>CM046440.1:67263128-67471383 GCA_025506505.1 Flaveria sonorensis | reverse complement strand
AATCGCATGACCCAAGAATGAACGTATGCCTTTGACATTCGTGGGGGGAGGTAAAGTTGAAATTACTTTGATTTTTGCATGATCAACCTCTATCCCACGTTTAGAAATGACATGTCCTAGAACAATACCCTCTTGAACCATAAAATGACTTTTTTCCCAACTTAAAACCAAATTTGTTTCGACACATCGCTTCAATACTTGGTTAATTGTATGAGACAACTGTCAAACGATGGACCAAATATTGAAAAGTCATCCATGAAAATCTCCAAAGACTCCCCAACCATATCTGAAAAGATACTCATCATACACCTTTGAAAGGTGGCTGGGGCGTTACAAAGTCCAAATGGCATTCGCTAAACGCGAAAGTACCATATGGACACGTAAACGTTGTCTTTTTGTGATCATCAGGATGAATGGCAATTTGATTATACCCTGAGTAACCATCTAAAAAGCAATAAAACTTCTGACCTGCTAGCTTCTCAACTATTTGATCTATGAAAGGGAGCGGGAAGTGATCTTTAGAGGTAGCCGCGTTTAACTTTCTATAATCAATGCATACCCGCCACCCGGTAACGGGTCGGGTAGCAACATGCTCACCTTGTGCATCTTTTACAATTTGGATGCCCGATTTCTTGGGCACCGTCTGTGTCGGACTTACCCATGTGCTATCGGAAATAGGGTAAATGATTCCGGCATCTAACCATTTTAATACCTCTTTCTTGACAACTTCCCTCATGTTGGATTGAGCCTTCTTTGTGTGTCACGTGCGGGTTTTGCATCTGCATCAGTAATAATTTTATGCATAACAATTGATGGACTAATACCTTTCAAATCCTATGGTCCATCCAATTGCCGCCTTGTGCTCTTCTAATACCTTCAACAGTGCTTCCTCTTGATCATTCTCTAAATCTGATGCGATTATCACGGTAATGTTTGGTCTTTTCCGAGGAATGCATACTTTAGATGCTTTGGCAACTCCTTGAGTTCCATAATTGGAAACTTTCTAACGATGGCTTCAGCTTTGAGTCAATTTTCTCGGGTAGAGGCTCCACTTGATGAGTCCATGGTGGTCTACCTTCTTGAATTGCCAATACCTCCAGCTGCTTTTCTTCTTCCTCCAACTGTTGCACAAATTCAGCGTCTTCCCTGTCACATAAAACACATGTCTCCTTGGTGCTATCCTCATTTTTATGAGGATCACACCCATCAATAATGTCCGCCATAAAGCATTCATTACCAACCGGAGAATTAGATGCATTTTCATAAACATTGACTCTTAACTTACGGTTTTCAAATGTCATGTCGACTGTTCCATTTCTACAATTAATTTGAGCATTTGCGGTTGCTAAGAACGGTCGGCCAAGAATGACGTTAGATTGTTTGTTATTATCAATAGCCGCATAATCAAGAACCAAGAAATCCACAGGATAGTAAAAATCTTCCACCTTTACAATTACATCGGTTACTATTCCACGGGGGAGTTTAAGAGTAAGATCAGCCAAAACCACGGTGGTTTCGGCTTTTTGAAGTGGACCAAAGTCATATTGGTCATATAAACTCCCTGGTAGGATACCAACACTGGCTCCGAGATCCAACAATGCCCTAGCCATTTTAAAGTCACCCACTTGAATGGGAATAACAGGCGCTCCTGGATCCCGAAGCTTTGGTGGAAGGGCACCTGATAGAATGGCACTCACATTTGCGGGCACATCAAGTTTCTTAGGAAACTTATGGTTTCTTTTCTGAGTGCACATATCTTTCAAGTACTTTGCATAAGCAGGAACCTGTTTAATTGCATCTAAAAGAGGTAGATTGATTTTAACTTGTTTGAAAACTTCCCATATTTCTTCTTGTTGTGGGCCTCTTTTATTGATAGATGAAGCTTTCACCGGATCAATTAAAGATGCTGGATAAGGAATGGTATTAGCCTCCACACCTTTATCCTTGTTTTCCTTTAGTTCATCATTTAAAACCAGTTTAGTGTTTTCTGAAAAAGTTACTTTCTTTAATGGTTTAGACACAACAGTTTCATGCTCATCATCACTATTTACACTTTCATCAACATCCTCCACCACTCCTTCTACAAAAGGTGGTGGAGGGATGACTTTGTTGTCATATATCTTACCATTACGTAGAGTACTTACCTGATTGACATGATGTTTCCCATTAGAGCTTTGATGTTGTGGGTTCACTGTTGTATCACTTGGTAATTTGCCCGGGTTCTTTCTAATTTGAGCAATATCTTGTGCAAGTTGTCCCACTTGTTTGTTTAATGCTTCATATGCTTTATCTCTTATTTCATTCTCCTTCTTATTTTCCTTCATCATGTTCATAAGTGCATCCAACTTTGAGTTTATAGAATCATCATTACTTAATGTTCCCGTTTGATTACCTTGGTAATTCTTAGATGAGCTGCTTTGTTGACCACCTTGATTGTAGCCACTTTGATTGTAGGAATTTCTTTGAGAGCTACCCTGATAATTCCCTTATTGGTGGTTTGGATACGGCTGATTACCTTGATTGTAACCTTGAAAGTTTAGGTTCATTTGGTTAGTAGCATTTCCATACCTGAAATTAGGATGATTCCTCAATCCGGGGTGATAAGTATTGGAGTTCATATCAAACTGCTTTCTCTCTCCATATACTTGATTCACTTCTTCATGTTGTCCCAGCAACAACGGACAATCTGCATTTAAATGCCCCAATTCTCCACATTCATTACACAAATCAAATCCAACTGAAGCTACATCTTTGGCTCCCCCACGTCCCAGCTTGGCCAATTGCCTTTCCAAAGAAGCAATTCTTTCTTTAGTCTCATGGTCAATGGTAGTTGATCTTGCTGGAGCAGGCTTTGACCTTCTGCTAGCCGAAGCTTGAGCCTTGGAGTTCTTGCACATTCTTTCTAAAAACTCCCAATCCATGTCTTCATGATTAGATAAGAACGTACTGTTACTTGTGGAGTACAAATATTTTCTTTCCTCCGGTGTTAATCCATCTGAAAATGCCTTAATCAATTCCCACCTTTCAATGCCATGATGAGGGCACATGCGGATCAACTCTTTGAATCTTGTAAATGCCTCATGGAATTGTTCACCCCATTTGTTGTTGAAATGATCGAATAGCATCTCTTGCATCACTAGTCTTGCCCATAGAATAATATTCTTCAAGAAAAACTCTTTGCATCTCTTGCCATGTATGAATACTATTATCAGGTAGTGTGAGAAACCATTGCTTAGCTCTATCTTTCAAGGTGAATTGAAACAGTCTCAGTCTCACTTCATCTTGTGTAAAGTGATTTCCACCGATAGTGCTACATATTGAATCAAATTCAGCAAGATGTACATATGGTTCTTCTGTTGCAGTACCTCTAAACGCGGGAAGAATAGTGAGATAGTGAGGGCGTATGTCAAAAGATCTTCCTCTACGATTTGGAGGTGCAATAGGATTCGGTTTCAAAATAGCTGGTCTGAAATGACTATCCACGCCTTGTACAGGAGCTCTCTGAGGTCTTCTTTGTTGGTTGACATTATGATTAATAACCCCACCCCGTTGTTGATTGATAGGTGGTGCATTCCACCCGTATTGGTCATTTCTCCAATTGGGGTTTCCATTATATCCATCACCTCCACCAAAATGTCCCTCCCAAGCATCATAATTTGCATCATTATATGGTTCTTCATTGTTATTCCACTCATCTTCATAATCTTCATCACCAGTGTGGACACTATGCATGCTCACATGATCAAAGTCATCTCCTTGATTACGGTTATTTTGATTCATGTTATTGTTGGGTGGTGGTTGATTCAAGGTGTTGCGGTTGTTATTCGGTGGTGGGGGTGGATTCGGTTATTAGGGTTCACGGGTGGGTTTTGGTTCGGAGCTACATTTCCTCCTTGTGGGATATCTACCGGTTCCATCTCTACTGACTGAGATGAACTAGAAGCTGCTTGTTCAATGGCACGAGAAATTGGTGGTACTGGAATTCCCGATCTATGCAAAACACGATTTTCTCTTGCTGATCTCTCAATCTCTGGATCAAAACAAGTGGTGATTTCCGACCCGAATAACGAGTATGCATGCAACCTGTCACCTGCACACTGAAACACACCAAGCGTAACAAAGAACAGAAAGAAAAACAAAACAAAACAAAACACACGCAATTAAACAAAATAAAACTAAAGCAATCAATTAAACTAAACACCAAGCGCACAGTCTCCCCGGCAACGGCGCCAAAATTTGATCGGTGTCGAAGACCCGATCAAATAAGAAAAGAATTTTGCTTGTTTTATGATTCCTAAATACCTTAACTAGTTAGGGTAAATAGGGTGTCGATCCCACGAGGAGTCCGTGGATGGTGTCACGCGTAACTGATCCAAAATTTACTTACTTACTATTGTCACTAAACTGTAAATTAGAACTAAATGAAATTACCAATAAAATAATCACTTTATGAAGCAAGACGAAACTTGGACTTGGTTGAAAACTATTGCGATGAAAAGGGATCACACCCGGGTTTCAGGAATGTAAATGAATATATAGCTAATGTTTTACCCAATCTTAAAGTTATATAGACATAACTTGCTTATCACAGATGTTGAAAAGTAATTGCGAACTTGATATCCAATTATGTAAATTAACTAGTAAACTAACTAATGCCACAATCTAGAAACTTTATTTGCAATTACCAATTAATGAAGATAACCTAATTACTACTCAATGGTTAACAATGTAAAACTGATAACTTGATAAGTAATAATCAAATCAACTAACACGAATCTTTAATCAACACATAGTTCAAACACATAAACGAATAAAAGTTGTTAAACAATCAAAGTTTATGTCTTGACTAGGTAAACACATACGCATGCATATCCAATCACAAACCGTCCACCCAGAGATGATCACGGGTGGTTTAGCCTTGCATCTTCATCATAATCGCTTCAATCTTGTCTTTTTGCATACGAATCCTCGATCACTTGAAGATTAGAGAGGGTTTTAATGACTCAAAAATGCTCCAAGATTCGTTCTTGGGGTTGGGGGTCAGTATTTTTTCGAAACCCTAATGTTAGGGTTTAAATAGGTTTTGAAATTTGAAACAACCCCCAAAATATCGCCTTAGACCGTAACTTACGGCCTATAGACCGTAGGTTACGGCCTACCTTCAACCAGACGGCCAAACCTTCTGTCTTACGGGGTTCACAGACGGTGTTGATACAGGGTCGTAGCTTACGACCTTCCTGCAACTTGCACAGTTTTCTTTATTTTCAGCACCTCTCAACCCTAGTCTTCGTATCCTTTGTATCCTACTCAAATAATGTCCGTTAAGCTTCATTTATCCTACATTTCAAACACGTAACAAAGTAATATTGTTCGACATATAAAATATATTAAAAATGCAATATTAACTATACTAAGTGCATGCATATTAACCAATCATCAATACTGCAACCTCATTATAAAAGGATTCAAGTAACCACTTCATAGTCTTCTCAGTAGTAGTGGACATGTGCATCCACTGATATGCTGAGATCAATCAGATTCACGGTTACTTTTACACACATCTTTCCTATCACATCGTACCATCCATTAAAACATCAAATGTAAGCACAAGATTATAAGTCATTTCTGATTACCTGAAAAGCATACTCAAAACAGTCAACATAAAGTTGGTGAGATCATAGGTTTAATAACATAGCAAAATTATTGATGCAATATAAATTACAACCACCCTACTTATATGCCAGGTGATTTATAACTGTCATACATATAAATCACAGAATCAGATAATATAATATCACAACACTCATTTTGTTGGTGCAGGATACATATTCCTAAGTAGCGCTACTTATATATCGGATGGTTCCTTATACGAATTAATGGTTGTACTTATGGCAAAATGACAGCAACTTATCAAATTCTTATTTACATTATCATCAAAACAAACATAGTATGCTTTCCTCCTCTAAAACTTATAAATAAAAAGGGCTATGATACTCATTTTAAATCCAACAAATCCCGATAAAATAATTATATGTTAGAAATAATTTATTTTTTAAATTTTCCGCATTTATGTCTTAATTCAAATAGAAATTCTAAACAGTAGCTACAGTTAACCATAATTACCAAATTTTATAAAAATAATATCTCAAAATCCAGATTAACATATAAAAATTTCAGTTAATACCTATTTATAATTAATTTCCTATAATTTTTACAAGATTTACACTAAATAGCAGAAATAGATACAGGTCTCTAAAAATTCTAAAATTTATACAGAAGGTCCTAAACAATATTTAAAATTTTTGTATAAATTTTCATGATTTTTCATACTGATTTTCTATTTAATTCGATTTTATCCAGATTATAGTTTTTAAAATATGTAACTTTATTATTTTAAAGAATTAATTCACGAAATTTATTTTGAAATTAAAACTTACTGTAAAGATCATCATATAATTTTTTCTAGATTTTATCATCTTTTGTTAAGTATTTTCTTTATTTTCCTTAAATAAATCATATAAATTAGTATATCAAATAATAATTTCCCAAAATTTTCAGACTATTATTTTTGATATTTTCTGATAGATTCTAATCATTTAAATATTTAGCCTATTTTACTTAATAATTCATAAAATATCACATGTTTTAACCCTTTAAATTCTATTTAAATTCTTGGTTTATAAAATCCTTAAATTTTCAGTTCTTAAACTTTTCTCTTACTGATTTTTAATAAAAATAAAATGTTGAAGAAATTTGCTAAATAGTTTTGATGTTTATACATAATAAGTTAGTTACATATGTATGTATAACACATGTGTAACTCTTTTTTGAATTTTGTTTTGTCATAGTTTATAAGAATCAAACCTTGTCAATAGATGAAAAGAAAGGCTGAAGATGGTTGGAGATGACTTTATTGAATCCAAAGCTTGAGGAAGGGTTCTTGATTTTGAAAGTTATCTTCTATTGGAGCTTGATAATGATATGAAATCCTTGTTGATGGTGTATGGTTGCTATCTTGATCGATGATGATGGTGACGTGTTTGATGTTTTAGCCGAGAGAGGTGATGAGAGTGTTTGAGGTGAGGTTGGTGTAAAGTGTGATGGTTGTGTGTTGTTTTGAAGTTGTGTAAGAGAGCCGAGAGTTTGAGGGAATTAGTGGATGTGGTGGCGGTTACTCATCCTTAGTTAACCAAGAGTTTGCCACCAATTCATTAGTAATGATGACTTGTGGTGATGTGTCATGCATAGAATGAAGTTTAGTGGTGATGGTGCATGGTAATCGGCCGAGGGCTTGGACACCAAGAATGTTGAGAACTTGCCACCATTGCACAAGCAATGATGACTTAGGATGAGGTGTTTGAGTATAGTGGTTATGTGGCACAATTAGAAGATCTTTAATCTTGGTGACAATGCATGGAAATCGACCGAAGGTTGTAGTAGTTAGGAATCATCATTAACTTGACGAGTTGGTTAAGTAAAATTGCTAGGTGTTCAAGGTTTAGATGTGTTAAGTGTCAAGCATTTGATTAGGATTAGTGTGATGTTGATAGTGATATCAATCGGACGAGAATTATGGCAAAGAATTAGTTTTTAGTCTTAGGCTAAGTATGAAAAATTTGTATTTAAGTACATTAAGTGATAAGGGCTAGGTGTTACACTTAGAAGTGTGCTTAGTGTAATGTTAATGATGTTGTAGGTTGTGTTATTGTGGTGTTAACTTTCTAATTTATGTTAGTTCGTGTCTTAATAAATGATTAAGATGTTAAGTTTGATGTTTTGGTTAAACGTTTAAATTGTAAACTTGTTTCATTATACCTGAATTAAATGTATAATATGTAATTTAAATAACTAATCACATAACATTCTCAATGTTTTACATATATCAAAATTATATACCTACATGCACACGTATAGAATCATGCATACATGCAAACTTATAAAGCATACACATATATTTTATATGCTAATACACATATACATATAAAATTTTATCACCTAACGACACCTTAGGACTTTAATTTATTAAAAACACACATAAATATAGGTTTAACTTATATAAAATAAATTTTCTAACCTTAATTTTTGGGGTTGTTACATTAGTTACCTCGTTATGTTTCTTTACCCTTATAATATAATAATATATTGCTAATTTACATGTACATGTACAGTGTCTAAACTAAAATTGTTGGTTTTGACATTAAACAGTTTTGGATAATACATTATCCGAAGGTCACTAGATCTATAGATAATTTCAAATAAATAATCCAACTAAAATGAAAGTAAAAGAGAAGTTAACCACTTGACTTTTTAATTACTACCAAGTAATCATTGATATAAAGTGTGGACACAAAATATACAATATCAATATATCATCAAAATATTTAAAATGGTTTTAGCTTAATTCGAATTTTTTACATATCTCCAAATCTCCAATCGATAAAAATAAAAAGCATTAAGTTACCCTAATCATGAATAGTTTCATTTAAAAGGTAACACATGTAGCCAAAAACAAAGAAAGATAAGTTTGTGAGAAAATATCAAAATTCCAAAGGTACTAGACCCATATGTGATCGTATATGCAATACAGTTTTACAATTAGATATGAAGCTGAGATCAACTAAGCCATTATATACCCAATAAATTGTCAATTTGCCAAATGGAATAATAAATGGCACAAACATCTTAGGTTGAGCTTTCAAAATCGATCTTACTAAAGTTGATGCTCCATGCAAATAATTATTTTATTTCATTACTAGGTTAATATCCCATGTATTAGTGTATTACACGGGTTGAATAAATAAAATATTAAATAGTTATTAATAAAAATTAATGAGTTACAAAACGATCTTTTAATATAAGATATGATTGATATTACATACAGGTGATCAAAAGACAATATTATTTTTTAAAATTATGTTAATTTTTTTTTTGTTTTTCAAAAAAAAATTGGTTTTTAAACAAACTATTTCAAAACAAACCTTTTTTTAAAAAAATGTCCTTTTTAATAATTTCTTTAAACTTTGAATTTTAATTATTTTTGTTTCATAAGAATTTTATTTATTAGAAAACACAGGTTTTAAAATATATTGTGTTTTTTAAAAAGTTTGATATTTTTTTAAAAAAAATCTTATTTTATAAAAATCTTTAGAAATTGCATTTGTAGAAAGATCTATTTTTTAATTTAATAAAAAATTGATATGAAAAAGAATTAAATAATATCATTAGTAGTTAATGTGATATTTATTAGGAAAGAGAAGCGGGAAAATAAAGCTTCAAAGGCCTAGAATTGTGCCATGTGACTTTCAAAAACCTTTTTTTATTAGTATAGATGTGATAAGGCTTGAAATTAAGTAAGATGTCAAATAATTTATTCATGAACATTTGAGCCTAGATCATGTCCGGACTTGAATATGCCTTCTACCATCATGATCATTTGATTCAAGGTCTCTATGCATGGCTAATTGTCCCAATCACAACCAAGATTACACTTCTTATCTAAGTGGTGTTGGTTCGAGCTTTAATTGAGACGTATAATAGATTTAGGTTGAAGTGAAGTAGGATTAGATTAAAGACATTAAAAAGAAAAGATAAAAATCAAAAACCAAAAGTAGTTACACTATCTTTCATAAGTGACAACCCAACCAACCAATCAATTCAATTCATTTTAGTTTAACTTCCGTTTGCAAATGGTCCCTGTGGTATATTGAAAATAACAGATTTGGGTACTAAGGGTTTTTTGTAACGGATTGAGGTAATGTGTTTTCAATTTTGTAACGAGAATGGGTATTAACACTAACAGAAGTTAGTTTTTCTGTTAAGTTCAAGGGCATTTTAGTCTTTTTACATCTAAGGGACAAATTATGTAACATTTATATTTGACGGGCTAATTATGTAATTAACTTTAATTAATATACAAAATATCTATAAAAAAGAAATTCTCCACAACCTTATCATCACCACCATCAGTGCATCAACACCAACGAAGCATCTCCACCGCAATCCATCTCCATCGCCCATATCTGTTACACTTACCGCCGGCCGTCGTAGCCATCACCATCATCATCACCATGGTCACATCATCTCCCCTTCCCTCTCCCCTATTAACTCTAATCTCCGGGACCATCGATCACCAGCCACCACCATAACCGCCGGCCATTGAACCCAAATCTCCACCATCATGATCACCATGGTCACCACCCTAATCTCCACCATCTTTCTTGTATAAAACCCAAATCAATCGCATCATCATCATCCGCAATAATCATCAGCAACATCACGTTATCTCACCAGATCAAAATGAGGAACTAGAGAAGGTGGGGAACAAACGGTGGGAAATTGGAGGTGGGGTACTGTTAACCCAAATCTCCAACTTACTACACATCACCCACCAGATCTGTCAAAGCAGTTACCCAACAATTACCACCGTCAACAACCCAACCACCACCACCGGAAATTAGGTTTTTTTGTAAATTAGGGTTCTTGAGGGTAGGTATTGTTGATGACTACGGTAAGTTGATGAGAAAAACATGTCTTTTAATTGGTTTGTATTTAAACGAAAGGGGGTTTTGACCAAGGTGGTGGTTCCGGCAACGACGGTGGGTAACAATGGTGGTGGTCATCTGATTTTTGAAAAAGACGTAAGTGGGACCGACAGTGGGGCTGGGGTGGTGGTGGCCGGCAGTGGGGGCTGGGGTGTTTTGTGCATTTATATACACACACATTTATATATATCTATATATATACATAATTACACAAACAATTCTTTTTATGTATTAAATGACATAAACAGTCCCTGTAAGGTAAAAAGACAAAAATACCCTTAGATTTAACAGAAAGTTAACGTATGTTAGTGTTAATACCTTAATTTGTTATAAATTGAAAACACAATACCCCTACCTGTTACAAAAAACCTTAGTACCTAAATCTGTTATTTTCAATAAACCACAGGGACCATTTGTGTAATTAACTCAAGAATTTAAGTTCACAATAAAAACATAAGAATTATACTTGTTCAAGTTTTTACTTATGTGGTATAAGGTATATTTATGTTGTTGTGTTTGAAGTTCTTGGCTTATTAGGCTTAGTAATGGTTAGAAGATCAGGGCGCCATTTTCTAATTTCTATTAGAGATTGAAGGCCCATTTTGATTTCTTGGTCTCTAATAACCTAGTTATATCTTTATTCATGTTCATTTCATGCAGAGGTGCAAATCCAACCATTTTGATTTCTTGGTCTCTAATAATCTAGTTATATCTTTATTCATGTTCGTTTCATGCAGAGGTGCAAATCCAACCAGGCTACCAGACCCAAACTCAATCGAGTTTAACTTGGTATCTCCCCAACCTAGGTCCAACCCGTTTCAACCCGTAGGGTTCAAAACAGTTTGTCCCCTCCACTCCTCGACCTGGGTTCAACCCGGTTTTCTCTCAACCATGCCCGGTTTAAACCTGGTAAAAACCCCGTTTTTTTTTTTTTACCATTTTGCTCTCTTGAAACCGGTTTGAACCCGACCCGGAACCCGATCAAAACCTGATTTGGATTTTTTGACCAAAAATCGACCCAGGTTGAACCTGACCTGGTTTCAAATTTCAACCCGGTTTGTGCACCCCTAAATTTTCATGTATTGTAATATTTAAATTAAGCTAACAAAAAGAAACTCTGGTTGTAGTCTGTGAATCTAGGATTCACGTCGAATTCTAACCACATTGAATTGTCGTGTTCTTATTTTCTGTTTATGTGTTGTTTATTCGTCCTGTTACGCCACTTAAAGCCTAACATTGTTTGACTGGGGATTTGACACTCAATGACTACACAATGAGTTGTATATAACACATGTTAAATTCCCATATTAAAGACTTTATCAGTCTTTAGATATCACTTTTGTTGATATTTTTGTTAATTAGTATGGTAAAAGTGTACAAAAATCACATGCAGGAAAACATTGATTCCATTGTGAAAAATACAAATATATATTGCTAAGCTGCAGAGAATAATATGGCGACAAAACAAACTTATACAATGAAACACTTGACATTCTATTTTGGATCCCATAACTTATTTTGGGTTGGATCAAGTAGGTCCGACAACACTCCAACCACATGCTATGTAAAAAGGATGCGTTGAAAGATATAAGTTGGTGGATAAAGTTATCATCCTTTTTATTTTCTGGTGATCTAAGGTAGCGACATAAACGATATGACACAAACTACAAACCAACCAATCGATGGAGACACGTGCAAACAGCATAGGTTTCATCCAATTTAAACAATATAAAGCAGCTTCATTTTCATTTAAATGAGATCCAGAATCAATTACAAGATCAATAAATGTAACATAACATCTTAACTTGTAAAATTAAATTGGGTACTTAACAATACCTACAATCTCCAAAAGCAAATCTATAACATGCTATATAGTTAATTATCTGCACAAGCTCTTATTTTAGTTTTCATCAAATTAAGAGATTGTAGATGGACCCTGCATATACATAACCTCATACCCATTCACAGTTTTCAGAAAATTTAGCGCGGGTTCACAGCCATAAGCATTTCTTCGTCAGTAAGAGAGTGACGAAAGTGGCAACGATGACCATAAGGGCAGATGTCACCTGCAAGGACCATACGACACACCTCGGTTTTGTAGCGAGGGTGCCTGATCACAGGTCGCAGCTCGCTTATTCCATGTGCAAAGTGGCAGTTGTCTCCGTAAGGACAGGCTCCGGTCTCCTGCCACTTGTTGCAGAGCTCGGTTTTCGACATTCCCTGGTTGTATACCTCGAATTCTAACCCCTCTGCCGCTTTCTTCTCCCCGGGCACACGAACACGTTGCTGTTAGAAATTCAAACCACAATTATAACAAGTTACTTTATTAGGTTAGGACATAAAGCATTCGTACATTCTAAGCAAACATACATGAATTGAGGTATAAAGTAAAACGTAAAGAAGATATTGGTATGGATTTTGTGATAAATTTGCAATACTTGTCAATAGTTGTCATGAATTGATCGTGTTTAAGAAATCAACTTCTGATTTTGGTTGAAAATGACTCCTTAAAAGTCAAAATTGCTTTGAAATTTATGATATCTGATTCTATACGAGCTAAATTGATGGCGATTAGCTGTTTTCTACAAGCGAATATTGAACATCAGATCTAATTCAGGCATTAATCGATCACATAGTAACTTACCGATTGAGCTAATGGAGCATTTGTGGTCTGTTGGCGAGTCGGTCGTTGAGACGAAATTGATTTCAGATAACCTTTGGAACGAACCGAAATGCTTTTAGGCATCGAAACTCTCTCGGCATTGTGCCTCACGAACTGATTTGGTTCGATCACGCTCGTCGGACTTACACTCGGAACCTTCTCGATTGACGCACTGCTTTCGCAAAACGATGTTCCGATACCGAGACGACTGAAGTCGCCGATTAAGGCTGACGAAGGAGACGAAGATGAATGCACAGAGGAAGCGAGGTAGTTCTGCCTCTTAGCTTTCGAGAACAGGTTCAATCTCTGCACCAAATCGGTGTTCGCAAGGCGGAGAGCTTCGTTCTCCTGACGAAGAACCTCAACCTCTTTGACGCATTCCTGAAGGCTCGTGAGGCACATAGTGTAGCTATTATACAACTGCTGATACTCGAGGATGAAGCTCGCTTGACTCAAACGATTCTCGGTGGCGATCGCATTAGCACTGAACGCATCATCATCGAACGAACAGTCGGAAGGAGAAGAGAACGACAGCTGTGACTGTGAAAGCAAATTTGGCGGGAAAATCGAGGAAGAAAACGGAGCAGGATTGAATAATTCACCAGAACTGAAATCGAACTCTAACTGATCGTTATGAGGAGTAACCGGAGACAGAAACAGATTTGCAGATAAATTATTACTATCGTTATCCACACCGGTGACGATCGTCGATGAACCTGTATCCTTCTGGACCTTTTTCTCCATCTCCATCACACACACACACCAATTGATAACTTACGTCTCTGCATCAAAATCAGTAAATCACAACCGATTAACACCACATCGGAATCGCAAACAACATCAAAATCACCAATACTCACTCGATTCATATAACATATTATCAAATAACACATTCATGCAATAATCGAGTAATAGTTGAATTGGATTAAGATGAGAAGTTGATATGTGATACCTGCAAATGATGATGGAAGTGAATTGAAGATGGTATGATGGAGGTAGGAGTATAAAAGAGGAAGGAGGGAGGGGGATCAGGTGTGTCGCGGCACAGAGTAGGCTTGGTAGGAAAGGAAAGATGGAGGGTGGATAATGATTGTGCTTGAGGCGGACGTTGAAACCGTTAGAGATACACAAAGCTCATTTCTTCACAACAGCAATGCCAGTGCGTCCACTTCTAACAAACCGGCCGCTTCACCAACCTACAACCCATTCCCTTTTTTTTAATATATTTTATTATGTAAATAAATATAATAATAATATTTTGATTTTCTTTAACCGGAAAAACACACACCATTTTATAAAACGTATCCGATAATTGATTTAGCTCTCGTGTTACGTAGGGTTTGGGAGAGGCCAGAGCGTGAAATGATGTAATGTATGATGTTATGTACATGGTTTTAACATACACTTTGAGCAATAAGTTGTTTTTCACGATACACAAATCCTTTAAAATATCCTAAATCCACCTATGGTTTGGACATGACACCCACACCATTTTAAGAGCATTCATATCTTATTTTTTATTTTTATTCTTATAATTACATTGAAAATTATTATTATTTTTTTTAATTTTCAATTGAGTAATATTTTTATACATTTATTATTATATTGTCTTTTTTTTTCCACTGACAACCACTTTAAAAAATATTAAAAAATTTATAGGGGCTGAACATTATATCACGAAATATAATGATAAATAATAACATATTTTTTCTCGTTCGCTCATAGTCAGTCACAACAATTATATAAAATATATGAATATTAACACAGAAAATACACTTATATAATTATAATAAAGAGGACGTGAATGCTTGATGGAGATAAAGTTGTATGCTAGTAGGGGTAAGGTTATTGGCAAATGATATTTTAATATTTAAATATATTTGAATATAGAATTAAGTACAACATTGTTTTGTACAATTTATTGTTATCTGATGAGAGGAAAAAGTTGTAACGAAGTGTGATGGGTGATGTGTTTGTAGCACAATGTCTCCAGCTCTAAAACATTAGTTACATTGGAGTTTCTGATATTGTTGATATCCGGTGCTTTTGTGGTTATTTAAATGATTAAAATAATATGTCATTCATATACATAAGTTTATTGCATTGATGTGTTATGTAAGCTTTCTATCAGATATACATAGATATACATATGGTGCGATTCTAGTATGAAATGGTGTTCCCTTTCAGGACGTACGAATTGAAAAGATAATTAAACGATGTATCTATAAAATCATGAATTCTTTGCACATATAAAATATGATCTATATAAACCGTATATGTATAATCACGCATCATACAAGTACAATACAACAAACTTTAAGTAAAATCAGTTTTAAGAAACATTTATATAGCAATATATAACTCAAATTAAAGATAAAATAATCAATTCATGGTGTAAATTATTAAAAAATAACAATAAAATACATACACTCATCTAAAAAATTAATTCGTTTTTTACCTTCTTTTCAGCTTGTTACAAAATTATCATCGTCTCTATCTTGGTCATTGATTTGTCTTAATTGTACGTTTCAGACACTTTTTATTTTTGGTATTGAAACCTTCTCTACATAGATGTGTATATATATCGAAGACATGACCGACCTCAACTTCGAAAATGATTTATGTGTTTATTATACAAAATTCAAGTCACACCGTATGTTTATCAGGGTATGATGACAACAATAAAAAAAAAGTTAGTTTCCTTTTTACCCTCCTTATCCAGATGATTACAAAATTGCCATTGTCTCTATTTTAACTATTGATTAGTTTTGATCATACATTTGTGCATATTTTTGAAAACGTGTATATATTTTTTAAAACGTAACCGAGCTCTATTTCAAAATGGTTTATGCGTTTATTACACTAAATTCGGTCACACCGTATATTTATAAAGGGTTAACTTTGTAAATTAGCAACCAATTTTTAAAATTGTTTCAATTAAGTAACCCAAGTTTTAAAAGTGTTTTAATTAAATCACTCAGCTTTCATGTTTTATATAAATTAAAAGTCTTAACATGTTTTTAGCATGTTATACTTTTTGTTTCAATTAGAAAATATTTTTTTCTTTCTTTTGATGCTGATGTGGAACGGTGACGTAAATTTTAAGTACTTTTTTTTAATTTTTTTCATAATTAACATGTTTTTTTTTGTTTTTTTAATAGAATTTAATACATTGTAAATTCTAACCCACACATCTTCTCCTCTGTTACTTTCTTGACATAAGAAAATCAGATAATGACTCGATTTGATCGTTTAATGGTTCAATTTGAGAAAAATATGCATGATTGACTAAATTAGAACCTTTTTGGCACT
Source organism: Flaveria sonorensis (assembly GCA_025506505.1). Taxonomy (NCBI): domain Eukaryota; kingdom Viridiplantae; phylum Streptophyta; class Magnoliopsida; order Asterales; family Asteraceae; genus Flaveria; species Flaveria sonorensis. The sequence continues at coordinate 67,454,868 of CM046440.1, read as the reverse complement.
TGATTACTATTCGATAACATTTTTCCATTTATAAACGATGGCAACAATCAAAAAGCTAGTTGTTACAATTTAATACTAAGTAATGGTTGCTCACTTATCCATGCTAGTATGCATGACATTTGTTCAAAGTTCAAACATGATATTTCCTATGTTTTTTTATTGGATATGTAGTCTGAAGACCTGGTTATGTTTATAAATTTATGGTTATACCTTTAATGAACAAAACTTTTGTAGATATTTTATACATGTTTTACAGATTCTAATATGTGTTATAAAATAAAGATTTCTTATAGTTATATTTATAATTATATACACTAACTTGGACTTCAGAATAGTTACATTTGAAGTTAAACAACATGATATGTTTATTTTGAAACAACTTTTAATCTACAATTAAATTCACATACTACAGGATTTAAAATAAAACACATATTATACATCTGGATATCATTAGGTCAAATGCCCAGCAGTCAACGTCATGACATGCAACCGATAGTAACTGGGGATATAAATCAAAACTTTTATATTTTAAAAGCCAGTGGTGAAGCTTGAGGAAAGATGTAGGTGAGACAAAAATCACTAGACCCAAATTAGAAAGAGCCGAACTCAATACATATAAAATTTTCGACCGATATACGTATAGAATTCACTACTGGGCAAACAACAGGGGGAGCGGGGGCCCTTCGTGCCCCAATAAATTAAAACTTGAATTAGTGAATGTGTATTAGTGTTGTAATTGTCAAATATTTTTTAATAGATTCCTTCCACTACAATCTAGTCTCTACAAAATGACTTAAACTTTCTATCTAAAAATATCTTTTTCTACTAACTGTTAATTGATTCAAGAATTGATTTTGCGCCTCACATTCACATTCTATATTGTAGATCGAATATACTATGTGATAATTATGATGCTGTAACCTAGCTATAACATATATGAGATCCAAAATATATTAGCCATGGATACTTTTCCACACGAGTGAATATAACATGTTAAAATTAGTAATAGAACCCGCAAAACTAACTGATTATATTTCAGGGAGTGTGATTAGAATAGGTTATATAACGTTTGTGAAATCAGTTACCTAATTAATATCACCTTACAATACAACCACATCCTTTAACTGATATAACCTGATTTTTACCTTTTGTAAGATTTTAATTTCTCAAATAACAAGTTTTTATATTATTTGACGAGATGTTCACCTTTTTGAACTACAAAAGTTTATGATATTCTCAAATAACATGTTATACTAAAAGTGGCATTTTTTCCCTTATAATGACATGCAAGAAAAGTGCTAACATAGATATTTTGACAGGCTAAAGAAAGTTCGTCATATTTTAGCATTTGACAAGATAAATAAAAACATATATATTTCATCAAGATTTTTCATAATAGCGTACCAAAGTTGTTTAGCTTTATTTTGACCTCTTTGATACTTTAATACTCCGATATGGTAATATCAAAATAAGAGAAGATGTATGCAACTAAAAAGGGTCTACAGAACAAGAGCCTAACCAACATTATCAGTTAGATCATAGTTTATCACTTAATAGTATTTCAAAAGTGCATCTGCCTCCTTCATAAACATTTTATTGGTTACTAAAGGCTAGTCCTTTTTTATATTATCACATGATAATTAATGGTCACCTTTTTACCCTTTTTCGTCGGGATACCGAAGTTTTAAGTTGTAACAATAAAGAAACTCATTTCCCACCCATTGAGGTTTACAAGATACGAGAACAAACATATGAATCAAGATGAAAAGAAGTATCTTCATAATAGAGTATTTATGTTGCAAGAAGTAACACATACCAACAAGTTAATCCACAACCATATTTAATAGATATCTATCACTGACATGTAGTGAATACAAAAGGAAAGTAGAGAATACATTATGTTTGGTACAAGAAAGAATAAGTGTACCTTAAGAAGAAGAATGGAAGAGAAAGCGGATATGAGATAAGATAGATGTTTTAAAGTAGTAACTTTCAGGTTTATACTATTTAACAAAACTTGGTTTTCAAAAGGCAAATTTCAAGTTGTGAATTCACGTGATAAGAATTACACATCCATCATTTTCAAAGGTAAAACAATGGGTTCAAATTCTGTAATGAGATAAATTATGAATTGGTGTAGTTTATAAGCACGAGTAAATGAGTGTGTGAGTTGTTATTATAAATAACATATTTATATTTTTGAAGTCTCTTAATTTTATTAAGGTAATTAATTATATTCTTTAAATGATGGTTTGTTTATAAAGAGTATTTATGTAATTAATGTGTGGGAAGAGTTAGAAATAGGGTCGCTATTAGACATTGGAATGAATTAGTTAGAAATTGATTATAATTTGACACGAGAAAAAGAAAGGGGAGGTTGAGTGGGTTTGTGTTTGTTTAATTCAAATAGCGTGAGGTGCAAGTATTAAGGTGTGGATTTTCATTTTGAATGATTGATGCTGTTGGCTTCTCTTAATCACCCTTTTGTTTTTTTCTTTTGCTTCCTTGTTACACCTTTAACTAATACTATTCCTTAACGCACACAAATTAATACTCGAAGTCGAAATTCATGTTGTTGGTATATTTTAAAAGAATAACATATAAATTTACATGAATGTTGTTTTATTTGTGAAATGGTAGCTTGGGTTGGTCTCTTTTATCGTATATGTACGAAAATTGATTCACTGAAAATGAATAATCAGTAGTCAGAACTTTCTATGAGGCGTGATTTGTATATCATGATTTTAGTATGTATACTGCATGTGCGCATAAGGTTCCCGTATTTTCTATTGATTATGTTAGTAATTACTAAAAATATTTTCTCATATATTCATTTTGATTATGATTTATAAACAAGCCGAGTCAGGTTGGCTCGGTTTGTAAATATGCCAAGCTGGCTCGGCTTGTAAATAAACCGCGCTTGTCCTGAGGTTGGCTTGCTCGTTAGCTCCCTTAAATAAATTTTAATTTTTACTTTACCTGTTTTTATATTCGTTATTTCAGGCTTTTAGTCTGTATTATTCTGGCCCAACTACTTTTAGTGCAGCCCAATTATCAAGTCCAATAACTAAACAAACCCATGATTTGTTAAATTCTTTTACCACTTGACCGTCATGCAGAGGTGCACAAACTGGGTTGAACCTTAAAACCTGGCCGTGTTCAACCCGGTTTAGGTTTTGATCAAAAAAAAAAAAATTCAAACCGGGTTTGACGGGGTTCTGGGTCGGTTCCAACCCGGTTTCAAGAGGGCAACATGATAAAAAATGGGTTTAAACTGGGCCGGGTTGGAAAAAAACCGGTTTGAACCCGGATTGGAGTGTGGAGGAGACAAACCGGTTTGAACCCTACGGGGTGAATCAAGTTGGATGTGCACCTCTACCGTCGTCTCGATCATATTGTTTCACACAACATTATATGTATATATAACTATCTTTATTTGTTATATATGTTCCGTCTACAATGTGCTTGTGCAGGAATCTTCCTAGTTTCCTTAAATCTATTTAGCCTTGCATGCATACCACAACCGTCCACACTCCAGGCAAATTTCAAGCTTAATAATTTGAGGCTTAATATCATCAATCTATATGTAGGCAGGGCAGTGTAGTGAATTTAGGGTCCGGAACGAATTAGAAAAATAGGCCCTAAACGAAAAAAATTCATAAAACTTTTTTTTACTGTTTTTAGTAGGTTTTAAATTGTTTAAGTGTGATGATAAATTAAATTAGTTAAATGGTTTAATCTAAATCATAGTTGAGTAAAATAGATAATTAAAATGTGTAATGAGTCAATTTTATAATTATATATAATATATTTTTTTAAATAAATCTTTGGCCCCTTATGATATTGGGCCTTGAGCGGTCATGACTCCACCCCGATGCCACCCGTATATGTATGTATGTGATGGTTAGGGGTAGAATACTTGATTATTATAAGAATCAAAAGAAACAAGCCTACTATCTTTAGTTCTTTTTTTTTTTTTATTTATTTTTGCAATTCTTACATACAAATATGTGTCTTTATCATTGAAACCTATCAATCTATTTATTCATATATAAATTTCTACTTTTAATATTGTACCTGCACGTGTAGATAATATAATTTACAGATGAGTAGATTATATACACATAAATTTCAAAAAAAAGAATAAAACATTGCATTTATATCATTTTTTTATTTATAAAATTTTATGATTGAAGAAATAAATGACTCATTTTGTTTTACTTGTTCTCATAATAATTAATGTTGTGTAAACCCCTTCGATGTTACATGAGTGGGGGTCTTATTGTTACATCTTACACGATTTTTCTTCGTCTAACATATATTATTGGTAAAGAGAAAATAACCGGAAAAAAAGCTTCCCTTATTTGTTTAAGGCTCCTTGTCTCATAAAAAAAGAAAATTCCCATCATCTATGTTTCTTTTATCATTCCCGCTTATTTGTTTAAGCCAATCGTTGTAACATATTTAAGGCTTCTCAATCCCTAAATTTAACCACACATCAAAGCGTTACGAGATTGAGGGAATGAAATTTTAGGATTTATTTTGAGTGATGAAGACGGACTAGTATGCGATGAAGATAGGTCTTCAATGAAGATGGGGCTTGTTTGCGGCAGTTGTGATAGGCGATGATGATGTGTCACGGTGTTTGTTATGTTTTGAAAAAAAGGATTAAAGTTTACAAATGAGGAAGGGTGTGCAAAGGGCAAGCGTATAGGGTGAATTCAAAAAATAGGTCAGAGAATGAGAATACGAGTGAGAGATTGACACGTGCATAAAAGGTTAAAAGAAAAGAAGAACAATAACACATATTAAAATTCTAAAAAATTATAAAAAAGACTCCTCTATTAATGACATATAAGCAAAAAAAATCTTTATTTTATCATAGAAGAGAGATCGTCAGATAGATTGTCACATCTTTTTTTATCAATCCCGAGCCAAACGTTGTAATGATCAAGGTTTTCATGTTATTAATTTTGGCATGTTTCCGTTACATCGTGATATCAGGTGACAAATATAATGATCTCATAATCTTATTCATTTCAGCCCAGATTCTCCCTTTCTTCTCATTCTCAATCCCTATAGTTCCACACACATTTGCACGTATACCCTATACTTCTTCTAAAAGTTAAACCTACATCTGCAGAGAAGAAACAGAGATGGTGGAATGGAGGAGAAATAATGGTGTTTGTGTTACGGGGAAGAAGGTGAAATTTAGCCCCTTATTACAGGTTCTGTTCCTTTTTCCTTAATTTCACACCCACCCAGTTATCTGATGGTTGAGGGATTGTGATCGCTCGTTGCCTCATTCGTTTTGATTTCGTTTTTATTATTTTCTGTTTAACTAACTTGTAGCATTGTGTTTTTTTAATATCTCGATGAAACCCTTAATTATTGGGTAAAATCTGTATAGGCTTTGTCAAGCAGGTATTCTGCATTTGTAATCGAGACTTATGATTTCATACATTTGTATCATTGTAGCCATAAATTTCCATCGGACGGAGGTTGTGGTCAATTTCACCCTTCTCCATGACCTTCGTATGAAATAGTTCGTTTCTATTTGAATATATGTGTTTAATGTGATTATCCATGTAACAGCAGAAACAAATTCGCCTAAGTCACAGGTGACAGCTTCTATTCTTAATTCTATGATTTCTTGTTAAGTCTAATCTGTCTAATTTGATCCAAGAAAAAGGGGTTGGTTTCTTGATTAAAGTATTTGTGTTGCTGCTTAATTTGAAATGATTTTGACTATCATTTTTTTAATTTCTTTTTCCAGCTAATGAGATTTTTTTAAAAAAAAATTTATGGATTTGTGTTGCTACTCCATATGTGTTGATTTTGACTTTCTTTGTAGTGAGATTTTGATTTTGACTCCATTGTTTCTATAGCTTATGATTTTGACTTCTAAACTTTGATTTTGAAGGAGTTGTTTTTGGTACAAACTGTTATACTTTTCTTCTTATTCTACTTAATTTTTGTTCTGTTTTTTAACCTTCTGTAATGCATGATTTTTTATGATTAGTTTTATAAAGTGTTTTACAAGATTGGACTCGCATTTGAGAACTTGTAATCTCGTTTTAGAATACCTAAAAGCCCATTTTAATTGTGTCGTACTTTGAGGCTTGTACTTTGCAGTTGATTGGGTGTATGTAGGTTATTTTTGTAGCGTGGATTGCTTTCTTGATACAGTTCTTTCTGTTAAAATTCTATTTTTGATGATTTTGATTGTTAATTTTTGTAACATTTATTTATTAGTAATGAGATTTTCCAGCTATCATAATCATATGTTAATAGTTTTGTGGTTTCAAAGATTTACATGGCATGTCATGGACTGAACTCATATTCAAGAACTAGGAATGCCGTTATCATAACACCTAAAAACCCATTTCAACTTGTCTTTGTACTTTGAGGCTTGTGCTTTGTGGTTGATTGGGTGGCAAAGGATGTTATTGTAGCGTGGATTACTTTCTTGATATAGTTTTTTCTCTTGCTAATATATATATATATATATATATATATATATATATATATATATATATATATATATATATATATATATATCATATTTAACTGTTAATTTTCATAATATTTATTTCTTGGTAAAGTGATATCTTAGATATAATAATTATTCTTTCAATAGCTTGGTGGTTTGACAGTTTTACATGTTATTTTACAAGACTGAACTGACATTCAAGAATTAGGAATGCCGTTACTAGAACACCTTAAAACCCATTTTAACTTGTCTTTGTACTTTGCGGTTGTTTGGGTGATATAGGCTGTTATAGTACCATGGATTGCTTTCTTGATAAAGTTCTTTCTCTTAATATTCTATTTTTGGTATTTTGGATGTTAATTTTATAATTTTTATTTTTTTAGTAAAGTGATTTGTTAGATAATTCACATATGTTTTGCTTTTAATCTCTGAATCTCTTTGATGTTCCTTCTTTTAGCAAGCATTGTTGTTCAACATCCTATGTCAATGGAAATGTTTCCCTCACACTCAAGAACTTATAAATACCCTATTGATTTCAATGTTTTTTGTACTTCGAAGTTGATGGGGGTGTAGTAGGTTATAGTAGAGTGGTTTGCTTTGTTTGTAAAGAGATTTTCGTTTGTACAATTTACCGAGTTTTTTGTTCTTGAATTCCCTACTTTCTCTTATTTTGACCTTTTTACTTAATGAGGTTACTTAGAATTCAACTTCTAAACTTTTTTTGAATTTGACCTTTCATCTTTAGCTACTACTGTATATTGTTATGAATACTTGTTTTGTTCATGTATTTTTCTTTATTTTCTAAAAGAAAAATATAGGTTTTACTGAGTTAGGTGTCTTTTTGAAAGCAGGCTTTTTTATCCGCATGATAGAGTTTAGATTTGCCCTTGTCTTGTCTCCCAGACCTTCCTGTATGAGTGGAATTTGCTGAATATGTTTGCTAGTTTGAGTGGCAAAACATAGGGGTTAGGTCGGGTTGTGTAATGCATCAAACGGGTGGGTTCGGGTTAAAAGGGCAGCGGCTTAAATCACAGGTCAAATGTTGATATCAACTTGTCAGACTGGGTTAACATTTTGTGTTCAGTTTCTTGTAATTTTTACCAGAAAGCTTTGAGGTCATATTGATATCAGCTTTTAGTTATATGGCCCTTACCTTAAGGTGAAATATTGATTGGTATGAGGTATGCATGTGAAGAAGCCATCATTGATGCAGAATTAAAGAATCAGTGTAAAACCTCAACAACCCCCATCATGGATGTGAAACAACACACAGATCATCATCCAAAATCTTTGATGAGATTATGACAAAGAGATAGAATACCACTTGGATCCGAAGTGAGTAAGTAATTCCATAATCTCAGACTAAATCATAAACTGAATTTAATTACAGAAGGAAGCACTCAAAGACTTAAGTGATAATGTTCTTTGTTAGTGAAGTTACCATCTTTATTAATCTTGTTTTTAGTTGTATTTATATCAACTTTTTTTTATTGTTTGATTGCTTTCCATTCCTCTGGATATCCGCTTGAAAAGGCTGATAAATATGCTGCACTAAGGAGGTATGTGTTTTTTGTCCTTTGTCTTTGTTTTTCTTCAATCTGGGATGGCCCTTGAAGAAATTCATACTCACCCAGTTTGACCCAGAAAGTCATTTCAGAGACTTTAACTTAACTCAAATCGACAGGGATACTTTCATAAAGTTTCTTCATTCCCCTGTAATTGTTTTAGTTACTTGCTCATGGTGTTATTCTAAATGAGCATGACATCAACCCCCCATGTAGAAATTGTAGATAGGCTCCAAGGTTAACTTAATGTTTGGCAACTTAATACTTTTAGTACTATCTAATCATGTTTAATTTATAATCTCATAGCTTTTAGCTCGTTAGGCTGGGTTTTCATTTATCGCTCAGTTTTCCATATTTTTTACCAGAAAACTATGAGGTGATTTTGATATCTGCTTTTAAGATTGCTAGACGCTTATTGGGTAATATGTTGATCTATCTATGGAATACACGTGAAGAAGCCATCAATGTTGCAGAATCAAAGAATCAATGTCAAGGCTCAACGACTCCATCAAGAATGCGAAAGAACATATATTTCATCGACCATTTTGATCCAAAGTGAGTAAATTATCCTTTACACTCTTTCCGAACCATGATCTAATTTAAATGCAAAGGTGGTACTTGACGAATTGAAGACCTGCTTGTTTTTAAGCATGGATTTTTACCCTCATTTTGTTAGACATGTCAATACGACAGGGAGACACATCTGGACCTGCCTTCACTTCACATCAGTAAGTAAAGTTAATATCTTTCTTTATCTTGTTTTCCTTTTAGTTATATCAAGTTTTTTTTTAATAAAAAATTTATATATGCTCAAACCAATCTCATATTCATTCATTGATGAATGTTATTTGTTATTGTAACTGGGATGATTCTTTACAAGGGGAGGACAGCCTCATTTGTATAATGCTTAGAAAGCCTTTGAAAATGAAGGAACTTGAGTACATGAGTTATATTGTCTTACGGATGTTTGAAAATACCTGGGTTGGTGTATACATGCCTTTAAATGGTGAATCAAGTTTATGTATTGTTGAAGTGAAAATACCTGGGTTGGTGTATACATGCCTTTAAATACCTGTGATGATTTTGACTTTGGTTCATTGCTAATTTGACACTTGACAGTAAAGGACTCAAGGTTAGATAGTTCATTACTATTTGCTAGTTTGACATTTGAATAATTGAATGGCAGCCTGCTTTGATAGTTTATTACTAATTTGATTAGGTAGTAGGTTGTTTAATTGCTTCTGATTTTGCCTTTGTTGTTCATTACTAATTTGACAGTAAAAGACTTAGTGTTAGATAGTTCATTACTAATTTGAATGGCTTGTTAAGTGCTTTGATAGTTCATTACTAACTGGTTGTGTTTACTTATTAAGTGCTTTTGAATTGGTAGTTTGAGCCTTTGATTTGTTGCCTTAGGTTGCTTTAGGCGTAAGATATTTAGGCAAAAAAAGTCTCTTGATTAGGGCTCTATTTTTTTTAGTTCGATTGGGCCCCCCAAAAGTATTGAGCTAGTTCTTTTCACTCTCCAAGCTCACAACACTATAATCAGCTTCATCATGCTAGTGTTATCCATATCCCAAGCCTAGATACTCCTCAACCTCAGGCAGCGACTAATGATGCTAGTTCTTCTAAGCCGACAACACCACCATAAGCTTGATCATGCTATTACTATCCACACCCCAATCGTAGAACCTCTCGGTCTCAAGTGGCTGTTAATGATGCTAGTTCTTCTCACTCCCTAAGCCCACAACAGCAACCCAAGCTTGATCATGCTAGTGCCATCCACACCCCAACCTACAACCTCATCAGCATCAAGCATCAACTAATAATGCTGATTCTTCTCACACCCTATGCCCACAACACGAACCCAAGCTTGATCATGCTAGTACCATCCACACCCCAAACCTACAACCTCATCAGCCTCAAGCATCGACTAATCATGCTGGTTCTTTTCACTCCTTAAGCCCACAACAGCACACTCGACATGATGACGCTAGCGCCATCCACACCCGAAGCCTAGAATCTCCTTAGCCTCAGGCGGCGGCTAATGATGCTAGTTCTTCTCAGTCCCTAAGCCCACAGCACCACCCTCAGGATTATGCTAGCACTATCCACACCCGAAGCCTAAAACATCTTCAGCCTCAAAGGACGGCTAATGATGCTAGTTCATTTCACTCACTAAACCCACAACACCACCCTCAGGATCATGCTAGCGCTATCCAAACCCAAAGCCTAGAACCTACTCAGCCTCAGCCAGCGGTTGATGATGCTAGTTCTTTTCACTCCCTAAGCCCACAATACCACCCTCGCGATCATGCTAGCGCTATCCACACCCAAAGCCTAGAGCCTACTCAGCCTCAGGCGGCTGTTGATGATACTAGTTCCTTTCACTCCCTAAGCCCAGAACACTACCCAGAGCGTCATAATGCTAGTGGTATTGAATCCCAAAGTCTCCATCATCAGCATGAACACAACCTTTGCATTCAACCTTCTGAAGAACCGCAATATCTCTCGTACTACAGTATTATACTCATGGGTATGTACGTCACCTGCATTTAAACTATGATTTCATGTGAATTCTTACATAACTACATATTTTGTATTTAAACTGTGAGTTCTTGTGAATTCTCACATGTTATATATTCCCAGGAGTGTACTCATTATGCGGTACTACATTTTTGTCTGCCCCTTATGCGGTTAGCGAGGGTGGGTGGATAAGCATTTTCTTTCTTCCCGTGATCGCGCTGTTGGCATACGCAAGTTCTAAATTACTTGGGGAGTGTTCAGGTGAGCAAACCACTGGGTATGACGATATTGGCGCAGCAACGTTTCCCCAATATGGCAGATTATTCATTCAGGCAAGTCTAGTTTTTTCTAGATAGTCTAAAAAGTGAAATATTCATTTCTTAATTAACAATATTTCTTAAATATCTTTCTCTGTTTCAGATATTGAGCTGCTTGTTTTCATATGTAAGTACCCATATTTAAAGTTATATATTCAAATGACCCCCGTTTCTTAAAGAAAAAGTCATAACCTCCGTTCACCTATTATTGTAGGCAACTTGCATTGGAATTTTAATTCTTCAATTGGACAATTTAGATTATGTTTTTCCAGGATGGGGGCATGGGCTTACTTGGGCACTCCTAGTGATCTTGTTATCATATTGCTTATATTCTACAATATTAGAGAAGAAGATATATGGATTACAGGTTAGTCCAATAGTCAACTTTACCATTTTATAAGCTTTTAGTCTAATATTTCATTTATGAACTTTTTGTTTGGGAAATATGATAATATGTTAGGGTAAAACCAAAGAAGAGAGAAACTAGGGATAGAGAATGATTCAATTTTTTCATACTTTTTTTTTTCAAAATAGGAAATCAAATAAATACTATACTTGAAGTTGCCATGATGAAAGTTACAAGGGAGCCCCTTGACTAAAAAAAGACATAACAATACCAATTCTTAAACAGACAATCTGTTTTGTTTTTTTTAAGGTTTCCCATTTAAAATAAGGGAAAATGACCTAAATTGTACCCAACAGTTTAAGTTTTCATTAGTTTCTCCTATTGAAGCTTAAGTTGTACAACAATCTCTCTTAACGGACATGATTACATCCAAATACAATTAACCACACATCAAAAAGTGAAAGTAGTGACGAATTGTGATACCTTAACACATAATCTTTGGGTTGCTGCTAGGGCCTCAGCACTCTTAGCTTGCACAAGGAAGAGGGTGATTCCACGGCATTCAGTTTCGTAATTTCTTGCTAGATACCTTAAGCAACCTCTTACGCCACACCCTCCACTATTATGGCCTCTATAGCGGCTCCTACATCAAATCAAACCATTCAAAACCAAAGTTCAATTGCCGATTAAAGCAAATTTCACTTCTGCTGGTTTAGATCGGAAAGCGTATTGTACAAATTATAGATAGATCTAGATTAGTATTACGAAGAGGATGAAGGTACTAAAGAGACGCCATCTGTAATTAACGTCGATGACAATAATTTACTATAGAAGGAAGCCGAGAGAATGACGAAGAAGAAAGGCATAATGCTGGAGAGGAAAGTCAAATCCAGAATGTGGTCTCTATCTCATCCAAGAATTCCCATGTAACCTCTTGTAATTTCTGCCCCTTCCAATGTATCAAAATCTTCATAAAATCCCCGTTTAACCAATTTTTTTATTTAATGTTGCTAACAGCCCTTAAAAAGTAACACTATTTGGCGGTCCCCTAGCATGTTTAAGCAATGAAACAGACGAGAGTATTGTGCTTCATCCGATAAGTCCGACCGTTGGGCAACCTTACCCACCCTCTCGACAATCAGGGAAGGCCTAAAACATTTGGATGTCAACTTTAAGTGATTGTGAACCCATAGGGAGTTCTCCATATATGATTGCAGTTTAAGATAAACCCACATATACCTGGTTCATACTCCGTCTCAATCTAGTGGTTGTCTCCTTGTTGTTTCATTCGGTTTTGAGCATTCTCTAATGAGTGTTTTACTAACTTCACTGCCGCCTCTTGATCATGCATAAGTTCATCAAAATCCTTTTCAATTGCATATTTAGGAATATCTGTATGTGTAGTGGCGGGGGAAACTCATACAAAGCCTCAAAAGGCATCTTACCTATTGAGGAGTAGCGGAACCCATTTGGCCTATGTATCCCGCCACACCATTACCATGCACCTCAAGTGACCTTGCAGACGCTGGTTAACTACCTTCGTCTGACCATACTTTTGTGAGTGGTATGTTGTCAACAAGTTAGCCGACATCGGCTTAGCACCATGAAGTGATTGTACTTGGTTAGCCAATCCGTCACCACAAAATTGTGTCATTTCCCCTCACCTTCGGTAACCCACCTATAAAGTCCATCAATATGTCAGTGAAAATGGTGTCGGGTATGATGAGATGTAAAAGATCCGATGGCCCCACATTTTCATGTTTCGCCCTCTTACACACGTCACAATTACTTATGAGTTGTCTTACCATTTTGAAACCGTCTTCCAATAAAACATTCCCTTAATTCTTTGTATAGTTGTGTTCACCCTAGAGTGCACACCTAGCGATAAGTCATGGCATAGTTTCATAATTTGTTTTGAATATCTAGGGCCCGAGTTGCCCTAAACATCACAGATTGTGGAAAGGTTGCCTTGTTTGCTTCCCTACCAACCAAGATTCACATAACTTGTTTTCATGAGTAACTCAAAGCATCCATTTAACCATCACATTACTCCCCAGTAGCTTCATTGACTTAAAATTCAAGTTTCCTAGCCTTGCGTGCCACAACCAACTTGTTTCCTCCATACGACTAAGCAAACTAACTGTGCCAATCTTTAACTGTATACGATAAAGCTGGTTAGCGGATCGAAATAACTTTATTAATAATCTACTTTGTATGTAATGCATCTTAAGAAAGTTATACTTCATTTGGATGTCACATCCAAACTTAGAGGCCTTACCGAGACTTATAATGTTGCTTCTAAGACTCGGCACGTTAAAGACATCTATAAGCAAGCGATGTTCTCCTGTATGCCACTTAATAAAATTGACTCTTTTCCGTATATATCAAACATAAGAATTGTCCCCGAGTTTAACTTTTCTCCTGACTCGTTTGTTAAGTTCTAAAAGAATAACAAACTATCCGTTATATGATTTCTCGCATTGTTGTCCAAGTACCATACACCATCGTCCTTGGACTTGTAGTTGTCTGGTATAACCTTCCTTTCATTCAAGAAAATCGTTTTCATGCACACATTGCATCATTAATAATGGACGAGTAGTCTTCGTACCAAAGTAGATTATTAATAAAGTTATTGGACTTGTAGTCTTCCTTTCACGAACTCATCTATAGTACATGTCTCATTCATCCTCAATCCATCAAACTCGATCAAAGCTGCCAATCTTGTCTTCTTAACCATATCGCCCCTAGATTACGTGTTTTGATTGCATTCCTAATCGCCTTGGTAGTCTCTAGGTTACCCACTTGCAAAATTGTAGTTTTCGAGATGATTAAAACAACAACGTTATAGTATCATTGTTTTTATTAGCGTCTGTCGTAATCAGATCTATGGTGTACCAAACCTTATGCACGTCATGATCGCCTTCATACGTATAGCCCATACCGTGCAATTGGTAGAGGTGAGCATGGGACATGTGAGCGTAGTTGAGCTCCCACTCTCAGTCTTCAAAGCTTCCTTATCACCCACGTTCTTTGGTACGTAATCAATGTACAATGTAGATGGGTTCGGTCCAGTCTCGTCAAACCCTAATTGCCATACACAGATCACAATTGGCGCTTTGATTGAACCAGAAAATTTTTAGTAGGTGGATAGAACCTCAATTTGGCTCTGATACCAATTCAAGATGACTTGATAACAAAAACACAAACACAATTTAGATGAACTTTCGTATTATTATAACCGAGAAACTACTGAAAACTTAGTTCCAATAATCCGACATACATTAACCCTAATCATGGTCATGTATTTATAATGTAACACAAACTTGGTCAAGAGTGCATACCAATTATAATAAAACCCTAACTGCAACCCCATAAACCTATTAACACATTTAAGGATTTACACGTGCCTAAACAAAAGTGCCCCTTTAAATCAAAACAAGATTACTAAGGAAACTCATTTATTGATTCAAAATAAGAACATACAACCGACTACGATCTGTTTATGACTCTTAACACAAAACTACAAATCCATGACACTCACCAACTATAAACAAACTAAGAACCAAACAAACCTTACAAGAGGATGATTTGATGATGAACAATGCAGCGATAGACATGAACAAGCAGATCAGAGTGACGAAGATGATGGAAGAGAGCCATGTAATTGTATATTTTTGTAACTGAACTTTAACCTTTGTTTGACTAGTTAGGTTAAAAAACAAATTAAACCCTTGAACTCTGTTTCTACTTCAATGTACTTCAGCGGCCCTTATCCTTTATCAACCTTGCTATTTAGCCCTCCAAGTTCCTAAAATCAGCAACTTGTATTTTTCCTACCATTATGTCACTGGAAAACAAGATAAACTAATAAGCACTTGAATTAACGTATCATACAATGCACACTTGAATTTATACTTTCAACATTCCACCCTCAATTCAAGTGTCTAAAAATGTCAATTAATATTAAAAACTTATTATACTTAAAAAAAACTGTAAAAATTAACATTTTCAAACTTTATCTTAATTTTTTTTAAAAAAACAGAAGCTATAATTTTAGTAGAAACTACCAAGTACGATGAAACTTGAAATACTCTTGCTTTATCATTTCAAAAACTTTCCTGACTACCACTAAAGAACCATCTTTTAATAAAAGACATACAAAAATTTATGTTATCAACCTTTACCCACTTATAAAAACTCCCTAAGCTGAAAAAATATAAAGAACAAATAACTCAATAAAGAAATTATCAACGTCAAAAGAATAAAAACACTTCCCTTTCTGTCTTCTATTTCCAGCTTGACTTGAGCTTTTGAAGCCCCACTTTTTAGACTTGACTCCACACGTTTATTTTAGATTAACCTGTGACTTCAACTTCATCTTGGATCTGCTTCATCATTTAACAACTCATCTCTAATTGATGGGCAAAATCTTGTTCCAGATTTAACCTTATTGCAGACCAAGCCCCCTCAGTACGTCAGGTATACGTCAGGACAACTTCTTTGAAAGACCAACATGCTTATAAATCACCACCACAGTAATATGTATTAAAGTTAATCCTCACTAACCCAATTGACTTACAGTGAAGACCAGACTGGACTTTCCAAATAGAATTAACAACTGCACTTATATCTTTTGAAAGTTGAAACATGCTTTTAAGTGCACCACTCAAATAAATCAAGTTTGTTTAACCCAATGTAAAGCAACTTGATAACACTTTTCTACAAAGTTCACACTGTGTGATAGATGAATAACCAAAAGCTGTACTTTATTATGACAGACAATTTAAGGAAAAAAAAACAAATAACAAAATTTAGATTTATGCCTTTTCACTTGGTTAAGCTCTTAGCAGCTATTAATTCTTGATAAAAAAAATATCCAACTGTAAAAAACCTAGCACGAGTAGACATTCGTACACTTAAGATAACTATGTTGAAAAACCAATGTTTTATGTTTCAACATCAAACATTACTAAACAAACTTTTTCTTTTTTCTTTTTGTACATAAAAGATTCATGTTAAATGCCAAGCTAAAACAAAATACTCATTTAACTTTTGTATAAAAAAAATCTTTCATAAAACTTTGTATAACAACAAGAAATTTTAATTGAAGAGTGGACTTTGAAGCCACATCCAAGAAAATAAGACCATATGCATCACGCATATACAACAATTTTCCATGATTCATCTATTCTTCAAGAACTTTGAGATGTTAGACTTTGTTGTAAAACAAAAAAACTTTTAATTGAAGAGTGGACTTTGAAGCCACACTCAATAGAAAATAAGACCATATGCATCACGCATATACAACAATTTCCCACGTTCCATTAAACAAGAACTTTATGATGTTAGACTTTTATACCGAATGTAAAAGATATGTAATCAAACTACTAATAGGTAATATAGAAACTTTTGTACATTACACAAATTGATAACCTTTATTAAGTAATATGTTTCAAAAACTTCTTTACTTAAATCCACCATTGTACAAGAATAAAACCATATGTAATGTGAAATATAACAACTTCCTTCAAAACCAGAAAAAAAACAACCAGGTAAACTTTTCTGGTTAACAAGTGAATCACTTGATTAAAAAAAAAATATCAGAAACATTCTGATACAACAAAAAGTCACATGATCTTTTTAAACATCAGATCAACATCTAAAAAGAATGGGATTCATTTTAAGACTTGTAAAGAACTTAAAGACTAGTTTGATTTATTTAAAAACCTTTACAACTTTACAAGAGAATATTTGTCAAAGCTTGTAGAGAACCTAAAGAATCATTTGATTTAATCAAAAACGAACGAGATGTTCGGAAGGAGATGTTTGGAAAAAGTAAGTGGGTGAACTTGCCAAGGAAGACAAATAGGAAACGAAGGTGTTATGTGGATGATATGGTTCGGCGGCGGTATGGTGGTGGTAAGGCTAGGCGGTGTGTTGTGGCGGTAGGGCTAAGTGGCGAGGCGGTGATGTGGTGTTGGTAGGGTTGTGGTGAGTGGGTCCGGTACTACTGATTTTTGTTTTTTATTTTTAATACAAATAGGTATTTGATCATTTTACAAGTACTTTATGGTCAAAGTTAACCGACATCCACCTTAAGAACAATATATGTTACGTTTGTGTAAAGTTTTGAACCAACCTTGTAATTTCTAAGAGTTAATAACAAAAATTGAAATCAGGCAAATTACAGAGACCATCTATGTAATTAAGTCAAAACAAGATTAACTAATTAATAAGCACTTGAATTAGCACATCATACATGCACACTTGAATTGATACTTTCAACATTACCAACCATTTTAAGCCGTATGAGTTCTTGTTCAGGTCTCTTGAGATCATCTTTGTGGAGTTTGGAAGTCTAACTCTAGTTTGGAATGAAAAGCCTCTTACTTTCTTTTGTTATTGACTTTTGTTGCTTCTTTGAGAGGCCTTTCTGAACTCTCTTCTTGCTAACTCTGTTTCAAGCCGTCTAACTGGCCACTTATTGCTTTCCTCGGAACAATCTCCATCTCTGTAAGCCGCATCATCGTCGTATATTCAATGGTAGACTTCACCTGTTTTAAAACTTTGGGTCTCCTTCCTATCCATCCTAAACATATAGTGAGTTCGTAGTTAAGTTTTCTGCATATCCAAACAAGGCACCCTTTGACTCCAACACATGCTCCCTTCGATAGAGGAACTCAAGATTAAAGAGATAAACAATGTAGAACACCTTCAAATTGCCCTATTTCTAAGAGTCATCTTATACTCTTCAGTTAACCACTTATTAACAACCATAAGAAGCACCTGTTATAACTAATTAAAGCTGTAATTACAAATATTGACTAAAACCTTAACTATTATAAGCAACAGTCAACAAATATTGACCAAAACCTTAACTTCACACTACTATTTTAACATAAAAAATGTCTAGCTTACAAATTTAACCGATTTTAAGCTTTCTATATTATGATTTTACTTATAGGTGGTTGGCAGTGTAAATTTTCGGTCCGGTAGTGGAAATTTTTTAATAAATATAATGTTCGCCCCCTCCCCTCCTAAGCCGTGGTTCAAACTCCGCCACTGCTCGTAATCTATAAGTGGTTGCGAGAGAAACACCGTTACAGAAGAGTAGTCATTTGGATGTAAGTACATTCATAGCTAGACATCTGTTTATTGAAATTATCTTTTTAACCTTCTCTGTATCCGTTTAGAATGGCAACAACCACAACATTATATGGTGGGATAGCTTTTATGGGTTACGGCATGTTTGGGGCCATGTAAAACCAGCGTTCACTTTAAATCTGCCAAGGAATTTATGGTTGTCCTATCTGACAATACTTTTTACGGTAAGTCAATATTACTTTGTGTTAAGAAATGTAATTTTATTGGTATGCATAGTTTTCGGTTTAAATATGTTGATTATCATTAATTTTAATTTATTCCGCAGGGTTTGGATCATATTATGAGATACTTATTAAATATCACTCCTGTGATATCCTTCTTAAATCGGTTGCTTGTTGAACGGGTACCCCAATCTGAACAAAGAAACAGAGAAACAGATATCAATCACTTGTCAGATTTGCCATCAAATTGCTCCTGCCACTCATCACCATAGGACCACTGGCGAAGCTTCATAGGGGCCGGGGGGCGCCCCCGCCCCCTCTCTTTTTTCCGTCAGTAGTGTTAATTTTCGGCTCGGCAGTGTAAATTTTCGGTCGGTAGTGGAAATTTTAATAAATATAGTGTTCGCCCCCTTAAAATAGTTTACTTTCGCCCTGCCCCCCTAAACCATGGTTCAAGCTCCGCCACTGCATAGGACCAGCTATCTTATACAAAGAGCACGATGGAATCTACGGTAGCTTTTTTTATGATTTAAGAGAAAATATTTTCGTTTATTAATCATATTTTCTTTCTTTTTCAGTGGAATTGCTAACACTTGGTGGTGCCATCCTTGGAGTTTTCCTGGTAAGTATAATTTTTTCATGAGAAAAATATTACACATGCATGTTTATTTACCTCTTGCAAATCAAAAACTAACAAGACTGCTTTCCTTGTTCAGGCCTTTGTGGTTCCATCTGTTTGCTTTTTCCAAACCAGGGGGTGGAATGGTATAACGTGGTTCCAGGTATTAGATATATATAATGTTTACACATCTTCTATTTGTTACTTTTTTAAATTTATTTGAGGGCTGGGTTGATTTGCAGGGAACATCCGCCTTGGTAATTCTCATAGTAGGAGTTGCAGGTGCCGTTTGGACCACGGTCGAAAGCATAGCAGATTTAAAAGCTTGATTTCATTTAGGAAATGGGTGCATCATACATTTTGTTGGTAAAGATTTTGATGATGCTTTTTTGTATACTTGCTTGGTAGAAACTGCTTAACTCGATTTCAAAAAAGTTTCTACCAAGACTTTTGAATTTGACTGCTTAATATTTCTGCAAAGTCACATGCTGTTTTGTTTGGTTTCATTCTCAAAGCCTCTAGTTTACTTCTCAATGTTTATAAACGTGTTTTCTAAACTAGATCGGCCCCAAGGTATTTGACTTTGATTGAGTTCAAACTTTCTTTGCAGTCAAGTTGCATCGATACTTTAGAGGCAATGTTTGGAAGATCATTGCCTTGGTTGTATGCATTTTTTTCATCATTTCTTTCTCTTATGTTGGGTAAATATTTTCAAATTAGAGGTAAAAATTATCTTTGAGTCTTATACGAAAAGACTCTTTGTCATCCGGGTTATCAACTTGTTTGATTAACATATCTACACAGGTGCTTCATTATATCTTGGGAAGCAACTCGCCACAATCCGTAGCATGTAAGTCAAATGACCAAAGAGAACGAAATTGCATAAATGGTTCTTATTGTTTATCTAAAATAATAGGTTTGGGAACTAAAGGTTTCAAGTTATAATAGGTTAAGGTATTGTTTTTAACTCTATAACGAGTATGAGTATTAAATTAAACCTAACATGCGTTAGATTATCTGTTAAATTTAAATAAATGACTAAACTACGCATTGAGGGACTATTGTTGTGGTTTATGCATCTCTTTTGTTGTCGGACCATTTGTGTAATTAACTATAAAATATTTAAAGAAAAACCCAACCCCAAGCCACCCAGCCAAAGCCATCTCCCTCACCTTTCTTTCCAATCAAACAACCACCATGACCTAATCCATCGCTACCGCCCACCACCACCTTGTTAATGCTACTTCAAATGATTTAGTGTTTTTCGTAAATCAAAGCTGCGGGTCAGAAAGGAAGATGAAAAGATGGGTCCTTTGTGGTTGGTGGTGGTGGCGGCCTGCAGTGATGGTAGCTACTTAAACGAACCATTATTACAATATCTACTTAAGACCTCCAACTATTCTTCTATTACAATTCATATCCCTCTACTATTTACAGTGTATTAAAAGATTTTTGTCCCCAAAAATCATAAACAGGAGAAGCAATCATCAAAACATATGTTCAGAAAAATGCTAATCAAAACTATTAAAACCAAACTGTGAAATGTTTGTGCTTAATCAAATCTTGATGGTTGAACTGCAAAGGATCGTTGAACATCAAGCTTGAGCTTATTCTAATATTAGTCCAATGAAGTGTCTTACTCAACCAATAGTGTTGAATTGTAGTCTTCAATTCATTTTCCCGGTTATGCCCTTTTATGACCCAATCCTTACTAGTCATTGAAACAATGGTTATTAGCCATTGCACTAATATGTTCAAACACCACTTTAAATTAGATCCAACACATCAATTGGTAAGGTTGTATAACAATCTTAAACCATGATTTCACGTTATTCCTTCCAACAAAAGCTTCATATGAACTGTACCTTCCAGCAAATGACGTAGCACTTATTGCCTCAAAACATTTATCAAAAGTTTCTCGGGTTTGAGAATTTAAGGAGACAACAACAAGCCAAATCATTTTGGAAAAGTATTAGTCATCTTCATCATTATATCCTACTAACAACGAAGAGGCACGAGCAGTGCAATCAGCTCGTAAAACAATGAGAATAACTACATATTTTGGGTAGTGATATCTGCAGTAACCAACCTTGATAATAAGACGAACAAAACATGACTTTTGTTGAGTAAAATCCTGGATAGTAGGCTGTAAAATGGAAGTGCTAACCCCTTTGTTAACCACTTTGCAACTGCATATTTCAAGTAATAGTTTTTCAGCCTTTAAAGCCGACAAAACATTTCGAGTTCTTGTTCTCTCCATCCAAACGGATTTTTCCAGATGTATAAGAATAAAACCATTTTACCAATGGAATAACGCTTATTGTATTAAATCCATTTCCTTTCCCAAATGGAATGGGTTCCTTTGCATGAACAGTAAGATGGAACCCATTTAGACTTGGAAATCTACTACTCATTGCCTTTTGTGAATTTAACATCACAATCAGTAAACCAATTCCATTTCTTTGAACTATTTGCATTTTGACAAAATTAAGTGTTGCTACTACAGTAAGAATAGCCATTTCTATGGAGATTCCGGAATTCATAAACTCCATGACTTTATTTTTCTTCCATACCGCAGGTTTCCATTTGTGCCATAATTGTTTCCCTGCTTTCCTTTTTGAAGATCCTTTTAAGCTCAGTTCCGAATCTTTTGGCTGCACTTTTGGAGGTAAAGATGTATCTATACTTCTAGCCACTTCTTGTGGATAGTCATTAGAAGTTTAAGCTTTTGATGGTTTTTCACTTAACATAGACCACAGTGATGTAAAAGTCTCATGTCTACAATACCTGCAACACTAACAACACAAAGATTAGCCTGAATAGGAGATCTCATATGCTCTTCTTTGTAACCAGTTTTCTATATCCATCTTAAACCAAAAGTTTGGTTATAATTAATTTTTATAACATCAATTCTCTTGTCAAGATGTTAAAAAAAGTTGATGATATTTACCAATATAAATACCCAAGTTCATTTAAGATGCAAAATGGGTAACCGGACAAATTGATTTCAAGTACATATTAAGATGCAAATGGGAAAACGAAACTCCAAACGGTGATAAACTTCATATATCCAGAATGTAAGAAACATAAACCAAGTTCATATTTTTTATAACATGAATCTTTAAATTGCTAAGTTACGATAGAAAATAAGGTAAAAACGCACACATACCTATAAATCTATAATCAAACAACTGGTGCATACTCATTGGACTCCTTACAATTCATCTCAATTGATCGCTCACCCTGATTTTTCTAGATTCTCGTTTACATATTCCTGGAAAAAGAGTGGGAATTACAAAATGAAACTGAGAATAACAAAAATGTAACTTTTAGGTGCCGAATGAAAGCATTGTTTATTTTTAGGATATTGAATGATGATTTGAGAAAGAATTGCAAAAAATCTACAAACAGAGGATTCAAAAATACTCTTAAAATACCAATCGAACAATCCTTCGAAATTCTGGTCTGCAAAATGTTGCATATTGTGACCGTTCCTAACCCACGACCACCTTGATTTTTGTTCGAAATCCGAACTCCATCTGACCTTAATTGTTGCGATTGACCTCTGAGGTTGCAATTGGATTATTGTTCTGGTTTACAATTCAAGAATCATATTTAAACTGAATTATCACATCATAAACATATCTAAGAACTTACTAATCAAACGAGTGAGACCAACATCATCAGCAACAACAATAGCTTTGTGTGTAGACTAAGATGATGCTTGTGAACCGGAGTGGAGAGAGCGAGATGTTGGTTCGAAAGCTAGGGCTTAGGGATGTACGATTGAGAGAGGGAGAGTTCTAGTTGCTGGTTCCTAGAGAAATGAGGGAGAATGGGTTTTCTGAGTACATCATCGTCGGTTTTAAGGAGGTCTTACAAGCACGTGAGAGAAACAGGGGAGGAAATGCAACCGTTGAAAACCGCGAATAACCACTCCGTAACTGTCCTAATGGTCGAGTTTAAACGGTCGGGATTTGATTTCAGAATGTTTCAACGATTGAGATTAGTTCTACCAATGATTACACTCATCGGTGATAATATAATATAATTTATTGGTATATATGCTAATTGATACATGAATCTCAAATAGTTCACGCTCAAAATTATTGTTTGCAGCTTGATATTAACACTCGTGCACCACCAGAACATGCATGGAAAAGAAAATGAAATGGTCATGTTGGTATTTTTAAAGAATTTAGCGTTACCTTCATGGAAGCATTAAAATGCTAATTTATAATCTCTTGTTAATGATAACAAACATGTTAATTTAATAATCTCATATTAAATATTAAATGCAGGTTGGTTTTGGATGCAATTCTTAATTCTTAATTCTTAATTCTTATTCTTAACGTATAATAAAAGAAATAAGGTTTGATCACATGACAAGATTTTAGGTAATGTATTGCCACATGACATATTCACAACATACATACAATTACCACGTGTTATTTTATTAGTCATATGATTTTAAAAGTAAATGTTTAAATAATATTTAATGTCTAATTAAACAACATTCTAAAATTAGATTTTAAAATTTAATGATTGAAATTTAAATTTTCAAATTTCAAATTCAAACTTCAATTAAATCTACGACTTTATTTAAAAATACATAACTAAATTAGTAAAGTTTGAAATTTAACATTAACAATTTGAATATTTAATGGATCATATTAACTCACAAATTTTAAATTTTAATGGTAACAATCCATCCGAATGTTTGGATTAGTAATTTCAAATTTTGAAAATTTTCTATATTTTAATAATATTATATAATGTTTCCATGCATAATACCATTATTTTATTATATATATACAACTTTTTTATCTAATTACTGTTCTTCCACTATCAAAAATATTTCAGAAATATGCGAAATAACTTCTCCTATGATCAAAGAGTCCAGATATTCTGCATGAAAAAATTCTCTTACTTCTCCATTATTCACACAATCATTATCTTTGACTCATTTCGTATGGCATTCAATTACAATATTACGTAAATTTGGATTTAAAAAATATTTTTTATAATGATAAACCTTAATACTGCTATTTTTTGTCATGCGACCATAACTTTCACTTCGTTTTTTTTTATTTATACATACTGGTTTATACATTATTGATAAACCATCAGTTACCTTGCTCAACAGGATATCATCAGTATTAGAATTAACTTTCTTAAGAATCTTGACGTATCATGTCGTGATTTGTTTACGGAGACAACTAACGTATAATAATCCGGTAGAAATTAGTCTATGAAGTTTATTGTGGTTGAGGATGAGATATGTTCAACTAATCGGATTGTTACCTTATTCTTTTAATATTTGTCTTATAAAACATATCTTTTATATATCCTAATGTTTTATATTTTTAATTATTTAATACAAGGGATATTTTTAAAAATGATTTCTTAAGTTGACAAGTTATTTAATGAATCTGGTTAAAGATTTATGTATGAAAAAGTTTTGAGATATTTATAACATTAATATTGTTTTTATATTATTTAATTCTTTCATTTATATTACATGTATACACATTTATTTAAGCGGCCTTCATATGCATATATATATATATATATATATATATATATATATATATATATATATATATATAAAGATTTATTAATAGTAGCTGGAATTTATGTTTCTATATTTAAAGAGTAAATTAAATGGATGGTTCTTGTGGTTTGATTAAATTTTGATTTGGTTCTTAAACTTTTTAAAATTTCAAATATAGTCCCAAATATTATATTTATCTTTATCAATGATCTTTATTCTGTTAGTTTATTTATGATATTTAATTTTTCAAAATGATTATTTTACCTACAAAGATCGTCAATGTAATTTACTTTTTATTTAAATAAAAATTATTTTTAAAAGTATCATTTTAGAATATTCAGGTTTTTAAATATTTCTCTAAAACTTTTGATTTTTAAATGTCTCTCTTAAAACTTTTTAATTTTCAAAGATACTTTTTAAAAGAATTATCGCCTTTCTTAAAAAAACTATAGGTTTTTAAATTTAATTTTTATAATTATTCATTTTCTAAATATTTTTTAAAAAAGTATTAAAAATGTTGTTTGAAAATGAATTGTTTCTAAAAATATGTTTAAAAGAGTGATTGTTTTTTAAAGATGCTTTAAAATTAAATGGTTTAAGAAAAAATTTAGAAAATCAAATTGTTATAAAAAACGTTTAAAATATCAAACGGTTTTTAAGAACAACATTCAAAATGGACGGTTTTAAACACATTAAAAAGCAAACACTTTATAAAATATGTTATTAAAAAAATTTATTAATGTATTTAAAACATATTTTATAAATAATAAACATATTAATAATGAAATAATAAAAATATTAAACATTAAAAACTTAGAAAATAAAAAATATACAGCTTTCCTTAGTAAAAATAATACTGTAGTTTAAAAAGTAATTAAATTGATGGTCGATGCGGGTAAAATGTATTTTTATAAATTTTAATATTATTAATGTTGACTAACAAAACTTGAGACCATAGATGAAAAGAAAAAGAAATATTAGGGATCATATTCAGAATTTTTAAACTTTAAGACCAAATCTAAAGTTTTAATATAACATAGGGACCATGCATGTAATTACTCTATTTTAAATTTAATTTTTTTCAACCCATGTATGTCTTTTTGTTCATTTAAACATTTTAGTTATAAGTTAATCCAAATAATTTTTTAAAAACTATTTTAAAAGTCATAAGTTAATAAATGTTTTCTGTCAAGAATTCTTTTTAATTAAAATAAAAAATCCTAAACATGCCAGAGAGAAGATAAACATAGACAGAAGAGGAAATTCCCAAATCATCGATGCTTCATTCCATAATCAGTTCGCTACTTAAACAAACCATTATTACAATATATACTTAAGACCTCCATCTATTCTTCTATTACAATTCATATCCCTCTACTATTTACTATGTAACGAAGGGGGTTGGTTGGTTTTAATTGATGCAATAGTGGTGAAGGCGATGCGGTTAGGTTTTGTCAACGGTGATAGTTGTGATGTTGCCGACGGTGATGCTTGTACAGAAAGGGAGGCGGTGGTTTTGAAGATTTTAAGTAAATGACAACAATAATCTCTAAGTTTACATCATTATTTCTTGTGAGGCGAAAGACTAAAGCGCTCTTAAATTAATAGAATATCAAGTTTGTTAGTGCTAATACTCAAGTCGTCATAAACTGAAACACGATACACCAACATGTTACTTAAAAACCTTAGTACCTAACTTGTCATTTTGAATTAACCACATGGACTATTTAGGTAATTAAATATATATAGATATATATATATATATATATATATATATAGAGAGAGAGAGAGAGAGAGAGAGAGAGAGAAGGGTTCAAATAAAAACCACTATTTTAAGAGAAAACCAAAAAAAAAAAAACAATCTCCACCAATCATATATTTTCTAGAATTTTTAAAATTTTATTGTTGAAAGATTAAAATGTAATTTTAACAAACCATTATATGTAAAATTCTTAAATTACATATATAAAGCAAACTCATCCCTTCTCTCTCTAATATATTCTTGAAATTGAATTTTAAATCTCTAAATACCATCTTCTTCGATCACTAGGAATAATCATCTTCACCCTGGAGATCAGTTTCAAATATAAATTGTACGGGTCTCTCTCACTCATCATGCTACATTGTAGTGTTTCAATCAAAGACCATAGATTAAGGGTTGATTGCAGGTTTGATGAAGGGTTGCCATTGTTGTTTAGATCGCAATATTATGAGATGGTGAAGGTATTATTGGTGGGCCTCAAATTGAGAAACAAGATGAATTTGATGACATATGAATTTGATATGGGGCTAAGCAAAGAATCAATGTTGATGATGATGAAGAAGCTGAACCCTAATAAATCAATGATGCTGATTTACGTGTATGACTTACGTATACGTAACTACGTACATAAGCGTTAAGTTATATTGTTCGAAAATCGACAATGAGGGTATAAGTGTCTTCATAGTATTAGGTACGTATATGTAACTATGAGTTACAATATAAATGTATGAGTTACCTATATGTAACATGTAACTCACATATACTAACCAAAAGATTTCCAATTCTAAAGTATCAACTCTTCTTCCTCATCGTTTCATTCTTATATCTTTTGTTTAGATTGTGTTTAATATATTTAACAAGAGGAACTAATATGTTTGTCTGTTTTCATGTTTAGTTTATTTCTATTGTTTATTTATTCATGTTACATATACGTACTCGCCTTCTTTTCTCCTCTAACCAGCTTATACTTTTTAGATCGCATAATAGTGGTACTATATGTAACTCGGTATGTATACGTATTCATTTCTTCTCTAATCTTCTTCTATCGTTTAAATAGCTCATAACACTACATATACGTAAGCTTGTGAGTTAAATATAGTAGCATATTTGAAATGTTGGCAAAACATGAACGAACGATTAGGTCTGCTCTTTCATCTTCTTCTTCGATCTTTTCTTTTAGTTTCTTGATTATATTAGATCCATGGGAAAAAAAAAAAATCATAAATAGGTGAGAGAATGCATATTTTTAAGAGACTATTTAATATTGGAAAATGTTGAAGTCAAATTATTTAATTTCCTCAAAATAACCCCTAGAACTTGTAATAAAATCCCTTAAAACAACATTTATTTACACTTTGCCATCATATGATATCAACCATGATTACACAAACATGGTTGGTTAATGGTTTTTTTGTTTTTAGATAAAAATAGTTTTTCTTTTTGACGGTCCCATTATTATATAATATATATATGATATTTGATTTTGAGTTTAAAATATATGATTATTTAAAATAGTCAAGATGTAATATATGGTATTAAGAAGGTATAATGTGTTATATTATGAATTATTACCATAGCAAGTGGATGAACTCTTTGTCAAACTTGTAGATAAGTTTACTATGCTAAATAGTTTTACTTGTCTACCAAAATGATTGATCTTTGTAGTATAAATACCACCTCAATGTAGAGGAGAAGATGCACCTCTTGTATACACTTTCATAAGTTATACATTTCTCTTCTTCTTGCTCTTGCAATTCTCTTTAAAGTTCTTAAGGTTATAACACTAATCTTGTGTTAATTATTGTGATATTATAACACGTTATCAGCACGAGAGCTCTTAAACTCTAATCAAGAAGATCAATAAAGCACAAAGTCATCCATTAATTAAGGTAAGGACTTCATTAAGTAATAATATATAATATCTTATATTGAGAAGATAACTAAGATAAATAAAATAAGCATAAAGGAGATCATATTATGGACATCTTGATAACCATGGGACTACTAACAAGCTAACTTTTATTTATGCATCTAACTTTTGATTATGCAACTAACATTTTATTTTATGTCAACTAACTTTTACTTATTCATCTAACATATTATTTATGCATCTAACTTTTACTTATGCAACTAACATTTACTTATGCATCTAACTTTTTCTTTAGTTATGCAACTAACATTTCTTTATATGTCAACTAACTTTATACAACTAACATTTTGATTATGTTTATTCGTACTAACGTCTTATTCTAACCTGTCGTTCTTATTCTCTATTGTTTTTATAAACTACATACATGTTTTTATAACATAATATTATACTTATCTATTTTATTTAAAACTGTTGTCGATATATACACACACGACGGTTATTAGCCGTTATAAACGGTTATATAGCCGTTGTACATAGCCGTTACAAAACGGTTATAATTTTAAACTATAAATTGACCACTATCAACCTATTTTCAATAAACAGATTATCTCTTTTCTCAAGTTTATCCAAGGCAACTTTTCAAAGATGATACACCCGGTTTTAGTACTGGCAACCATAATGCTCATTTTAATTCTTATCCCCATTGCTGAACTACCACCTGAAGAATTTAAACTTTTCTTATTTCTATATTTGTTTATAGCTCTACCGCTTTATTGTATCGCAATGCTTATTGATATATATGGATTCTAATAATTATCTTACTATTTGCTTAATTCTTGTTTAGCAAACAAAAATGTCGAACATTGCAAAAATTGAATTCCCGGCTCTTAATATCAATGGAGAAAACTATATGCCGTGGACGGCCCACGTAAAAAGACATCTTAAATCCATGGGTGTCTTAGAAACTATACAAGAGGGAAATGCTTGCTCGGAACAAGACAAAGCGAAAGCTGATGTCTTTTTACATAAGCATATTGATGAAATGTTACAATTTGAATATTCAAATTGTGAAGATCCATATATTTTATGGAAAGATTTAAAAAGCAGATTTGATCACCAAAGGGAAGTTCTGCTTCCCACTGCTAGAGATGAATGGAACAATCTCAGGTTCCAGGATTTCAAAAAGGTAAACGAGTACACCTCTGCTTTGTTCAGGATATGCTCGACCCTCAGATTCTGTGGACAAAATGTTACTGAGGAAGATATGTTGGAGAAAACTTTCTCCACATTTCATGCATCAAATATAAACTTGCAACAACAATATAGGTTGCAAAAGTTTAAAAGATATTCTGATTTAAATTCATTCCTCCTTGTAGCAGAAAAAAATAATGAGCTTTTGATGAAAAATCATCAAGCTCGTCCCACGGGATCATTAGCAATTCCAGAAGTTAATGTTGCTACTAAAAACTCTGGAAGAAAGTGGGGAAGAGGTCGTGGTCGTGGTTCTGTTGATAAAAGTTACCCTAATGGTCGCAACCATTCTTTCAAGGGTAATTATAATTACCGAGGTAACTTTTATAGTCGTGGACGTGGTCGTGGCCGTGGTAGAAATCAAAGAACAATCAATTACCACGCTCCACAAAATAACAATTTTAACCAACACAAAGGGAATGAAGCTGGTAGGTCCGAAAACAATGGCACTTCCTGTTTTAGATGTGGTAGCACAAACCACTGGTCAAAGGCTTGTCGCACAGCTCCACATTTATGTGAGCTATACCAAGCCTCTCTTAAAAGGAAAGAGAAGGAAGTGAACCATGTTGATAATTTTGATAATCTCAACGTTGAGTTGAACACTGCAGACTTTGACATGGAACTCTGAAACACATGTTGCTTGACCATAATAGTTATATGCAACAATTAAGTGTTTTCATATTATTAATTATGTATTTTCTTCATGTAATGTTTTCTTTCAATTAAATAAAGTTCTCGTTAAAATATAACAATATCGTCGTTATTCACTTATTAATTTTTTTTATACTTTCAAGATTAAAATGAACATCATTGGAGCGCAAGATCAAACAAATGAAGCAGATATATGTATAGCGGATAGTGGAGCCACACATACTATACTTAGGTCTAAGAAATATTTTTTTGAGCTTAAACCAACAAAAGGAATCATTAATACAATATCAGGACCTACAGACCTGATAGAAGGAGTGGGAAAAGCTAATTTAGCATTACCAAATGGTACAAAGCTTATAATAGAAAATGCTTTATTTTCCCCAAAATCAACAAGAAATCTGTTGAGTTTTAAAAACATATATCATAATGGATATGATACTCAGTCAAAGACTGTTGATAGTGAAAAATATTTGCATATCATAAGCAAAGATCGAATATTAGAAAAACTGCCAATGCTTCAGTCTGGTTTACATTATACACACATTAATGTGCCTCAGGCATATATGGCAGTTAAAGAAAAATTTTGTGATCCTGAAACACTTAACTTATGGCATGACAGATTAGGCCATCCAGGATCTACAATGATGAGAAGAATAATTGAAAACACTCATGGGCACCCATTGAAATATCAAAAGATCCCACAATCGAATAAAATTCCTTTGTGTACATCTTGTTCTCTTGGGAAATTAATTACAAGGCCTTCGCCTGTAAAAATTGAAAAGGAATCACCTCTGTTTCTTGAAAGAATTCAAGGAGACATATGTGGGCCAATTCATCCACCATGTGGACCATTCAGATACTTTATGGTTTTGATAGACGCGTCAAGTAGATGGTCTCATGTCTGTTTGTTATCAACTCGTAATGTAGCATTTGCAAAATTTCTTGCACAAATTATCAAATTACGAGCACATTTTCCTGATTATACTATTAAAAGGGTGAGACTTGATAATGCTGGTGAATTCACATCACATGCTTTTAATGATTATTGCATGTCTGTAGGAATTATTGTTGAACACCCTGTTGCTCATGTACACACACAAAATGGCTTAGCTGAGTCGTTAATCAAACGTCTACAACTAATAGCTAGACCATTAATAATGAGGACAAAACTCCCTGTGTCTATTTGGGGTCATGCAATTCTTCATGCTGGATCACTAATTCGTGTGAGACCAAGTGCAAATCTTAAATACTCTCCCTTACAACTTGTTTCTGGCAATGAGCCAAACATTTCCCACCTTAGAATTTTTGGGTGTGCTGTATACGTCCCTATTGCACCACCACAACGTATAAAAATGGGTCCTCAAAGAAGGTTGGGAATATATGTTGGATATGAATCAGCTTCCATCATAAGATATCTTGAACCTTTAACGGGTGATGTATTTACAGCACGTTTTGCTGATTGTCACTTTAACGAGTCAGTTTTCCCGGCATTAGGGGGAGAAAAGAAAAAACAAGAAAATGATGTATCATGGTATGTTCCTTCATTATTGTATCTTGATCCAGTAACTAAACAATGTGAGACAGAGGTTCAAAAGATAATACACTTGCAAGAAATTGCAAATCAATTACCTGATGCATTTACTGATACAAGCAGAGTTACTAAGTCTCATATACCAGCTGCTAATGCTCCAGCTCGAGTTGAGATTCCAAATAAGCAAATAGATAACACAATGGCTCATGAATCTCAGAGACGTTTGAAACGAGGAAGACCAATCGGTTCCAAGGATAAAAATCCTCGAAAAAGAAAAACTCATGAAAAGGAAGTTGACAATAAAGTGAATGATCTTGATGAAACGCTTAATACCAAAACCTCTCATGAGGAGGATTTGGATGAAACTAACAAAGAAATATCAATTAACTATGGTCACACACATATCTTATGGAATCAAGATGAAATGGAAGGTATTGATGAAATATTTTCTTATTCCGTAGCAAGTGACATCATGAGTGGAGATGATGATCCTGAACCAAAATCAGTTAGTGACTGTCAAAATAGACATGATTGGGATAAATGGAAAGGAGCTATGCAAGCTGAATTAGATTCACTTAACAAACGAAAGGTGTTTGGACCTATTGTTATTACTCCTATGTCCGTAAAGCCTGTAGGGTACAAATGGGTTTTTGTACGAAAACGAAATGAGAAAAATGAAGTTACAAGGTATAAAGCTAGACTTGTAGCTCAAGGTTTTTCACAAAGGCCAGGGATTGATTATGAGGAAACATACTCCCCTGTTATGGATGCAATAACCTTTAGATACTTAATCAGCTTTGCAGTCTCTAGAAATTTAGAGATGCGTCTTATGGATGTTGTCACAGCTTACTTGTATGGATCACTAGATAGTAACATCTATATGAAAATTCCTGAAGGTTTTAAATTCCCCGAATCATTAAACTCAAAGCCTAAGGAAATGTATTCCATCAAATTACAAAGATCCTTGTATGGACTCAAACAATCTGGACGGATGTGGTATAATCGTTTGAGTGATTATTTGACAAGTAAAGGATACACAAGTAACCTTATTTGTCCATGCATCTTCATTAAGAAGACAACATCAGGATATGTGATCATAGCTGTGTATGTTGATGATCTAAATATAATTGGGACGCAAAAGGAAATTAATGAAACAATTGCTCTTTTAAAGAAAGAATTTGAAATGAAAGACCTTGGAAAAACCAAATATTGTCTTGGTTTGCAGATTGAACATATGCATAATGGAATACTTGTACATCAGTCGACTTATACTGAGAAACTCTTAAAGCGTTTCAATATGGACAAAGCAAATCCTTTAAGCACACCGATGGTTGTTAGATCACTCAATGTTGATAATGATCCATTTCGTCCTTGCGAAGATAATGAAGAGGTCCTTGGTCCAGAGATACCATATCTCAGTGCAATTGGAGCTCTTATGTATCTTACTAACTGTACGAGACCTGACATTTCTTTTGCAGTTAATTTGTTAGCAAGATTTAGTTCAGCCCCTACTAAAAGACACTGGAATGGGATTAAACATATTTTTCGATATCTTCGAGGTACTATTGATTTAGGCTTGTTTTATCCTAATAATTCAAAAGAAGGGTTGGTTGGTTATGCAGATGCAGGTTATTTATCTGATCCTCATAAAGCAAAATCTCAAACGGGATACATATTTAAGAATGGAGGAACTGCGATTTCATGGCGCTCTCAGAAACAAACACTCGTTGCGACATCCTCAAATTATGCTGAAGTCATTGCACTACATGAAGCTTCAAGAGAATGTGTATGGTTAAGATCTATGACACAACTTATATTAACTTCTTGTGGATTGGAGAAAGATAGAAATGCAACACCAATCTATGAAGATAATGCAGCTTGTGTCTCACAAATGAAAGAAGGGTATATCAAAAGTGACAGAACAAAACATATACCACCAAGATTCTTTTCATACACTCAAGACCTTATTAAAGATAAACAAGTTGAAATGAGATACGTTCAATCTAGCAATAATTCAGCTGATCTTTTCACAAAGGCACTTCCAAAAACAACTTTCAGAAAACTTGTTTATGATATTGGCATGCGGCACGTACACACAATGTGATGATTTACAGAAGACAATTTGAGGGGGAGTTATAAGCTGCACTCTTTTTTCCTTAACTAAGGTTTTTTCCCACTGGGTTTTTCTTTAGCAAGGTTTTTAATGAGGCAGTACTTAAACTCTTGAAGTTTGAAAAGTGTCATCCAAGGGGGAGTATTATGAATTATTACCATAGCAAGTGGATGAACTCTTTGTCAAACTTGGAGATAAGTTTACTATGCTAAATAGTTTTACTTGTCTACCAAAATGATTGATCTTTGTAGTATAAATACCACCTCAATGTAGAGGAGAAGATGCACCTCTTGTATACACTTTCATAAGTTATACATTTCTCTTCTTCTTGCTCTTGCAATTCTTTTAAAGTTCTTAAGGTTATAACACTAATCTTGTGTTAATTATTGTGATATTATAACATTATAAGGATATATGATATTTTCATCTTGATATGAGCATATATGATATTGAGAAATTTTTGGGGTGTATATGACATATATGATATTTTAAATTTGATTGATACATATGATATCTTGAAGTTTATAGGGATTTAACGAAATTCTTCCAATAAAAAACCATCTAACAAATAAAAATTACTATGAACTTATGGTCGGGCTCAACCGGACCTTGATCAGGCTCTTCGTAAGTTATTTAAGATTTGTTATTTAAAATTCTTAAAAAATCAAGCTTATATGATCCCTCTTTGAAATTTAATAAATAAATAATCCTAGGCCTCATATTCTGAGCTTGCGTGCTTATTATTTATATAAATATAGCATTTAATAATATATATTACATATTAAATATTATTATATATAATTGTAAGAAAACAAACTAAATAATATATATATATACGTGTATATACATATGTATATACTTATATGAATAATGTTTTATAAATAATAACTAAATAAATTCCTATAAATTTAAAATTACAAAAAAGTTACATACATATGTGTAAAGTTATAATTAAATAATTAACAAATAACAAACGAACCTAACTTGAACTAGAAAAGTTACTCACATGTCATGCTCGAACATTTGATATAAATTTAAAATAAACCGAGTCTGAGCTGAGTTTGAGCTTTAGATATGAGATATGAAACAAGTCGAGCCCCAACAAAACTCAAAGTTGAAAAATTACTCATAAACCAAACTTAAGCTTTAAATGTTAAAACGAGCTGAACTTGGGGCTCGAGTTCGACTCCGCTCTAACCTATATTCAAGTGAACCTAGGTAGGTTACGGGGCTTTTAACTTCTAGAATCTCCACCAACTTCACAAAAAGTTAGTTGTTTATATCTTGAAAGAACTAATTAACTATAACAATTATATTAGGATATCTCCCACTCATTATCTTTTATTGGAAATAAAGTAATTAGTTTAATCAACAAACGAAAAGGTTAACCTTTAAAAACTCATTAATCATATCTTCCTCCGATGAAAGCTTCAACATGTCATATATATGCCTACCTTCATCACTGTCATCCACATTCACAATCGGGTCGGGTATGTACGACCCGTACCCTAACCTGTATTCTTCAAACACCACCACCATGTTATGGCTAGCATTCAAATCGGGTGCAAACACATAATCCCCACCAAAAAGATCCTCAGTGTTCTCGGATCCAAGAAGCGACGTCGCCTCCAAATATAAATCTTGACCGAATTCAAATGCACCCATGTCACCTTCATCGTCATGTTCAAAATCAAATTCAAAATCCATAAACCAATCATAATGATCATCCTTATGATCGTGATGAATTTTGTTGTTTTCTGAATAAACTTTGGCAGGAGGGGGAGGGGGAGGAGTGGAAAGAGAAATGAGGTTTCTAGAACGATATTTTGCCAGTTTCTTGAGATGGGAATTTAGAGTGTGTAATAGTTTGGCTTCTGATTTGATCTTTTTGGGCTTTTGATGGTTATTGTGACGATGATGATGGTGGTGGTGATTATGGTGATCGATGGGGACATGATTTGGTGGTTTAACGTCATCATTGAACCCATAGGTAACCTTTTTCTTTCCCATATTGGTGTAATTACATGACAATATGAATGAAATGGATGTGGGTTCATTGATAGGGATCATTGGAAGATAATGAAATGAAAGCAAATGGCAACAAATTAAACATGTTTTGTGGAGTTTGTTCGAAATTCATAGTCTCCCGGATAATATGCATGCATTTAGTCACGGTGTGTGTACGGAAACAAACTATTCATGGTCAAACCCTCAACCTAATTTTACTTTCTATTTTTGGTATCATACACGAGTATCATAATTTAAATGACATGTATATATAAGAGAGTGTTATTGTTAAAATGATTTTATATGCGAGTCTAAGAAGGATCTAGGGTGTGACACGATTATGTTAGTGGGAGAACAAATTAACGTGTATGTTAAATTACAAAAATTTTATATGTAATGTTGTAATATTTTAGACTATCTTTACAATCACACCATTCATTCTTGTGTTTGACGTGACTAACTTGGAAATACTATTTTAATGGTAAACTCAGTGTTGTAATTATTTTATATGTGTAACACATTTTTTTTTCTAATGCCATCTTAATAAAAGTATTAACAATACTAAAGTTAAAACGAAGATAATAAAATTCCTCACTTTATGTTTGTAGTTTTTTATTTTATTTTTATTTTTTTAAACTAATGGGGTCAATATAATTTATTTCAGTTTATAGAAAAATCAATGGAAATATATACAAATCAAAAAGTTAACAATGGAGACGATTTCTTTTTTCACCTTTTAGCCAATTATAACTTCATATTATTACGTTTTTATAATCTCCTCAATCCTAATAGTTATAATATTCAGATAAACCATCCTAGACACTTTTCTATATTTCATAGGATAAAGACACTGTATTTGATTCAATATCTCTCTACACAGACGCATACATATATGTGTGTGTATGGAGGATCATATGAAAATGGTGTTTTTTCTAAAAAGTTTGACAAAAGAATGTGGGCCTTTGATTATTGAAAATAAATGGTTGAGATGGTAGGATTGTGCCACTTTGGTCCGGATAAATGTTGATTTTTTTAACTTTGATATTTTTAAATATAAATAATTTTTTTATATGACCTTGTTTTAAAAAAAAATTATATCATTAAATTAAAAATTAATTATTTTTAATTTGAGTATAGTATTGGCTTATAATTTTTATATGGCTTAATTTTTATAAAAAAAATCAACTTTTACTTCAGGCTTACAAATTCTTATATTTTCACTACCATAATTTTCTTACACTTATTTACATAATCAAATTGTCTATTAAACAGTTAATTTAAATTAATATGTACATTTATACACATATAGATGTTTAAAAGATGTTTGGGTGAGAATTATCTAATTCAAATCATCTGTCAGACACTAATTTTTTATTATTATCAAATCCTACTGATTAAAAAAATATCCGCTTCATGTAAAGTCCAAAACCCCTTGTTCCCGGACGCAGTCCCATTTTGCACAAGAAATTACCTTCTTGTTGCAAATTACACATTAGAACATACCTAGCTTATTACCAAAGTTTGTATAATAAACCACAAAGATTCCCCGGTTGTGCTATAACATAAACATCAAATCCAAATTTACAAACTCTTTTTCTCTATTTACGATGAAGAAAACTAATATTTGCTAGCATATGAATAATAACAAGAAAAAACAGTCACTTAACAGTTAACACTGAAAAAATCAAGCTCATAAACCGAAATGAAGTCTTGATAAATCAGGAATCAGCCATAAAGAAGTTAGAACACAACCAATATTAAATTGAAGAACATTAGCATGAACATTCATGTCATGGGCTTCATTTGATTTAGAAATCAACGGTCTATTGATACAGTAATACCATCTTCAATTATTAAACCCAATAACATCTATAAATATCTCTAAATGTGTTCAATTAACTAACTAACACATCACATTTCACTTTAATTATATATATTATTAATTGTCTATGTCGGTTTGTACAATGAGAGTTGTGTGTGGTTCATATTTTATTATATTTGAACCCTAAAGTTTGATATTTGAAAAGTCCTTCAACGTAGCTCCAAAAAGCTCAAAACCGCTCTAAAAGCTCCAAATTATACATTTTTTTAGTAATTACTCCAAAAAGTCTTCCAAAAGATCCAAAAGATACCTCAATACTTTTTTAACGACCGCCTAAAAAGTTTCAAAAAAAAAACCAAAACTTTGTTTTACTTTATGTAAGTTAATTGTGTGAAGGATTTCCTAAGTGGTGTTTGTAGGAGATGGTACTCAACCTTATGTCCGCGATTTGTTATTTTTTTAAGTCGATTTAGTTTGGTTATAATTATTAATTGTCTCTAGAATTACCAAAAAGGAGCTTGAAGGAGGAGTTGGTTTGCACCTATTGAGAGAATCCACGTGGGTTCTATCCCCACTCCTCTCTCTTTAGTGGTTTCATTATGCTTTTTATCTTAAAAGGTTATAATTCCGTAAAAAATAACAAGCCCAAAAGAGATCCACTGCAGCACGCGCTAGTACAAAATAAATTTTTAAGGTGGCCCTATTTCATTTGTCTGTGTGGCTCACACTCAATTCGCCTTAAAATTTTGAAGTTTCATTTTTATGGCGATTTTTTAGGGTGGTCAGCCCCTAAACCGCCCCAAAAAATTACCACTCATTTTTTTTCGGGCGGTTAGCCCCTAAATGGCCCCAAAAAATACAATTTATTTAATGTGGCGATGTGTGTACCATTTTATAGGGCAGTGCACACCCCCAAACCGCCCCCAATAAACTGAATCGCCCCAATAAACTTTTTAAGATAGTACAAACCAAAAAATAACATTAACTTTTCAACATACTAAAATTTGTATCGTCTTCAACTTCAAATTCTCTCCGTTAGTCTCTGCAATCATATCATATTAATTTTCAACTTCAAATATTTACTTAACAACTTCATATTAATTATTTTTTTTACTATTCTTGTATGAGGAAAGATATTCACATACGTTAGTGTATTTTAATTTCTTTTTATATTTTAATTATTGTAGATTTGTGTTTATTAATGATATAATTTGTATAATGTTTTGTTTCAGTGATTTAAGTGCTTTATAATCATCACCACTATATTTGATCAAGAGCGTTGTAAGTTTTAACAAGAGTTTCTTCAAGAACTTCTTTAAGATTTTAAAAGGTTAGTAAATTTTAATCTTTACTTATATATTTATTTTGATATAGTATGTTATATAATCATCTGAGTTAATGATAAAACATATATTTGATTGTCACTATGCACATACATATATTATGCATATATTTGTATTATATTATAAAATTATACATATGTAATATTACACACACCCACATGTGTATATATATATATATATATATATATATATATATATATATATATGTATATATGTATGTATGTATGTATGTATGTATGTATGTATGTATGTATGTATGTATGTATGTATGTATGTATGTATGTATATTTACATATTATTTAACTAGACCCTTTAGAATATATACCCGTCTGAAATTATCTAATATAGATAAATTTTAGATTGTGTCCGTTTTAATACGCGAACAAAATTTCTTGTTTTTATCCAACCATACAAACGCCGTCCTTACATTCCCTCATAATTACTATTTTTAATTTTTTATAATCAATTTTATTTTTAATTACTATTTGGTTATTA
Source organism: Flaveria sonorensis (assembly GCA_025506505.1). Classification (NCBI taxonomy): domain Eukaryota; kingdom Viridiplantae; phylum Streptophyta; class Magnoliopsida; order Asterales; family Asteraceae; genus Flaveria; species Flaveria sonorensis. The sequence continues at coordinate 67,415,278 of CM046440.1, read as the reverse complement.
TTTTAAATAACAAATTATATTTTTAGTTTTAAAAAGTATATCTTTTTAAATTAAAGATTTAAATATAAAACATAATAAAACATGACGTAAATTAAATCACTATGAAACATAAATATAAATAGCCTTTAAGAGACCAAGCACGTCCCCCTAAATTATTTCGGAACGCTTGATAAGTTTCACCATCAAGTAAGTCTATCTATACTAATAAAAGAAGGTGTCTGTAAGCCACTTATCACAATTCTAGAGCTCTTAAATTTTATTTTCTCGTTTCTTTCTCCTATTAAATATCTCATTAACTACAAATGATATTTTTTAATTTTTTTTATATTAAAAATATTTTTTATTAAATTAAAAAAAGAGATATTTCTAGAAATTCAATTTGTAAAGAAATAAATTTTTTATAAAATAAGAATTTTTTTCAAAAAAAATATTAAACTTTTAAAAAACATAATATATTTTAAAAACTATGGCTTTTAAAAATAAAATTCTTATGAAACAAAAATAATTAAATTTCAAGTTATAATAAAGAAATTATTAAAATGACAATTTTTTAAAAACGATTTGTTTTGAAACAAGTTGTTTAAAAACCAACTTTTTTTGAAAAAACAAAAAGAAAATTAAACAAAAGTTTAAAAAATAATATCGTCATTTTATCACTCGTACGTAATGTCAATCATATCTTATATCAAAAGATCGTTTTATAATTTTATTAATAACTATTTAATATTTTATTTATTCAACCCGTGTAATACATGTGGTACTAAGCTAGTTTTTGAATATTTCAAGTTAGAGGTCGAATGCTTCTCGCGCTTTGTTCATAAGTTGGTAGTTTTTTCTCGTATAATAATTTACTTATACTTATTAATAAAATGATATCTTTAGTCGCACGTGTCATGTTTTTAGATCTTTATATATCTAATTTTCCACCTAACAATGTATGTAACCTCATTCTTGGTATAGTTTATTTTATTAAAATCAACTTTTTATTACGTTCCACATTTAAAGAGATTTAAAAAAGAAAGGTTAAAAATCAAAACTGAATGCAATTTGTGTTATTGATTGCATAAAACAGGATATCAAGTTTTGAATGATAGATTTATGAGACACAATTTATGATCTATGTTTTGTACTAATTATCAAATGCTTTTTTTGTTGTATAAAAAACTATGCTACGAAATAATCGCTCGGGTTAAACTAGGTTGATTTGAAAAAGAAAATTGCTTTTGAGATAATACATTAACAAATCTTTTGTGAAAATTATGACGTGAAACTTTTAATTTTATATTGTATATCTTAAACACTTTATTGTTTGAAAGTTTTAATTGTATATGCCTTTGGTATCTTCGACAACTTGATTTATTGTTATCATACTTTTATCTCAAAGTTTTATATGCAAATACTAGTGTTTTAGTTCCTTTATTTTAAGTGTTAAAAGACACAAAAACTTAGAAAGAAAATCAATAGCACTAGTTCCAAGAGATGGTGCTATATTCATCATAACTTGAGTTATTTTAATTTAGGCTTAACTGTTTAAAGTAAGGTTCAATCATTACGTAGCGTTATATATAATCAAGCTAGAGACGAGTTAAAATTATTATTTTTAGATAAGATAATAAACTTACGAATGCTACATTAAATATTATTATTTTTATTTTCATATGTAAGAAGTTACTTAACTAATAAAATATATACATAGATTTATGATTTGCATTACTGATATATTTTGTAATGACAATAAACAAGACTTAAAGACAACCACTATCCAAATTGGTTTGTTTATTAAACAATCAATATTCATGTATGTTTAATCTATATTGCATTATCTTGAGTAATTAAAAGTAGAGAACGATTAAAATTATTAATATTAGATAAAAATAGTATAGTTATAAACATAACATCAAATATTGTATAAAAAGAAGTCTTTGAAAGTTTATGAATTTCAAGTATTCGTTTGGATGTTCAATTGTATTTGTTTACTACTTAAATTATTATTTAAGTTTATTTCATTTCTTATAATACAGTTGTTAGAATTAAGCATTGATAAAAAAAAAACACTAATAATATTAGATGTAGATAATATTACAAATAAGAATGTAAAAATCAACATGTAAATATTATCAACAATATTATACCCTACGAACTTTTTTACTCAATATTATTTTTATTAATTCAACCCGTGTAGTATAGTGGTGTTACTAACCTAGTTATATGTGTATATATATATAGGAGAGAGATCAAATGATAACTTTTTTTGTGAGAACTCTAGAAACCAATTTGAGCCACTAGTTTTTAATGGCAAAATGATAAATAATAAAAACATAATAAAAAATTATAGATGAAAAATAAAATAAAAATAAAAACACAAAAATGTTTCAAACGTTTCCCTCTTTCATAAAAATTAAAAGAAAATTTATAAAAAATAAAAAATTTCTTTGTTTTATGAAATTCGTTTTACACATGTGTAATACAGGATTTACATATGCGTAAATTCGGTATTACACATATGTATAACCAGATTTACGCATATGTAAATAACGAGTGGATGATTTTTTTTTAAAAAGGTACATCAATATGGCAGGCGTTGGAAAAATAAAAAATACTGAAATTAATGGTGATTTTTTTTTTAAAAATGATGTCGTGAAAAAAGTTATGAACGTTTTAAAAAAATGAGGAAAATAGCATGTGACTTGTATGTGATAAGAAATGTATTGCTCATATTGGTTTTTAGAGTTCTCACAAAAAAGAGTGGTTCTCAAGATAACCCTACCATATATATATATAATATATATATATATATATATATATATATATATATATATATATATATATATATATATATATATATATATATATATATATATATATATATATATATATATATATATATATATATATAGGGTAAGGTTCAAATAAGAACCCTACCTAGTTGTGAGAACTCTTTAACTCGTATCTATACCATTGATCAAATATTCAATGGATAAGATCTTTTTATTTTTTTCTTTTGTTCCTTTTAATTGCAAAGGGTATAAGGGTCATTTAACCCACCCCACTAAAATCCAGATTCACTAGAATTTGACATGTGTCCCTATCTTATTTTCCATATTTCCTTTGTTTTGTTTAAATTTTTACCCCTTTTATTTTTAAAACTTTTATAACTTTTTTATACATTATTAAATTTTTTATAAAAATTAAACCATTAAACTCGTTTTATTTTTCGCTTTAATTCCAATATAATCCAAGAATATTTTAAACTTTTTTTACGAACAAAAATACTTACAGTGAATTACATCATATTGTAATTGTTTAAAATGCATTACATCAAATACATATATACAAACCAAGAAAAATAAAACCTAATAAAATGAATTTAGATCCACTTTTCAAATGCAAATCCAAACTTTAAATAAATCTTGACCGGATGCATATCGTTACCATCCCTCTTACAGTGAATTACAACATATTTATAATTATTTATAGTGAATTACATCATATTTGAAGTATCTTACAGTGAATTACTTTAATGTAAAAGGGTGTAGCATCAAATTAAACCAAATTAACAAAACTGCAAACTATAACAAAATTTTCACATTAATTGGTGCATAATTCGTTCCTACACCTTAAATGCAATGGGAAGTTGTAACCTTGATGTATCTGTCTAGTTGTAACCAGATCTGAACTGTAGTCTGAACCCAGATCTTACAGTGAATTACATCAAATTACTTAATAGTGAATTAAATCATACTGTCGTTACTTACACTTCAACTCAACTTCAAGTGTCTTTTGCCCACTAACCAACACAAGTGCTATAATTAGTTTCATATTTTAGATTAAAATATCACACAAGCAAACAATAATCTGATTTGTTAAGTTTCCATAATTTAGACCAAACCACCATATGAGTGTTGTCAAAGTTGATCTCAAAATCAAAAAAACCAAATCTGATCGTATGATACAGCACACAAATAAACAAAATAGCAAAACGATTTCATTTCTATTTAAAGATCTAACACAAGAAAAAAATATAAAATCCTACCTATAAAAGCCCATCTTTTTTTATTCTATGGTTTTCTATCTTGTTTTTAGAGAGATAGAGAAAGAAATCAAAAAGAGAGAGTGTGACATCCGGTAATTTTCCATAACCAAACTCCGTTAGTTCCGTTAAGTCTTGCATACACGTGTCGGGAGCACACACTAGTTGTCATTGAAAGTTGGTGACTTAATAATAATTAATAATGTTAAACAATAATTTATATGCTGATTATTAGTTGTGATTATGTGATTTAAATGTTTATTGTAAATTTTATCGCGTAACGTGGAAACGTGTGTATTTGATTGGTGAACTTTATAACTTGCAAAGATAAGACATATAATTGTTATTATTAGTTGATATGTTTATTACTCTAGTTAAAAACATGTTAAAAGAGTAATTAAAAGCCTAGTTTTTTATAAAATGTAAACTACAAGGGTTTAAATGGAAATTAGGGATTAATAAAAAAAAAACAAAAACCCTAGCCCCCACCCAACCCTTCGGCCGCGACTCACCCTCTACACACACACACACTTCGAATTCAGCCCTAGAACAAGCAAGAAATCCACGGTTTTGGTCGATTACAAGGATTATTACACGTTGGAAGCATCAAATCTTGTTCATTACACGATTTAAAGGTTAGATTTGTGTTTTTTTTGAGGTGTTTGGTGTTTGGCCGAAAGCATGGGTTCGAAACCTGCAATTAATGGTCGATTAATGCTTAGTTGTTGATGTTAATGTGTTTACTAGATAGATTACATGTTATTTAACGTCAAGTATGCATAAAGATTGGATTTTTGGTTGTTCTTTCGGGTGATGAACCCTTAGCCGAAAGTTTGATGCAATTTTGATCAAATGGATGTTGAATGTTGGTTGTTTGATGTTGTAATGATGCTAGTTAGGTTGTATGCATATTAGTTAACGTCGATTTTGCAAGAAAGCTTCGATTTTGATTCATGGTTCATAGGTTACTAAGAATAGTAACTTTATTTTGCATGAAATGTTGAATTGATGATGAATTGGTGTTATGGATATGCTTATGATGATGATTAGATGCTAGATGGTTGATATGAACGTTAGGAAATCAAGAAGATGCGTGGTAGTTCATACATTGCTTAAAATAGTAACTTTTTGATGTTGAATGTGATGAATCATGATGATTTGGTGTTTTGATCATGCTAGATGTTGTTATGAACTTGAATTAGTAAGTGATTGATGGATTCATGAATGTTTTAGGTGTTTGATGGATTTGGGATGAACTTTCCCAAAAGGGAAACTTTAATTGTGAAATCTCTTAAATATGATAATTTGGGTATGTTTGGGACATTAGGACCATGCTAGTGTGTTCATGGATGGTTTCTAAGGTGATTAAATGTGTTGTTTAGGTTATATGAATGTTGATTTGGTTTGTTACTTGTTTTGGCCTGTTTGTGGAAAAATCATGGTATATAGGTAAGCTAGGACTTTTGTTGATTGATGGTTGATTAAGAATGAACATTTTGGGTGATATGAGCTATGAAAATTGGTATGTTAATGATCATCATACACACATGCGAATCTGAGGCCCCTACTTAGTAGGATTGGCAGGGTTTAGGGTGTGAAGTCGTGAGTGGCTTCACATGGCATGTGATGCGTGATTTGATCCTGTATGGTGTATTATTTGTGTTATAGATGTTATGAGCATGATAATAGTTTGAGATTCGCATGACTTGTATGATATCTGGCGGTATGATGATCTAATTAGTACATGTGGTTAATGAAGTGTTATATGTAATCAGTTTGTATGATAATCATGTGTGATAGGTTGTTATGCTTGTTTGAATGGAAATTCACCTATAATGTCACTAATGGGTCAAACAGGTCAACTGGGTCAAATGTGTCTTGTCTTTCTAAAACCTTGAGTTCTTTGGTTGTAGAGCACTTAGGGTTTCATATTGATTCTGTGTACACGTACTTATGTACTCATGTGTTCTAGGTGACCTTTGAAGGTTGTCTTTCCCCTCTTTCTTTCAAGTTAAGCTCTAAGTTAATTCTTGTGCGCATCAGGTGAGTTCTTGCCCCACTCTTTTTACATAATCTCTTTGGAGGAGATAGCATACTGTTGATCACAAACGCTTTTAAATATGAGTGTGTATAATATTAATATAGTGTTGTTTACCATGGAAAGTCCTCACACTTTCGGATTGTTAATATTGACTAGCGGGAAATTTTGGGTAGTACTACTGGGTTTGACGAGCCCCACCTGTGCGACTCGAGGTCAAACGGGTGCAATTTTGTCCTAACGTATATTCGTCACGACCTGGTAAGTCGTGACGGGAGGCACAAACTATCACAGTCAGCTTCAATCGCGAAATCACTATGTTTAATATTTTCATGTTAATAGACTAGTATATATATATATATACATATATATATATACATATATATATATACATATATATATATATACATATATATATATACATATATATATACATATATATATATATATATATACATATATATATATACATATATATATATATATATATATATATATATATATATATATATATAAATATAATATAGAACTCCAAGGAAGGTGACTACACGATGTTTGGTTGAGTTTATAAATTGACCTAGGGCCGTCCAAATAGCTCGCGGCTCGGAGCTCGATCGAATCTAGCTCGTCAGCTCGGTATGAAAACGAGCTGAACTCGGCTCAAACCTTTCTTTCTATCTTATTATAAAGCCTAAAAGTCCTTATTGAAGCCTAGATAGTTTGTGATGAGTTGAGCCGGCTTGGTTTAGCTCGTTTGTTAGCTTGGGTCGGTACGGCTCGGATTATTTTACTTGTAATATATATTATTTTATATATATAACATATATCATTACATTTGCTTATTTGTTAGGAATATAATATATTTTTAGCTATATTTATGTTAAAATATTAAACTATAATGTTTGTTTCAGATAGTTTCATGTAATATTTCTATATTTTTGTATACTAAAATGAATTATTCTAATGCATTCAATTTATTTACTAAAAAGCAGACTACTGAATGCTATGTAGTGTTGCGGGTTTTGTTCATTTGATTTATATAATGATGAAGTTATTTGTATTTCGTTGAAGTTGAACTTAGTTTATTTAAATTAGTTTATATTTTGTGAAACTTGATATAAATCGGTTATTTGTTATATAGTATGTTGAATTTATTTTGCATTTGATTTTTTTAATTGTGTTTATGAAATAAATTGAGCCAAAATAAACCGAGCCAAGCCAGCTCGGTTAAAAACCGACCCGAACTTGAGCCTAGATTTTCAGCTAGGTTTTAAAACCGAACCGAGTCGAGCTGGCTCGGTTAAATTCAAGTTGAGTTCGAGCTTACCCTGGCTCGACTCGATTCGGCTCGTGAACAACCCTATATTGACCACAATAATCTAATTATATGCAAATAGGAAACATACAATACTACAAAATACTTACATTTGAAAACGACTATAATAATAAAAAAGAAAATTGCAAAAATGATCCTTATGGTTTGACTAGATTGCACGTTTAGTTCCTAGAATTGAAAAATTAAAAGAATAGTCCAAAGTTTTAGAAAACATTACTTGAATAATCCCCACCGTTAAATCTCTGTTAGTTTGTAAGGTTAAGTGAGGGTATATATGTAATTTTACATTCTTTTTAAATATATCATTTTAAGTACAAAACTGAAAACCCTCGCATGAGTTCATTCACTTTGTCGACAACTCCAAGGCTAGAGTTCAATACCAGCCTCAACGATCTTCAAACAACCTTCCATCGTTGTTCATGGATTGACCGCGCGGCACCATGGCACTCTGAAAATGTGGTATGGATGCTATTATTATTCATAAGTAGTGGATCGATTGTAACCCTATCGATGATTTTACTCATGTCCCACTCTGGTAATACTTTTTAAACTCTTTCGATTTTAATTGTGTTTTGATTAACTATGTTTGCGATTATGGCAAGAGCTTCCATTGACTAAGTTGAGGGGGAGAACGAAACCTTTCTTATAAGGGGTGGAAACCTCCTTTACCAAGACATGTTTTTCTTGGGCGAACAACTCGTCGGGTGAAAACAAAACCGTGAGGTACTGGATGGGTAACCCATCGGTGGCAAAGTGGACAATATCTTGGTACGATTTACGTGGGCTATCACATTAAGTGATCATCAAAGTTAACTAATATGGGTACGATTTACGTGGGCTATCAGATTAAGTGATCATCAAAGTTAACTAATATGAATTACCATTTGCAGGTTGTTTAATACGCATTAAGTGATCATCAAAGTTAACTAATACGAATGACCATTTGCCGCCTGATTTTAAACAAGTCAAGTGATCAAAATTAACTAATAGAAATGTCAGTTTGTAGCAAATTTGCAACCTCTTTAATACAGGTCAAGTGATCAAAGTAACTAAAATGAATTGCGGCCAAAATAAACCATTCCAATACACAATTACAGACAAGAAAATAAAAAAAACAATTCCAAATCATCAATTAGTAGCATAACATAATTGCATATATTGCCCAAATAAACCATTCCAATACATTCATTTTACCCATCAAAATAAACAGTAGCATTCAAAAGAAACCATTACAAAAAGCTTAAATTGTAAAATCTTAGTTAACTAGCCATCAAAATAAGCAAAACAGGACATCATCTGATTGTTGTTTCTTGCCCTTTACAACACCTTTTATTATGACCAAACTTATCACAAAGTTAACATGCAATTGTTTTCCCCTTTTTCGATAAATCATGAATATCCAAGTAATCAACAAATTTAACACTTCCATACGCATATCTTCTCCCATGAAAATTTCTAAACACACCATCATAATGAATCTCAAGAGAAAACAAGTTTGGGTGTCCATCTGTACATTAAACAAAGAACATTTAAACATAAGGAGAGTTAGGTTTTTTTTTTAAAAAAAATCACCTTTTTTATCAAAATCAGAAAATTATGAGCAAAAGATGGAACTCACCATAAACCTCCTCGAGCAAGTTTATTGTTTGATCTCCTTAAGACCTAACGCATTCTGGTTGTGAAAAATCAACCTTTATTATATGATTAGGAAGGTGATGATGTTAGGATTGAACCAAATCGTACATGTAACATGTTCAAAAAAGCGCAAATGTAGAAGTCGAAGATGATGATGTTGTTCACATATGCTATAGTTGAAGATGATGTTCATGTTCATGTAGGCTGCAATCCATCCAGGGAATTCAAGTAGTCAATTATGCAATATTAAAGAAAATATTATTTAATTAGGGTTTCTAATGTGAAAAAATATAAAAGCTCTCACATGGATGGCACATGACAATTTTTTGATTAAGCATTAACATACATTTTACGGTGGGGACTATTTCAACAATATTTTACAAAACTTTGGATTATCCTTGTAATTTTTTAATTTTGAGAACCAAACGTACAATCCAGTTAAACCATAAAGACTATTTTTGTAATTTTCTTTGAAATTTTTATCTAATTATTATATATGTACAATAAAATAGGATCTCTTCGGTTAACATCTTATCGTCTACGCGTCACTTGCTAATTTTTCCACGTCACCCTTATTAATCCTATTTTTTAACCCATTAATGTCATGCCTCCAACTCTCCGTAACGTGTTTTTTCACAATTTCGGTAGCAACGCGTCAGGCACAAAAACTAGTAAATTAATATATAAACTTATTTAAAAATTTATGATGTATAAATACAATTAATCTGTTGAATTTCGTAGTACATATTTATATATATAAAACATATTAAATAAAAAAATATACATATACATATATAAATCTATAGCTATTGAGAACGCTGACCCACAACCTTTCGTTCGAATCCACATTTGCACATGCCCTCACATATGCATTCTCCCCTCCCACCCTACCCCTCCAAAGGGTTCCTCCGCTTGACTTTACGAAGCGCCTAAGCTTCAAGACGGTGATTATCTAGCTTCAATTATTTTTAAAAATATAAAAATAGATGGTCACATTACGTAAAGTCCAAAACGGAACATGATCGCCGACGCCGTCTCAATTCGCACTAGAAGTTCATCCACGATACCTTGTCGTTGCAAACGACATATTAGGACATACCTTATTACCAAAGTTTGTATAACAAACCACTAATGATTCCTCGATTATGCTACAACACAAACACCAAATCCAAATTTACAACCTTTTTTCCAATGTACGATGAAGAAAACAAATCTTTGCTAGCGTATATATGAATATTACAATGATACTTAAAAGTGACGTTCTTTGTTTCTTTACCTTGCATTTCTTTAACAGTTAACACCTGGCTACACGTTTCCAGACTGTTGGCGTTTGATTGACAGTGGCAGATTTGTAATATAAGGTATCTTTGTGGGCATACATCAGAGCAAGGAAAGAGACAATTCTTTGACTTCTATTGAAAGAAGATTATATTCACAACCAAATGAGTGGGTCCTCCTAAGTGCTTAAATTTAGAGATTTAAACGTTTCCAACACCTAGCAATCACCAAGATTTTGAATTTCAACTTCATATTCACCCTCGCTTTCCGATTTAATTACACTTCTGCCATCCAATCTCTTCCCCCAAATCCCACCCATTTTATCCAAATCTTCATCTCTTTCCAATTCTACTCATCTTGTTTCCGTGTGTTGCAGTGAAAGCTTGTACCTTACGCATCTACTGTTGTACTCTGTTCTGGTAAGCTCTGCAGCATGCTCCCATGGCCCCTTCACAAAGAACACAAAATTGTTTGTTAAAATTTGTGGGTGTTCGTTAAATCATCATGTTGTGTTCTGCAGGGTGTTTCTTGCTGTGAAAGGTTGTACCTTTTGCTTCTGGTTGTTGTACTCTGTTCCACAAAACAATTCTATGGTTCATCAAGTAACTCCAATCTTGAATCATTCTTTCATAATTCAGAATTGAACATTTTTTGATCCAAATTGTTGCAGAATAAACACAATTCTCCAATGCAAAAGTCCGAAATCGAAAGCTTAGAGATCGAGCTTTCTGATGCTAAGAAAGCAGTACGCGAATTAACCTTGAAGATCGAAGAATCGAATTCGAGGTCGAATGTGCAGAGGAAACCAAAATGGCGTCAAGAAGAAGACCCTGAAACATCTGTAAAGATCGAAGATGCTCGATATGCAGAGGTGATGAAGGAGCTCGAACGTATGAAGCACGAATTGGGTAAGCTTAAGATCGATATGGCTCGTGTGTTGAAGGAGAAACGACACGCGGAGAGATCATCGAAAGCTTCGAGTTCTAAGCGATCGACTCTTTTGGTATCAATGGAATTGATGAAGAAAGAATTACAGGAATTGGACGTAGAACAAGCTATTGTTGAATTCGATCGAATTGAAGCTGTTAAAGAATGTGAATCAATTGAATCTCAAAGGAGAGAAGATGAAGCTGGAATGAACAAGCTGCAAATAACAGTTTCTGATGTGAATTTTGTAAAGGAACAAGGGTCTCCAATAAATATGATTACAGAGGAATTAGCGAGTGCGAAACGCGAGCTTGATTCGGTTAAAGGAGAAGGTTTCAAGTTCATGACCTCCATGGATGTAATTAGGGACGAACTGAAGCATGTTCTCGACGAAACAGAGCGATTACACAAGGCAGAACAGAAGAGGGAGTTAACTGTTCAGAACCTGAACTCAAAGATCCTGAGGGCAAAAGCGAAACTAGAATCTCTTACATCTGCTGAATCGAAAACCAGCACTGTTGCATCGAATTTAGTGGTTACACTCGAGCAATTACGAGCAGAAGCTGAAGCAGCAAAGAAAGATAGAGATATGCTCAATGAAGAACTTGAAATCATGAAAGGGGAAATTGGGAAAACTGAACATGAAACTGAAGTAGCAGAGGGAAGATTAGATGCCACGATGGAAGAACTCGAAGCGATCAAATCATCAGAATCTAAAGCTTTGGGAGATCTAAAAAATCTGATCAACACAACAGTGGAAGCTAGAGATGTGGCTTCAATGAATGGTTCGATGATAACGATCACGCAGTTTGAATACGAGTACTTAACGGGGAAAGCAGGCGGGGCTGCAGAGCTTGCTGATAAGAAGATTGCTGCAGCACAGGCATGGGTTGAGGCTTTGAAGGCAAGTGAAAGGGAGTTATTGATGAAAATTGAGATGACACAAAAAGAAGTTGGAGAGTTAAGTGTTGAGGTTGGTGTGGAAGCTGGTTCGGAGGGTCGGGGGCCCGGGTTACAGGGAAGAGTTGTGGCCTCGCCCCGAAGGTCGATGGGCAAAGTCGGGAAGAGGGTGTCGGTTAAGCGGTCTAGATTGCAGAAGTTCCAGTCTCCGGGGCGGGTCTCGGGTAAGTCGGGTTCTATGCAGAGGGAAAAAGTGATGCCAAAACTCACCAAGTTGTTTAGCAAGAAAAATGTTGCAATGGATGAGGGTGTGATTTAGTGATGAAGGCTTCTTAACATTGTGTAAGTTGAATAATGGTTCTTGTGTGTGGATGTATAGAGATAGAAGAGTTCACAAGTCTTCTTGACATTGCGAAAGTTGAATACATTTTGTACAATTGTAACCATAAAACGATTCAGTTGCAACCATTGTGTACAAAGACTCGAGTTACAAGGGTTTGGGTTTGTATAAGTATTAACCATTAACTAAATAGTATGTCCGTAAATGAGCCTGATTTTCCATGATTTAAGAAGCTCAACTAAAATGCGCTTATAAATTGACAACCAATCCAAAGACGAAGTAGAAAGACATAGAAAGAAATCCCTACTAACGATTCTTTCATTATGGTTTTTCAAACGAGCAAACTTGTCAAGAGTTGGCTCGAGTTGTAAAGGAGGACCATGAGCTTTGGTTTCAGCTTGATGATGGATTTCAAGCCAAGTGGACTTATATAATTTTCACTTAAGCTTGTGTTGAGGCTAACACGTCTTAGCTTTGCGATAAACAACACAATCAGCATGATGTTATTATGGTAGGAAAAGACATCACTCTAGTTCTAGTTTTTTTTCCGTGATTATGACATTTTCATATTCAGACGTGGATACAAATATTTGAGCTAGAAAAATGGTTTAACATAAAACAAACATATCTTTTGATTTTGTCATTAGTTATCACGAGTTATGAGCATATAAATGAAAATGATGTAACGACTAAACTTAGCTAATAGGATATCGATGATACCTTCGTCAGTGGGTAAACTTCTAAATTTTAAATTAATTAATAGCAAACAGTTAAAGCAGCCGGTTAAATCATGAGTTAGGTCTTCAAAACATTAGTAGACACCGACATCTTGTTCACATAATCACAGAGAACAACGAATTTATCTTATGTCGATCGTATAACACATTTTGTGATTGAACGATAGAAGGTTTTGAAAGTTGGCTGGACATATACCCTGAGGAGTAAAAAAGAACTCTTACGATTTGTAAACTTTGATTTTAAACTTAATCCAATTAAAGAGTCGAATTTAGTTAAATATATATATATATATATATATATATATATATATATATATATATATATATGAACATGTGTTCTATGTCTTCTCACTTTATTATAGCTTAACATTTCATTTGATTTTGTTATAAAATCAATAAGTAGCAATTTAATTTGTTCCCTTCTAACAAATATAACACATAAGACACGTCATATTAAAATTGAATCGAAAACAAATTTGATGGTTCTACTATGAAAGTATAATCGAAATAGACAGCAAACATGTTATTAACTGCGTTGCTAATTCTCTTTGAATATAAAAACTAAGTTTTAAAAAAATTTACATTCATAGATTTACAATTAACTACTCAATCATGCCATAAATTTTTTGTTTTCTCTCTTTTGCTAGTTTTTTTGAACTGTTTGTTATTATTGTTCAAGTTTATGATAACTGGAGAGATGCTATATATCACAATAACTCTTTTTTTTTTTTATATAAGACAAGGTCGCAAGAGTTTGTCCAATAGGCACTCTTCATGTGAGCAAAGATGCCTTCATGTCACTTACTAAGACTTACAATTGTTTTAGTTATTTCATTATAGGGTATTTATTTATCTTGCATTTTTATCATAAATCTACAAGGTTTTATAATTATCTTTCGTGTTGCTTCTAAAAAACAAACACACATGATCTTATTAACACATTACACATTGCTTGTGAAGGTTGGGGCGTTATCCAGCATTGTTCCCAGCTTAGTGTGTATGTTCAAATAACAAGCTTTTATAACTCTCATGACTCATAACAATATAGGTCAATTACAGATTTAACAACATGGGATTGGTAGGGAAAACAACTTGGTAATAGGGTCTTCATATGATTATTTAGATTTGTGACTAAGGTGCTGTTTATTTTTTTTATAGCAAAATGTTTGCAGTATGCGTACCACATTTACAGACATCTGCAGGAGAAGAGGTTGACCAAACGTCTGCAGTCTGCAAAAAGAAGACTGTTTGTCCATAAATAACCCAAACTCCAAACTCCACCAATTCTCACATCTCACACAACCATCGACGCTAGCAAAACAACCCAATGTCTAGGTCACCATCATCACCACACCCCTCAACGCCACCCGCTACGACGCCACCATCGCTGGAGCCATCGCCGCTGGACTCCCCGTCAGGTTTCTTGAAATCCCTTTTCCGGCGACAGAGGCTGGACTGCTAGAAGGGTGTGAAAGCACCGATCAAATCCCTAGTATGGATTTCATCCCCAATTTCTTAGCTGCCATTGATATGCTTCAGCAGAAGCTTGAACAATGGTATGAATCGATAAACCCTTGTCCGAATTGCATCATTTCCGATAGTGGCGACGTGAGTGGCGACGGTAGGAGGCTGCCGGCGATAAAAAGTGAATGGGAGAAGAGGGTAAAGATGAGGGTGGAAGTGGTGAGAGGGAAGGAGATGGGGGCCGGCGGTGGCTGGCTGCGGCCGGTGGGGGAGGGGGGCCGACAGTGGTGAGAGGGAAGGAGATGGGGTTAAAAGTTGAGAAGAGGTTAGAAGATGTTAGAAGATGTGGTGCAATGTCTTCTTCACGCAGATCTCAGGAAGATCTTTTTTAATGAAAGGTCTTCCAAAAAACAAACAGTCTGCAAACCTCAACGTCTGCGTGTGGTCTACGCGGCGCAGATAAAAGAAGTCAGGGAGTGCTTCTCAGGAAAAACAAACACCACCTAACAGAGTTTTATATCTTAACAGTTCATTTGATTTTGTTATAAAATCAATAAGTAGCAATTTAATATGTTCTCTTCTAACAGATATAACACATAAGACACGTCATATTAAAATTATATCGAAAACAAATTCGATGGTTCTACTATGAAAGTATAAAACTACATTGAAATAGAAAGCAGACGTGTTTATAAACTACGTTGCTAATTCTCTTTGAATATAAAATCTAAGTTTAAAAAAAATTACATTCATAGATTTACAATTAAATACTCAATCATGCCATAAATTTCTTGGTTTCTCTCTTTTGCTAGTTTTTTTGAACTATTTATTATTGTTGTTCAATTTTATGATATCAGAGAGATGTTATATATCATAATAACTTTTTTTATATAAGACAAGGCTGCAAGAGTTTGTCCAATAGGCACTCTTCATGTGAGCAAAGACGCCTTCAAGTCACTTACTAAGATTTACAATTGTTTTAGTTATTACATTATAGGGTCTTTTTTTTTATCTTGCACTTTTATCATAAATCTAGAAGGTTTTATAAATATCTTCGTGTTGCTTCTAGAAAAAACAAAGACACATGATCTTATTTACACATTACACATTGCTTGTGAAGGTTGGGGCGCTATCCAACATTGTTCCCAGCTTAGTGTTTATGTTCAAATAACAAGCTTTTATACCTCTCGTGACTCATAATAATATAGGTCAAGTACAGATTTAACAACATGGGATTGGTAGGGAAAACAACTTGGTAATAGGGTCTTCATATGATTATTCAGATTTGTGACAATGAAATTCAATATTGTAGGCAATACCCATGATGTATTGTTAATGTTAGAAATATAGGATGATTTATCTATGGTTTTGTATTATAGTTACATTGGTGATTATCACTACAAAAAAAGTGAGTTTAAATTCTTGGAATGGAAATATAAATACACCTTAAAGTATATGCATATCCAAGAAACCTTAAAAACTCAAAGAAGAGCAGCAAATTCTTGAAGAAACAACGGGAGAAAGTGGCTGACCCCGATCACCATCTTCAAAAGGAAAAAAAGGACACATACTATATATGGTAAGCTGAGCACGAGTAATGACCTACTAATACAATGACAAATGCACCTAAAGCCAATTTACATAAAAGTGCAATTGAAGGAGTCATGATCGATGGAGGGTAGATTTCAAAGTGTCAATTTTTTATTTCTTGATGTGAATTATAGCTAGAAATTACATTCTTTCTTATTCTCTAAATTGGCCAAGAAGTGATCGAAGTCTTAGATTAGAATTCAAGTCAAGACGATTAGCCACACTCATTTCAAAAAGAGCCTTAGGACATTTACTTAGAGCATCCACGACCCGTTTATTAACATTATGTGATTAGAATCATTATATTGTATCGAATAATTTTGAGTGGATGAGTGAGAAATATTACTGTTTAATCTGTAAATTTAAAGAAATATTGTTCAACACTTATTAACTTTTTTATATTTTCAAAAATGCTTGTAAGTAGAGGAGAATGAAAATATAATAACAAATATATAAAAAAATATTATTTAATTAAAAAAGTAATAAAAAATAAATAAATTTTAATATAAGTATATATATAAAGATAAAAAATATGTTATGAATGCTGTTAAACCAACTCTAAGTTGAAAGAAAGAAATGTAAAAAGAAAAAAAAAGTAGGTTGATTTGTTATTATATTTGGGGTGAGGGTAAAAGGTTCACAAACATGAAACATCATGGGTTCAAATAAACAACAATCTCGTAAATAACCACAAATCCAAGGGCATTGTCATCTTTCCCACCAAACCCTAACTCATCTTCTTCCTATAACACTCCCAGGGCGCCGTTGTTCACTCCCCCAAAACCCTAATCACCTGACAGAGATGAAGTACAACCCACGAGTCACCAGCTCTCGGCGGAAGTGCCGAAAGGCCCATTTCACCGCACCCTCCAGCGTCCGCCGTGTGCTGATGAGTGCACCCCTCTCCACCGAACTCCGGACCAAGTACAACGTCCGATCAATCCCCGTGCGTAAAGACGACGAGGTTCAAGTCGTTCGTGGCACCTACAAGGGCCGTGAAGGTAAGGTCGTGCAGGTGTACCGTCGCAAATGGGTTATTCACATCGAGAGGATCACCCGTGAGAAGGTCAATGGGCAGACTGTTAATGTAGGCATCAATCCTTCAAAGGTTGTGGTCACGAAGCTTAAGCTTGATAAGGATCGAAAGTCGTTGCTTGATAGGAAGGCGAAGGGCCGTGCTGCTGATAAGTCGAAGGGGAAGTTTACTGTTGATGATGTTGCTGCTGGTGCCTCCCTTCAAGAGATCGATTAGGTTTTCATTTCTCCTCTAATCTTTAAATTAATCTGTTTTGTTATGTATGTGGCAGTTTTTGTTCTTCATGTTACAGAGTTTATGAGCTTAATGCTCTATACCGTACTTTAATTGCGAATCAATTCTGTTTATTTACAATATGTTTTTTCCCTATTGTTATGTTTGTTTGTAGGAATGCGAAGATGATCTTAGTTTGATGCTATGCAATGATTACTTAATGCTTATCGATTAGATGCTATCTGATGACATATTTCTTAGAGTTTTAGAAATTAAGATCATAATTAACAGAGCATTTAGTGAACTGTAGCAAAACTCTTAGATTTTTGCGGTTTATGGGTCTGAATTTGGAGTAGAACTAGTTCAGAACATGGGTTGTGATTTTAGCATAATCTTTGGGATTTATGTTCTTCATGATGCAACAAGGCATGATGATAGTGATCATCAATACTGCATCAAAGGTTGTTGCAGATTGTTGTTTTTAGCTTAGCATTTGTGGTTTATTTTGTCCTGCTAGGCGTTGGATGTGTCGTAAGACTTAAGATCTACATAGTATAAGGGTCTGTGTAGATGTGGGGTATTTGGTTGTCACTCTGGGGGGATAGACACTTAAAAAACAGACATCGAGCATGTCTTTGGTGCTTCCAAGAACCTTATGTGATCTTGGCAACCTGCTGTATGATATGAATTATGATATTGCTGGTTTGCAGGCTCTTTTCGCACCAATTCTGGATGATAATAGTGTGTTTCGTGTTTACATGTAAATCTTATTATGTATGGTATGTCTTTTGATTGGTAAGTGCCTGAAGTTTTTGATGCCTCATGTTCTTGAAGGCTATTGGTAAGTACCGGTAAACCTATATAAATAACTACTTATAATGGACACAATGGTTTGTTCTTAAAAAAATAGTAAAATTAATTTGTTGTATATTCTTTCTCCAGAAAAGGAAAAACTAAGAACTGTCTGAGTTATTAAAAAATGTGTTAGTTACATGATGCCTTGGGAGGTTATATTGCAGTTTGTCTTTTCTTTTAGAACATGCATGTGGTCGTCATGGTTTGTTTGCCGACATGTTTAGTTTCTAAAAGGGAACATTACCAAAATAATCAATTGATCAAATGGGTTTACAAGAAGAGCCTTTGTCTTAGAAAATATTCAAACTATTTTACGAATCAGATTGTGCCACATATCCAAATATCTTTCTGCGGCTATACTAATGTATGTGGTATCGCCAGCTTTAACTGACCAACGATACCAATGCATGTGGTATCACCAGCTTTAACTGACTAGGGATACTAATGTATGTGGTATCGCTAGCGTATAAATGAAAAACAATAAAGGTACATGTATAGTTGGTTAGCGATACAACATGCATATGTAGCGCTTAGAATAAATATTATAAAATATAGTTGTATCTTAGGTCAGTGATATACATAACCTTGTGTCTCATTAGAAATTTTTTTTTTGTCAAAGTTAATATTTTAATTAATTAATAACGATTTTTTTCATAATAAATTTAAAAAATCGAAATGAATTTTTATAAATGCTTTTTTATTATTAGTGACTATAAATTCATCTAAAGTGTTGAATTTGAATGCAACTCAATATAAGAGTTAATTACACGGACAGTCCCTGGGGTTTGTACGTGTTGTAGCTTTAGGCCCTACTTTTAAAAAATTACAGATGCGGGTTTATACTATGCAAGGAGTGCACGCTGACGGTCCCTGATACTAAAAATATTAAGTTTCTCTGTTAGTTTTTTAAAAAGACCAAAATACTTTCTCTTTTTATCTTCTCCATATCAACATCCACTACCGCCGCTTCTACCCTCAACCCACCACCACAGCCACTGCCCCTGCCACCTCTACCCTCAACCCACCATTACTACAACCACCACCACCCACCACCACCCCTGCAACCACCACCACCGTAACCACCACCAATTGCACCATACCACAACTTACAAAACAACCACCTTCACAACACACACAACTTTTGAACAGCTCCATCATATGGCAACCATCACTCTACCTCCACCTGTAATTTCACCACACGAAGAAGCAAAATACAACCACCACCAACTATCGATCACCTCTTCACCTCCTCACGCCTTCGTACTATCACCATCGTTACCAATTGAACACGTAGACCACCAACAAGAGTTTATAACCTCAATTTCACTTTTTTCGCCATCACACCCACCGGAAAACTTAGCTAACCATCAGCAACAACCACCGCCAGAGGACATTGAAGGTCAATAGGAACCTCCAGCTTCGGCTGTTGGTTGGAGGATGTCGATTAGGGTGGGTACCAGGGACGAGAACCATCGCCACAGCCTCCGTCACCACCTCCATCAGCAACCACGTCTCCCTCCATCACCACCGGGCGACTTTGAGGTCGGTTGCCAACACCACACCCAACACCACAACTATTGACATCTCTAGTGACCACGTCTAGAACCAAAATCAACCATCATCACCTTCACCCGTGTCACGCCCCAACACCATCATCGCACCTGTTAACCATCACAACCGTCACCTCCGAAACCCAATTGCAACCGTCACCACCGCCTTCGATTGAGATGATGGTGAAGGCGATTGCGCAGGTGGTGTGAGTCGGTGGTTGATGGCGGTGGTGAAGATGGCTATGACGGTGGTTGTTTTCAGCCGTGGTGTTGGTTGTCGATTATTTTGGTGGTGTGTTATTGGGTTTGTGATGGCGGTGGTTCTAGGGTTTTCTAAAGGTGGTGAAGGGGGTTTAGGTTGCGGTGGTGGATGGTTGTGGATGCGATGGTTGTTTGACAGCCTTTATGGCTAGCGGTAAATATTGGTTAGGGTGGTCAATGGTGAGGGTAATAAAGTTGGTTGTGGTGGTGGGTGATACTGATGATGATGGTGTTGGAGTGGTAATGAAGACGAATAAGACAACTAGGGTCATTTTGGTAATTTTCCAAGGACTTAACAGAGAAACTTAACCCCTGTTAGTGTTAGGGACTTCCAACGTGCACTATTGACATAGTTCAGGCTCTAATTTGTAATTTATTGAAAGTGAGGACTAAAGTTGCAATACGTACATACCACAGGGACTATCCGTATAATTTACTCTCAATATAACATATACTAGTATGCACAGAATACGCCAATAGGCCCTAGATCAATTGGTTTGGGAGGAGACACCTTATGACTTTCCAAAGTGGAGGTAAACATCATACTTGGTCAATTTTGAAATTTGATCGAGTACAAGAACATCTACGGAAGACCAAGTCAAGGAATATGCATCTGTGGCCAGGAGTTTTACCACAGTGGGTCTTTGGGTGGTAGGTTTCCCCTGAATTTATGGGTAGACCGGGTCACCAACGTTGTCTGTGTTTGCGGGTATGGTGACCTTTCGCCAATGGGTTTACTCGATGACCGAGCTTAAAAGTATTCGTTGGCCATTAAAAAAGTAAACACAAAGGATTTCACCGAATGAGAATTGCATTACAATTGACATCGAATTACACGGTATTTATTCCTATGACGGTGGTTATTCCGCAACCGTCTACGCCCTTTTTCTAACCGAAATATATACACAATATTTACATGAACATACTTATTAAACATTCTATTTACAAGTTTGACCCACGACTTAATAACTATGACATAACTAATATAATATTTTTGATCGTAAGAAATGCAAACGCTTAACTCCAACATAAAGTTCTTTCGAAATTCAATCCCACAAACTTTCAACCATCTTAGTGTCAAAGTGATTTGTTTTTTTTTAAATGTCAGTTAACGTTGTGATATTTAGTGGTGGAAAATGAGAGTTTATTAATGGAGTCGAAGAGTATGTGACTATATTTTGAGAAAGATTGAAGATTATACTTATTGTTGAACTGAAAATTGTTCAATAATTTTTATAAATAAAAATGTAACAAAAACATAAAACAAAAAAAAAAAGATACAGCAATATGTTGGCAATACACTTATTTTGGAAAGAGTTTTCACTACTTGTAAAATGGATGGTTGTTTGTTTTCGAAAGAATTTCACTTGTAAAAGAAGTACATATAAATAGGCCCTAACCCTTTGTATTCCTCTCTCACCCTCACCTCATCTCAAGTCACTAATTAATCATAGAGACCTTATTAGCAGCCCTCATTCAAATTGATTTCATAACGCTAAAGAAAACACAAGTGCAGTCAGTCTCATCTGTAATTAACTTTGATTGTAGCTCTCATTCAAATAGATCACATTTTGATTTTTGATATGATCCACCAAGAGCTACTTTTAAGGTTGTGGAAAGATCTATAACTCCATTGTGTGCTTATTCAAGGAGGGCATCATTCAAAACCTAACAAATGCTCTCTGATGGTGGTGGTGATAAGTGGCGGAGGGAGTCGAGGACTCAAAAGTTTTTGGTGGTGTGGTTGGTACTGTTATTGTTATGAGGCAAGAAATTGCATTGATCTAGTGGTTGCAAATATGATTAGGATTGGATTTAGTCAGTGTTGTAAAACCGGTCCTAAACAGAGATTAATTGGAAATCGGCCACCAACCTTGGTGATTTCACATAATTGGAGGGTTAATCGATAATCATTTCTAGTCGGAAAAAGTCGGACCTAATCGGTCAAAATTCCTTTAAAATCGGTCAATATTGCCTAGATTTCGGTTAAAATCAATCAACATATGTTTATGTTTGAATATTTTTGAATTTAATTATATATATGTATACACACATGTATATATATATAAATTTCATATAAAATTCCAATCCGACTAATCCCGATTAACCTCTAGGCAGCGCCCGACTAGCGTTTAACGATTTTTACAACCATGGATTTATTTGTCACCTTGGTTTCATCATCATCAATAGCTGTATTCAGATCTTCGTTTGTTAAGGTTTCAGAGGGACCACCAACGATTGCCCCCAAAACGAACAGTGTTTGCGTAGATAATGCAAAGTTAAAAGTCATAAAATGTTGGTGACTTGCAAAAATAAAACACCATCTTTAGCTGCATCTAGATCTTCATTTGTTAAGGTTTTTTGAGGAACCACCAAGGATTGCAACCAAAATGAATACCGCTTGTGTAGATAATCTAAAGAGTAAATTACACTTTTCGTCATGTAACTAGTATATGTAAAATTTTACATTCCTTCTTTAACTACTAAGGAAATAACAAAAATCATTCTTTACACTTAACTTTTATAATAGTTTATGTTTTTTTTATCTGATGAGTATTAATTTTATCCGTTAAGTCAAATAATAAGATAAAGGCATGCTTCACATATACTATACCAGAAATATCAATGAATTCAATTATTACAATTGCTTAGGATACTTTTTTTTAGATTCTAGGGTCTATTTCTTAGTTCAAGAACCCTCTTACTAACTGGAATCAAAGAATTAGTAGATTTGTTTTGCTCAAAATGATAATGGGCTTAGGTTATGAACTTGTAATTTATAATATAGGATCAAGTCGATTCTATGATTATAAGTTCATTTCATATAAAGTCAAATAGTAAAAAAAGAAATACATGTGATATCTCATAACAAGGGTTTTACGGTTCTAAAAAGTTATTTTTGACGAGCTACAACAATTGCGCCGATTAATGATAGATAACAACCCAACGGAAACAAGCTATTATCCGGGAACTAACAACATTATTCAAAACAAACTAACAACTTTATTCTAAAACCAAGGCATGAGATAAAGTAAAGATGAAAACCTGATTTCTCAAATTCACTCACTCCTTGTGGTAATTGGACCTGCATACTCCTAACTACCTACGTTATAACTAAGTACCATGGAATAATCGCTCTTCTTGAGTTGTGAACCATTAAATTGGAAAACCTGTGAACTAATAATCGGTGTAATCTTCCCCGGAGATGTTTCAACATTGTATCTATAAGGGGCTTGCAATTACGATCGTGTTAGTTTCACATCCTTAGGAGTTCTACCATATTTCAGTTTCTCACCCTTTCGACTTTGCCAGGCCACTATCTCTCCTTCAGCAAATGGTGTTTTAGCGTTAATAAAAAGCACTTTCTTTTTATCTCTTGGAAGTAAAGGTCTTGCAAGAAAATCAGTACCTTGTATCACTCTTTCATGTGAAGAAACTTTCAGTCTTTTGACAAGTGTAGTTTCAGAGTCTTGTGGACAGAGTAAAAGCGAGACAATGGGCAACCGAACCGGGGAACCCAAAACACGGCTCACCACGTTTGCAACAAGATCAAGAACCAGCATGTAACTTGGTGGTTTAGCAATAAGCATACACGTATTTGAACGGTCAACAAAGTAGAGCCTGGACTCCCTTTCCCATTCGGGGGGGACCGTGGATGCACAAGTCACGTCTAAACACTGAAACCGCGTGTAGATGGACTGTACAAACTGTAATCTTTCAGCAACAGAATCAAGCAATCTTTCTAGTGTCGAAAAATCTTGATTTCTAAAGCCTGTAGTAACACTAGAGAAATTGCTGACAACGCTTGATACAGCAACCTTAAATGACCTGCTTAACAACTTCGATCTGATGGCAGCCAATGATACAGACCCAGTTTCTTCAAGAGTTGCAAGGTGTTCAATACAATCAAGTTCCTGCATAACAATCGAGGCGTAAATTAATAAAGAATAGTTTGCACAGATGTAGTTAGTAAGTACCTCCACAACAACATCAGAAAGCTTTCTTATGCCAAAGGCCAGACACAATCTCTCTGAAACATCAGGGTGAACAAGCCTCAGTTTTGAAGAACCAATATACTTTACGTACTGCTGAGAGGCAAAAGGGTCAATATACACACACAAATTCGGGCGTACGAGTCTGCAATCAATGTCAGGGATACGAAACTCTGATTCCCAGTTCAATCTATCTGGTTTATGCAGCTCGATTTCTTTACATATAAAATTTAGAAGTTCAATCACTGCACGTAGTTCATTTGGATCAAGAAAATCATGAAGAGGTCCGGAAAGAATCGTCATAGCAGAAGAGATAGAAAGCGTGTCATGAAGTCCCAATTGTTTAAGAATCTTCACAAATGACATGTAACGTAATGGAAGTTCATGTGCAATTGGCTGTAGATTTATCTTCAAACGGGTTACAAGAACACAGGCACATGCAGAGATTGACCCATTAGCAATGAATATGAATGGCACTCTCGACAGCATTGATACATCTGTCAAGAAGAAAAGAGAATAGAGTAGTTGGTTAAGTAGATTGTTATTACTTTCATTCCTTCCCGAGGAAATCCAATAACAACGTGTAACTAAATTAATAATATATGTTTGTGATGGAAAGTTTATAAGAAAACCATATAATTATGTGAAAACTAGAGAAACCCAAATGCAGGTCACATAAATTATAGATTTTTAATCGTGTCTGTATATAAAAAAAGGGTAAGGTTCAAATGAAAATCAACACATAGTTTATATATACGTCACACATAGGTTACATATATGTAACAATTTTTCATTCGACTAGTACGTATACATAACAATCCACATTCCCGTATTTTTGTTCGACATATATGTAATAGATACTTAAATACCGTTTTCACATTTAAAAGGAAAAAAAGAATTTATAAATTTACGATTGATTTCATTGGTTATTTAGTTTTCGCATACAATGTGGTTTTCTCATTAACCCTCCTCTATATATGTATGTATGCATATATATAGAGATGGTTCCGATACAAACCCTATGATACCTAAAAACTATGAGAGCAGATTTGGTCCGTGCGATATAAAAGCGTTATTATATATTATACACTGTGCTATTATCGTATTATGAATAGTATTTAATGACGTTAGAAAACAGCATTTAAGAAGAAAAGTATTTAAATAGAAATTCATAATGCCAAATAACGCTTTTATAATGTTAAAACCACACTTGATAATGTCACAACACCACTTAATAAAAATATAACTAACATTTATTGAATGTCAAATACAATACTTAAGTAAAATAACATTAGTGTGTTGCCTTTACAAGATTGTGCAACTTTAGTCATGGTAAATGTTTATCTAAACTCTACGTATTTTAGTTACCTGAGGAAGATAAGGTACTCCAATTCGTGTCGAGATACTTGAGAACCTCAAAAGTAGCATCCTCCAAGGTGAGAAAGCATGACAGAGAAATCGTCCCACGATGCTACAATTATATAATACTGATCGCTAACTTTTGGTGGAGAGTATGTAAACAAATTTAAAATATATTATGTATACATTAGTTACCTGCAGGTGCTTTAGAACTAGCGTGAAAGGAGGAGGGCTCCTAAGTAGAAGAGCCCTCCAGGAGTATTCCGATGGAAGCCATGTTCTGCAGGATCGCACTCAATCTTGCCAAACTCATTGCAGAAGCCATCGTCATGCAGAAGAGCAGAATTCTCAAATATTCTTTCGATTAGAGTTTCAGCCAAGGACCATATTTTTCAGGAAACTTGGTCTTCATCATGACATTGGGCTACAAGATATTCTATTCTTCTGGCACATTGGAGCACAGTATCAGCACAACGTGTGTTTTGAAGCCCTAGTTTCCTTAGTATGCTTAGCCATCCATCTGAAACAAACCTTTCCCCAGGAAACTTATGATCCTCACCAGAGAAAAGTGATGTTAATAGCGAGTCACCAGGATCAAACAAATCTGTGGGTTTATATAGGTCTCCGTCAGTACTTGTTACGAAGTTGGTGTTTTTTAGTGCTTCGATGAGCGAAGGATCGTGTCGGATATTATGCCAGTTCATGTAAAGTATGTCTGGATCGGCAGGAGGCTTGTTAACCCATATTTGTTTCTCTTGCAACTCAGAGATCCAAAGAAGTACACTCTCAACAGACTCTGCAGGGCTATTGAGGGATGTATATGATTTTGATATTGGATCATTTTCTTCAATACGTTTAGAGCAAATGCACCCCATCACATGCAAGTACAACTGAACTCTAGACAAACAGATGTAATATATACTTCCCTAAATTAACCGTTTCTATTTCCTGAAAGATATATAACACCTCTGATTCATATCCAAGCTTGGAATTTTCCTGTCTCAACATCCATCTTAAACGCGCACAACTTGAAAACTTGAACCAATATTCATCAACTTATAACCCCCAATTCCAAACATATGTTTCCAGTATTAACAAATAAACATTACTGTAAATGGTAATAATAAGATACAAAATTAATTTTCAATGGATGTTTCAGATTTAATATGGAAAATTAGGAAAAAAAGTCGGATCATTGAACAAACCCACCTTACCAATTTTCTGTTCTTGAGTGTGTGTATGGGTTGGAGGAAAACTAGGTCGGAACTGGTAATGCTGATAAATAGACAACTTTAACAATCTGTTTTTATATATATTAAAAAGGATTTGAAAGTTACACTTTTTGTCCTTCATGGTTAAGGTACTTTTCTCATTCTACATAAATGATGACTCACCTTCATATGTTCAAACACTTTGAGCCATTTACACTAACACGGTTAGTATTCCTGTTATATAGCAATTAGCATGTTAAAGGACCAAAATAAGACCACTTAAATAACGCCAAGTGGTATTTTTGGAGTGGAAGTATCACTCTTCACCTTCCATAAACTAATAATTCGTTTTGTATATATTGAAAGCTAAACAAAGTATGAACAATAGATGAAGTTGCCTTATGATAGCACAACTTCGGTTGTCAAAAAGAACAATATTTTGTACCATGGGGGACAAGGCTAACTCAATGTTTTTTGGGCCCCAAGGAAACTAATAAAAATGAGACTCTTTTCAAAAAAAATAATTCAATTCTATCAACTAAATTTACATCAAAATATAAAGTAATGCTTATACCATTGAATGAATCGTATTATATTTGACCCTGACTCATTTCTAAATAAATTTATGCCGAAAGATGGACCAACCCAAAACGTATACAAAAAAACACATGTAGCGACGCCATATGCAGTGTGATAAAGTATATATTACAATCTTTATGACTCATTTTTGAACTAAATTTACGTCGAAACGTAGAGCAACTCAGATTTATAAAGTCAAATGAAACGTATTATATTTGACGTTACGCATTTCCAAACAAAACTTACGTCAAAACGTAAACGAATGCAAAGCATATATAAAAATAAGCATGAAAACGTCTTATATTTCTACTGACTCATTTGTGAACAAAATCTAAGTCGGAACGTATACAAACGTCTAAACGTAAATCATCTCATCAAGAGCATTGGTTCAATCCTTCACAACAATATTCCAACTATCAATAGATTGGTCTCATTTATACAATACCGTTAAACCATCAATTTACCTAGAAATCCTGAAACGGACCTTGATCATCCCCACCTCCAATTAAAAAATTGTTAAACCTTTTAGTCGAAATTAATTTTTGGCATCTTTAAATTTGTAGATGTGTTTAGTCCTTGATTGGGCCGTCAATTTTGAAAAATAAGTATTATTTTGTGCATGTAGTATTATTGAAATTAAGTTTTTTAACTTTTAATGTTTATTTTTGGAACGGAAACAAATAATAATTATATACTATACATTTTATAAAGAGATCAATAGTAACATACAAGTTTCTAAACGAATTGTACAAGTAAAACGACTTTATTGCCACATGCAACGGCCCCAGTTGCCCCCCACAGTCTTTGAACAAAAAATGGTAATAATTTTTTACATTATTGTAGTTTTCACATATGTGCGCTTGTTGGTACCTTAAAATGATCTCCCAATTTTTATTTTTAATGTTTTATACATGAACATATTTTCTATGCTTTTGAACTATTATAGTTAATTAATTTTCTAATACGTATATATTATTATTTGCTATACGTGTAAATATATTTTTTGAAATAAAAACTTTGTAAATCATGATAAAGCAAAGCAATTTAACCATTTCTTATTGATAAGGTTAAATGGTAAAATTCAATACAACATATTTTTATATATATACAAATTACTAACTTAGTTATACATCATGGGTTGTACCATATGCTTATTAAGTTATACTCATATTTTGTCTTATTTTTTATCATTAACTTTTTTAATATATATAACCAAATACTTTCGCATATTTTACAATTTAAATACAACATTTTTTTACTTTCAACATTGGTCCCCTATGCTTTTTATATTTTAACTTTTTTACGTTTCGTTTTAAATTTTGAGAGTTAACACGTCGTCGCGTGCATGTGTGGTTCACCATTTTTTACGTTTCTTTTTGTTTCTTGTTTAACGGCTCTTTCGCAAGGCGCTAGGCCTAGATCAACGAATTTTTTTAAAAATGGGACTTTTTAAGAGAGAAAAATGACAAAAGGAGAAAGTCTTTACCCGGTTTGACTTTAAGGGTACCCGCCCCTGGCAGGGGCATGTTCTTTAATGGATGTAGCATGTGACTTTGTGCATGCATTTCAATGTGTGCATGTGAGTGTGTGCAGTGGTGTAGTCACATCGAGGAGAGACCTCGCCCTTGGCAGGGGCGGGTTCTCCTCGCACAGATTTCCATCACAACTTTAACCTACACGATCACCCACCATCAATTTTCTTACACCCCCACCCCCATTTATCCTATTTAAACCAACAAAATTTTATTCTTCGTTCATTTCATACGTTTTCCCAGTCCAATTTCTTACTATCTTTGAACTTAATTTTTTCTATAATTTCATACTTCATTTCAAAAATCAAAATGAGCTAGAGAATTACACCAGGTCCACTAAATAACGACTTGTTATTTTTAAGTCGTCAACATAGAGCTAGAGCTAATTATTATTTTCGAGATCCAGAAAGCGATGAAGGAATTTTACGTGTTAGACGAAGTGATAAAGCTTTTTGGAATTACATTGATGAAGAGCCTATCCCTGATAATATTGTGAGATATATAAGGTTGGTTGGTTTTGCAGGTGTGATCGAGTGTGGTTATCGCAAACTTGACCATGCTCTTATCTCAGCTTTGGTGAAGAGATGGAAGCCGGAGACACACACATTTCATTTACCGGTTGGAGAAACCACAATAACCCTTCAAGATGTACAAGTTTTATGGGGTTTGCCGGTTAAAGGTGATGTTTTTTCTGGCACTGATTATGCTATGAGTGCATCTGAAATTATAATGAGGTTTGAGTATTTAACCTGTTGTACACTCGCTACAAGCGCTGTAAGTGGTTATAAGTTAACCTAAGGTTTATTTTAGATGAAATAATAAAAACATTCCCTAATAATGCCACAGATTTTCAGTGCATCCAACGAGCTAGATTAATTATATTTTTCATGATTGGTGCCACTTTATTTTCTGATACTTCTAGCAACTGGGTGCACATAAATTATTTAAGTCATATTGAAAACTTAAATAACTGTGGTAGACTTAGTTGGGGAGGTGTAGTTTTAGCATCTTTTTATAGACAATTATGTAAGGCAACGAGTGTCACAAATCAAGAGGTTGATGGGCCTTTGTTCTTGTTGCAATTATGGGTATGGGAAAGACTACTTTCTATGTGTCCCCGGAATACTCAATCGATTGAAATACCATATGGTGCATGGTATTTTAAAAAAACTTATAAATTGACTATTTTTCAGTAATCTTATATTCTTCTAGTTAACCTGGTATATTTGAAAACTTTATTACAGATGGAAGGGTGAACTTAGTTATGCAAACACCACTCCGCACTGTTTGAGCGTGTATCGATCTCAGTTACATTCATTAAGCGAGGCCACGATATTAATATTAATCTAATATTATTTTGTATAAACTAACAATGTGAAAACATATTAATTCATATTTTTATATTAGTTTAATCGGAGGCCTTATGATAATATCATCCACCTTCTACCTGATATCTGCATAAGTGGATATCAAAGCCGGAAAAATGACACATACCTTATATGTTAGGAAGTTGTTGAGCCTCACATTTCAAGTAGGGTTTTAAGACACTTTGGAATGTTTCAATCAATCCCTACAAGTGTGTTACTAACCCAGGAGCAACACACAAATCTACATTCGATTGCTCGTAAAGGTGGTAGAAATAAAAACTGGATACAATATCATAATATCTTTGTTTAAGCAAAGGCGTCTCGACATAATTCAATTGTGAATGAAACATACACTAATTCGCCAATTGCTTCTGAAGCATACATGAGGTTGTATTTAAAGTGTACCGTTATGTATACAATAAACCCGGCTCATCAAGACACGAACCCTCATGGCTCCCAAATGATGGACAAAGATTGAGAATGATAGTATTATTATTATTAATTTATTCGTTATAATGATTATTTAATTATTATTAATATTATTATTATTATTATTATTATTTTAAAATTAATCTTTCATAATGTTATTTATAGATGGATGGGATGAGTCAGTTTTATCAAAGACCAGGAGATGAAACGGGGAGGAATAAGGCGAGCCGTTATATGGAATTTGCACATGCAAATCATATAAGTTATCTACCAACGCATGTGACACAAAATGTTGATGATACTCAACTTCCTCTTGTCACACAACGTTTACGCAGAAGGGGTAGAGGACAAGGGCGGGTTGGTCCACAAGTTGTTGATGATAATATGGAGCAACAGAATATGATAGAACAAAGGGTTTTCACAGAACAACAATTAGATTTCCCCTTTTTAAGCCAAATGGGTAACCAAGATTTTTTTTACGGTGGTATCTCAAGTACTCAGTTTCCACAATTTAGTCAAATGGGTACCCAGTATTTAGAAAAAGGGGGCCCGTCAAATCCTTATCAAAGCCCTAATACTACTTATGAACAATCATTTTACCATTCTTCCCCGCTACCTTATTACCCTCAATTTCAAGAGACAGCTCAATCAGTTGACCGGTTTTTTAATGCATCTCCTTGCTCATTTGACTTAAATGATGAAGCAACAAACGATAATGACGACACTCGTTAGATGTTTTTCTTTTATATTTTAAGTGATGTATTTTTACCTTTTTAATTATGTAATTTTTTTGTACTTTTATCTATTAATTATAGAATACAATTTTATTACAAAATACAAACATATAATACAATATTATTAGAATAAACATCCAAAAACTAACAAGTAGTACAATAAAACTAACAAGTAAAGCGGTAATACAACAAAGAATGTAACTTGTGGATCTTGCGTTTGACTATCTTTTTTGTGAACCATTCAGGATGACTATATGTATAACGATACTGATAAAACTCTTTTTTCATATAGCGTCGATATCTTGCACACGTGTCTTTAAAATCTCCCTCCATACTTAAGGTTTTTTCTTGAACTAGCTTTTGCATTAACATACAAAAAAAAACCCCTAAATCACCATCAAGGTCACCCCCGTCCTTAAACAACTACTCCTTAGTAGTTGTTAAAGGCATTTCATCCCTTTTATCAGGATGAATAAACGGTCCAGTATAATTTTTTTTCAAGTAACCAATCTGTTTCATCAGACAGTAAAAATTACATGGAATAAAATCTAAAATAGGGAGAATTAACTCATGATATAGTTCACGATATAAGTTATTTGACCAATACTGAAGGATCTTCATTGTATACAAGTTGATTCGGATAAGTAACCAATCTTCTACTACTTTTATAAGTATTGGAATATAAACATATTACACCTCCCAAAATGGAGGGTACAACTCATCAGTTTCGTTGGCATATTTGACAGGCTTGACATCTTCCCACACACATAATTCATCCCGAAACTGAGATGGTAAAATTATCCAATTCAACCCTGATGGTCCAAATTTCGCAAACTTTTCATGTCTCATCCGCATCATCCGTTTTACCCAACCTCCTATATGTTGTGATATAAAGTAGTAACATCTAATAATATTATATAAAACTAACTTATTTAACTGAAAAATATATAAGATTTTTACCAATGGAGAAAGACGACCATCGCGTTCGTAGCCTAGTAAAGCACCCCAAAAATCCTTCCCAAGCCACTTACCACCAAATAGAACTGAAACACAATATGGTGCATCCCTATTGTTGTAGAAGTCAATAGCATCTTTTGACCAGTTCTTAGATTCTTCTTCATCTGCAACTAAAAATGGTGTATGCATCGAGTTGTTTTATGACAAAGATGATTCATGTTGCTTCTTAGGCTGCCTCAACCTTTGTAGAATTGAACTCGTAGATCGGAGTTCATTAACTGGTTATTTACCGGGTCGGTGTGCCATTTTTATGGGTTATGTGGTGTTTTTTGGAAGGGAAGTTATGAAATGTGGTGTGCTATTATGAGAAGGGTGGTGGTATTTATAGGAGTTTTTTTGGAATAAAATAATTATTTTTTATAGTTAATATTTATATTTTATAACATAAAACTAACATAATAATATTAAATAATAATAACCAGTAAACATCAAATAAAATTAATATACAAAATCTCCTCATGAATATGAGTTTGGACAAATGTTCATGTTATGATCTGTTTGTCTACATATTGAACATCTACGTATAACAGGTGCAACTGGATGATGAGCATCCATCTCGTTGTGTATCCTTCTCATGCGTCTCTTACATCGTGACGTGGTGATTTTTGATGGATCGCCTCTTATCCTCCAACCCGGGTTCGTCCAATAATCAGGGTGATGAAACGGGTAAAAATAACCGTTATACTGTTTTGGATAAATAACAGTACTATAGACCTAATGAACAATGTTATGAGGTGATTCACCTCTATGGCGGCAAACTGCAATTGCATGTGAGCACGGGAATCTTTGCATCTACCATTTACCACACGTGCAAGTTCTGTTTTTGTATTCCACGGTATAATAATTTCCAACAGCTTCATTTGTTTGGATATTTGATAGAACTCTATACCTTGCCTCTCTGTAATCAAACTCTGTTATGATATGTTCTTGCGAGTTAATATCACGTGCATTAAACAAATGCCATATGCGAAGGGGTAACGTCGTGTTGCAGTTGGCTGCGATGTCAGTATGCTTTCTGAACTGTTTGACTGTTTTCTCGAACGTACAATTAATAATATCTTTTATTGGCATAAGCCTGACACCTCGCAACGTATTGTTGAAGTTTCTGAAATGTTCATCGTCAAGTTACCCCACTGATGATGATTTTTATGGTGTAGAAGCGTCCATTTACTCTCTATAATAGCTTTTAAATATTCCTACACTTCTGGATTGACGCTTGTCATTTGACTTACACAATAGTCATACTTCCTTTGTTGGGTGATGCTTCTGATAGACCATCATAGCCTTTTTAAGCTAGAAACCTTGAACTTTTGCATGAGGTTACTTCAAACATGTCGGAGACAAAATCGATGCACAACATTATTTTTCCACTCTTCAAGAGTATTCATTGCACGAAAAATTCCTTTATGCCTATCAGAAATAACACAACTTTTTTCCCGAACCAATAGAATTGTGGTGAACTGTAATGTGTGATCAAAATTGTTCGAAAAACCAACTCCAACTTTCTACTGTCTCTTCATCTACAATTGCATAAGCTACCAGCATTACGTAGTTGTTTGCATTTTTTGCATCTGCAATTAACATTTTACCACGGTAGGAACCTTTCAAGAAAGCGCCATCAACAGATATCACCGGCTGACAATAACTGAATGCTTTAATTATTGGACCGAATGCCCAAAACACATATTTGAATATATAATAAGCAGATGTACTGGTCGGATGATGTAACCATTCCACGATAACATGGTTCTTCTCTTGTAATGTGTTGATGTACGTAGGTAATTGCTCAAAGTTACTCTCCCAGCTACCGTAAATACTCTCAATAGCAGCTTTTCTAGCTCGCCAGGCTTTATTATATGAAACATCAACATTCAAAGTGTCTTTTAAATGTGCTTGAATTTGATTGATGGGAAAAGCAATATCCTGACGAATAAAATGGATGATGCGGGTAACAATATCTCTGCATTTGAAACTTCTATTGTTGTTACCAACAACAGTACCAAAGCAGTTGTGTGCATTCACCCATCTTGAAATTCTCCACATGTGATTATCGTGGTTCTTGGATGCATACACATACCATATATATAGAGGACCATTATGAAGATTATTATTGTAATTAGGGCTAGTGTTGTAGCACTTTGCTCTCCATCTTGTACGTTTACTTTCAACTACTACAGCTTCTCTGTTACGTGCAAGATTCCATAACCGCACTGCATGCATTACTTCATCTTTTGATTTAAAGTACATCCCAATACGGATTTCTTTTGACTCTTCATTCCATATATCCATATGGTCTTCATCGTCAAAATCAACAGCTTCATAATCTCTTAACTCCTGAGGATCTATAGAGTAGTTCATCTCCCTGTAAGATCCTAGTTTAACACTAGAATTATAATGGTTTGAAATTCTATAGCTGTTGTTGTCATCATCACTAGATTCTTCTTATGACAGGATGAGTTTAGTATCTTCACTATTGTCTAAAATACCATCATCTGACTTATCAAAACCTTCGTTATCATCGTCGACTTGACGATGAGAATTGGTTGACGGACCGGCTTGATAATCATGTGATCTTACATTGCCTTGATGATGATAATTGCTTGACGGACCGAGTGCTTCTGATACAGAGAAACCGCCTAGATGATCCATATAATTGGATTGTTGTACAGACATCTTCGGCTCAGTGATAACGTAAACATTTCCTCGGAAATTTTCAACATTTTCTCCCAAATAATACAAGACTTCTAGACTTGAGTCATTAAAAATTTCAAAGCTTTAAGAGAAACCACCATATGAGTAATATAATTTTATTTTTAAATTATAATACTTTTTAAACTTAAAGATGAATATAAACTAAATCAACAAATTCTTCATATAACACTCTATTACGAAGAATAATTGTTGAACTTCTAGTAGAACCATCACATATGATATTTCCATTTTCGAATGAAATATCACCACTCCAAATTAATTGTAAAGAATATGGTCGAGCCATGATAATGACTAAGATTTTATTTTAAATGTTGGTATTGAATACGGAAATGTTGAGTTGAATGTATCAAAAATAAAATTCACATGCTTTATATATAAAAATATCTGATGGTTAATTGATGGTGGGTGATCGGGTAGGTTAAAGTTGTGGTGGAAATTTGTGCGAGAACCCCCCCCCCCCCCGCCAAGGGCGAGGTCTCTCCTCGATATGACTACACCATTGCACACACTCACATTCACACAGTCATATGCACACATTCAAACACCTGCATAAAGTCACGGGTGGGTACCCTTAAGGTCAAACTGGGTAAAGACTTTCCCCTCTTATCATTTCTCTCTTAAAAAGTCCAAATTTTAAAAAAAAATTCTAGATCAACTAACTTATTGTTATAGATGTTTTACGTTGTCGGTTGTGTGGTTCAATGTTTTTACGTCTACTTTTCATTCGGTTTTATTTTTTATTACTTTTTAATACAAAATTTTTCGGTATTGGTGAACGCTAATGGTGGTTTATCATTAGTGTTACTTGACATGCTTTACGCCCCCCACTGTAACGTGGGGGTTTAATACTAGTATATCAATATAGAACATTCAAAGGGAAGTTGGATATTGAAAATGAGCAAACCACATTATTATAAGGGTGGGGTTATTATAAAAATAAAGAAAAAACTAAAATATGTGAGAAAAATTATTATCAATTAGATCTTAGATTCAAAGGTTAAGAAAATCTAATGGTATAATGATAAATAATTGAAAATTTAAAAGATAGGTCAATGGTATTTTAGTATTAACCATATTTTCAAGTTCCACCTTTTTTAAACGCTCGTAGCTTTTGCATACAACATTATTTTTATAAAAAATACACCATAAAAGCAAGCGGTTTTCAATTTTTAAAACGCCTAACAAAGTTTTTCACGTTATTTTAGCTCAATGTGTAATATTCGTTAGATAATTGTGTAATATCAGGTAATTATGTAATATTCATCAAATCACTATTTTGTTATGCATTGTATTTTTTTAAAATGATAATTTTAAAATAATACAATGCTAAAAATGTAATTTTTTTTATGTTTTTTAGTTTATTGTGTAATCTTCATCATGCCATTGTGTAATTCTCATCAAGCAACTCATTATATTTATTGTTAATCATAGAGTACTGTGCTAGTTATTGTGTTACTCATTGTGTCTAATGTTAACCATTTTGTTTTTAAAATGATGATTTTCAAATACTCACAATGCTCAAAATGTAATTTTTTTACATTTTTTTCAAGTTCATTGTGTAATTGTAATCAGGTCATTGTGTAATTCTCGTCAAGCAGCTTATTATATCTATTGCTAACTATCGAGTCTAGTGTTGGTTATTGTGTTACCCATTATGTCTGATATTAACTATTGTGTTATGCATTGTATTTTTTAAATTGATAATTTTCAAATAACACAATGATGAAAATGTAATTTTTTTATATTTTTCAGTTCATTATGTAATCCTGATTATGTTATTATGTAATCCTCATCAAGCACCTCATTGTCTCTATTGCTAATCATCGAATTTAGTGATGGTCACTATGTTACTCATTGTGTCTAATGTTGATCATTGTGTTATGCATTGTGTTTTTTAAAATGACGATATTCGAAAAACACAATCATAAAAAAGTAAACTTTTTATGTTTCAAGTTCATTATGTATTAATCATCATATAATTATGTAATTTTCATCAATTCAGAAGATTACACACTGACCTGACGAAATTACACAATGAGTTAAAAAAACGTTATTTTTTATATCAACACTATACGCGTTTTAAAGATTAAAAATACTAGTTTTTATTGTTTGATTTATTTTAAAAAATAACATCGTATGTAAAAGTTACGAATGTTTAAGAAAAAAAGGGGAAACTTGAGAAGTGGGAACGTTATCAATTTTGCCCATAACCTAATTTTGATCAAAAGAACATGTGTCAACATCTTGATCATTTTTACACTTTTTAATTGTAGAAGACTTTGTATTTAAACATTTCACTTGTTATAATCCACGATATGTTCCTGAATGATAGCTCGCACCTAAAACTAAACCATTTTAGACTAAAATAAATTTATCTAATCCATGAAACTTCTTTAATGTCTTTGACAAGAAAATACATTTACAAAACAGGAAGGCAGAACAGGGCGTGGACCTCAACAAACAGTAACCAACGGTAGCTTAAAATTAAAATAGATGTAAATATGTAGCCGTTGCCCCCTCACTTTTAATGCAAGTTATAATTTTTAGAAAAACCGTTATAAACATCCCCGTATTTTAACTCACCTCACCATCTTACTATTTAATAATTTCATATTTTTACCTCAAATCTTCTACAATCATTAGCACGACTTCATATTAGGCCCTCATTGTTGGATGTGAAAAAAAGAAACATGATATATTTATGCTCTCTCATACGGATCAAATAAAAATCTTTTTACTCTAATAAAAAAGTAATTAGGGGAGACTCGTGGTAACATCACATTTCTCATCATCAAAATTTTCCTACTTTTCTTTTCTAATAAATAATTATATTAATTACTAATTATATGAGTTAATTCCTTTTTAGGTTAATTTTTTTTTAATTAATTAAGAAAGAGATTTTTTTAATTAACTAGTTAGATGCCCCATCGCTTTGCGCCCGAGCTATCTAACCGGAGCAGGTGACCTGTTACGTCGTTACCCCACCCACCTATTTATCAATTTGACC
The DNA here is from genome assembly GCA_025506505.1 of Flaveria sonorensis. Lineage (NCBI taxonomy): Eukaryota > Viridiplantae > Streptophyta > Magnoliopsida > Asterales > Asteraceae > Flaveria > Flaveria sonorensis. The sequence continues at coordinate 67,377,149 of CM046440.1, read as the reverse complement.
TGTTACCCGGCCCATTGCCACCTTTAAAATCAAGGAAAATAAGTTCAAAAGGTTGGAAACTTATCATTATTGCATACGTAAGATTATCAAGAGTTGTTCCAGATGAAGCGAAGCTGACTCCTTTTGCAAAATATGAGTCCAAGTATGCATGCATTATAGACTTGATCCAGAAGGCCTCATATATAACATTAGTACAATCACATATAAATTTATGTTCTAACAACTCTTTTCGACCAAACGACTTATCAGTTTTTAACCAATGAGCTCTAGATCAATTGGTTTAGAAGGGGACACTTTATGGCTTTTCAAAATGAAAGTTATGGGTTCAAGTCTCATTTAATGTAATATGTTTCAAGTGGGCCAGGGGTTTTACCATAGTGAGTCTTTGGGTGGTGGGTTCCTCTCGAATGATGTTTGGGCAGGGTCACCAATGTTGTCTGTGTTCATAAGCATGGATGGCATTCCCGATTTCCCTTGGGCATGGGTGGCATTCCCGATTTCCCCCAATGGGTTTACCCGAATGACCGGGTTTTAAAAGTATTCATTCGTTGTTAAAAGAAATTTTTAATGCTCAAAAATTGTAACTAATTACAAAAGTTAAAATAACATGTTAAACATACACCAGTCAATCAAGACAATCTTCATAATAACAAAGTAAAAAGAACTATGCAAAAAAGTGAAGAAATTCACCTAGATATAAGAACTAGAGGGGTGAGCATGATCGTTTGGTTTGGTTTTAGCCTAAAACTAAAACCAAAAATTGATATTTCAGTTTTTCGGTTTTTAAAGCCGTTCGGTTTCGATTTTTTCGGTTTTTGGTTTTCGGATTTTATTTCGGTTTCGGTTCGGTTTCGGTTTTTTTCGGTTTTACCATTTGAACTTCAAGTTTTTAAAGAAAAATTATTTTAAAATAATGAATTTAAGTTAAAAACTTTAGGCTTACATTATTTTATTGATCTTCAAATATAATCTGTATATTCTTATAAATTAGTTTACATAAAAACTTAAATTAGTAAATATGTTTTAACACAAGGTTGGTGAGTTCACATATGTAAATCAGTAAATATGTTTTAACATTTACAAGGTAGAAGTAAACAAATGTATACCATAAGTAGCTAGCCTATATGTCAAGTTATTTAATATTTTGAACCGAAGCTGACTATTTATAAGTTATTTTGCCATCCGCCATGTCTTATCACAGAACAATGGCAAGTGTCGAGGTCAATTAAATACCTGTTCAACCTCCAGTCGAGTTAGCGTGACTAACGAGGGTGGGGTTTGTCAAATCCAATAATACTACGCAAAATCACCTTCTTAGTTCAATACTAACGATTCGAAAGTGTAAGAACTTGTGTGATAATGTTTGCATTACAGTAGCATGCAATATACCAATAATACTAAAACTAGATAAATAAAAAAAAGTTTGCATGCTTCTCCCCCAAAAAGAAAAGTAAGTAAAAATAGGGATGTGAAGACTCATCTTAGATGTGTAGAAAAAACATGAAGTGTAAAATCCAAAAGCTAACCATTACCTAACAAATGTAGGTCCATGAGTGTGTTTACATAATGGTCAAATGAACCTCGTTCCAAAAAACATAAACTATTAGTGTGTTCGAGAAATGCTTGACAAAGTTTAACAAAGTTGACTTTTGTTAACCAAAGTTGACCAGACTAACCTGACGACCCGTTGGTGAGTCAAGTAAGTGAAAACATGTTTAGTTATTCTCAAGTAGTTCATATAATGATCCATATGAAGTTTCATATCAGAAATCTATTTTTGAAAAGTTTATATTTTTAGAAAGAATGGTATCATTGCATGTGTGTAATCCATTTTCAAAATCATCAAGCTTACCATAACCAATATTACAATATACATGTAACACATCCAACAATCATATCATGTTCTACACATATCATATTCAACATTTATCACATCATATCACAAAAGTTTTCATAAATAACAAGCATGCTCATTCGAAGCGTTTTTCACCATTTAATTATTCCCAATCCATTCTTATGGTCTAAACATCATATGACAACCATCACATCCCATCAAACATGCATAAATCATCATCTGTAAACCAACTTACCCAAAAAGTTTCATTTAATAGAAATTACCTGAAAACCGAGCTAAAATCGAGAGTTCAAAACATAGATTTTTGTCCACTAGCATCAATTAATATCCTAGAACCATCATTTCAATCTAATTTAATCAAAATCATATAATTTCTACAAAAGCCTCAAATTAAAGTTTCATTTATAGGTAATTCTCGGTTTTTAATCAAAATGACATAATTTCACAAAACCAATTCGTACAAACATTATTATACTGAATACTAACACGTAATCCATCATCAATTTTATTCAATTTCAAGTTTTGATTCAAGTTTGGATATATAGAGTTCATGTTCATCATGATAATCAGAAAATATGAAATCAAATATAAAACTTACTTGTATCACGTAATGATACATAGATGCCAGTTAGGTTTATTTCATCTTGTTATAGCTCATCGATACATGTATACAATGAACAATTAGTAAAAAATTCCTTTCCTAAATCCACGTAAATTTACCTTCTCTTAGGTTTATTTCATCTTGTTATGCATGATTTTAAAAGTTTTGTTCTCTTTTGGTGTAGGATTTATGTAGACCAGAACTCATAAGCCAAACACCTAAATTCAAAATTCAATCCTCATGCTTTATTATTTTAACATCCTTTGTGTTTTCATTATTAATCATAATCATCGCCAAACTTGATGCAAATTGCATTGATACTGTATAACAAGGTTGGATTTTTATTTTTATGATTGTGTTGGATTTTCGTTCTTATAATGCGTTGTGTTATAATACAATATAAGTAATGTTGGATTTTGTTTTTCTTTAATAGTTGTCCCTGATTCTTTTTTGTCTATGCTGGATTTTTCTTTTTTATAATTTTTAACAATGCTGGATTCAGTAATTTTTAAATGTGTTGGATTCTAATGCATCATTGTGTAAGATTTTATTGCAACACGAAGTTGTGTTGTAGTCTTGTTTTTTATAAATATATTAATATGTGCATATTTTTTGCTACAACATAAAAATATGTTGAATTTTAATACAACATAGTAATATGCTTAAATTCAAATCAACACAAAAAATGCACCACGTAACATGTGCATAACGTGTCGTCTCACCATAAGTCAGCATAAAATGTTTTGTTATACGCTAACTCATAACGTGTGTGTTTTACTCTAATTTAGTGAAGAAAGTGTTGTTTTAATAGCACATGCAGATAAGAAATCAGCAAAAAAATATGACATTTTAATATAAATTAGTAGAGAACATGGTAGTTTAAAGTAAATCAACACATAGCGTGTCGTTTTAAGGTAACTTAGCACAAAACGTGCTGCGTTATAGTGAATCAGCACAGAACGTGTTGTTTTAACGTAATACAAAACATAACGTGCTATTTTAACGTAATACAACACAGAAGGCGTTGTTTAACATAATACAGCATAGCATAGAACGTGATGTTTTAACGTAATACAACAATACACAGAGCGTGATGTTTTAACGTAATACAACACTACACAGAGCGTGATGTTTTAACGTAATACAACACAGAAGATGTTGTTTTAACGTAATGCAGCACATAACGTGTCGTTCAAACGTAATTCAACACAGAACGTGTTGTTTAAAGGTAATTCAACACAAAAGGTGTTGTTTTTAACATAATCCAGAACAAAATGTGTTGTTTTAAAGTATATTACACTACTAGAAACAAACAAAATATGTGACAAACAAAGTTGTTGCAAATTTGTCACAAAACCTGTTTTGCGACAAGTTTACGTCGGAAAATAGTTTGTCGCAAAAACCCTTGTTGCAAAAAAATTTTGCGACAATTTTCTGACAGTTACTTTGACAAGTTTACGACAACAGCTTTGTGATAGGACACCAACAATCTTCTGACATGGTTTTGCGACAACTTTCCACCAACATGTTGTAACAGGTTTGCGACAAGTTCTTTGGATACCATCAATCTTCTAACAAATATTAACGACAAATTTGCGACAAACATAATTAAATATTATTTTTTATTTTTATTTTTGCGACAAAGTTACGACAATATCTATTTATTTACTTTGCAACAAACTTGTGACAAACATGCTATTAACAAAAAAAAAATAATTTTAAAATATGAAAAAATCCAGTTTTTTTAACCTGATGAAAATAAATACAATTCAAATAAACCATTCAACCACAATCTAAATTCAAATATATAAATCCAAACAAATATTGTTTACATAATCCAAGGACAATATAATAACTAAATTAAACTAAACTATGGTGGATGATTTCCGGAATTATTACTAAATTGTTTAAAAAAAGGTCATTTGTTGTCGCATCTCCTTTCGCATTTGTTTTTGCATCTCCTCTCGTATTTGTTGTTACATCTCCTCTCGCATGTTTCTTCTCATCTCATCAACTTGTTGTTGCATCTCATCTCGCATTTGTTGTCAGAACTACATGTACACACAAACATAAAAATCTGAGCCAAAGAAGGTAAACATTAATTGTATATCTAAACCATAGTTATATGCTCCTACGTATGATTATCTAGTCTGGTTTCATGTTCAAAGTATCATATAACCATAGTTCACTATACTATGAAATAAAAATTGTGTTTACATGTGATAAACAAATTAAAATCAAAAGAAATTTCATTAAATATAATGATCAACAAATCATATATCAACATCTATAACCTAAAGCATCCTAACAAACTGGTAATATATGAAAACCTAACACATTCATGGCTAAATATAACAATTAAAGGTTGTTTGAGTAAATTACCTCCTCCTGTGATTGTTAAAGTGTAGCTTGTGTTAGTCCAGACGTGGAAGATGTAAACTGTGTCCCGGTCACGACAAAGTAAGGATCTGATGATCCTATCCCATATAACTCTCTGCCTTCTCCCGTACTATCACGCCAACAATCAACATCACCTAATGGATGTTGATTTGTGTCAGTGCCATGTTTCTCAACCATCTTTCTACAATATGTCCTATAATTTGTCAAAACAATACGATTATTAATATAATAAAAATAGATACAAAAATTATATAATAATAATAATGATAACCCACATAAATTTCATTCGATCGACCGGCACAAAACCGCATCCCTTCTGGGTTCTCATCAAATTGTCCTGCCCGATATAGCTTTTTTGACTCTTTATCGAGGTGCGTTTCTAGGAACAATTCTCTCATTGCAACTGGCCGACCCAATTTCTTTTCCTACAATATAAAAACATTTAAGTGTAAAATATATGTTAATAGTAAAAGTACACAATTACCATACTTTGTAAATATAATTAGATTACCATATGAATACGATGCTCGTCATATCCCATGGATCCGTCGGTGTGCCTTGATGTAACACCATAGCTATCAGCGCTATTCTTATTCTTACTCCCTCTTTCTGATGCTTTAGCAAAATCAGTAGTGCTAAAATACTACAAAAAGTAAAAAATATAATTCTCATAATATAACTAAAATAGATTATAACCAAAAGAGTAATAATGTCTTAACTTACATACCTCACATAACAGAACCCATAAGTCACTGTGCCATAAATGGGGTGGAAAATCACGCATGATGGTGTAGTTAAATTTATTAGGTGGTATAAAATGGCCTGCTTTCTTTGCTAATTCTCTAGATTCTGCTTTTGATCTATAACTGATGCCTCGAGAGGTGTGATAGGTCGTATATTCAGTATTCGAGCCACCGTGGGAGGGGCGTGAAGGCGTGTCTTCATGAAAGTCCTCATGTCCCATAGATTGGGATCTATTATATCCCTCAGATTCCTCCATACATCGATATACCCGATCCATATCAGCCATAACATCACCATCACCTGCTTGACTAGTACTACCACCGTATCCGTGGCCTAACTTCCCCCTTAACCGGGGACTGGTCTCTAAATGACACCCACGACCATGACTAGATGGTGAAGCACCACGAGAAGGTGGGTGATCACGAGTCAGAATTTTAGTGTTTAATTTATTTAAATGCTCGATTTTACATCGTGATTATTGTGGAACAAGTTCACTTTGGTTATGTTTTGGTTTGTAGGGAGTGAAGCTAAAGAAGCCTTGTTTTGGAGAAAAAGGAGCAAAATACGAAAATACAAGGACTAGAGTTGAAAATTCATGGAAGTTACAAAAATGGCCCAGTAAACCCTAAACCGGCGTATGATACGCCGGGTATGGGCGTATCATACGCCGGCCAGCGTATTGGTGGGCGTATTTGTGGCCGTATTTGCCAAAATTTATAGAAGGGGGACGTATGATACGCCGCCCTTGGGCGTATCATACGCCGGTGTGCAACCAACTTCCGGATTTTGTGGAATTTCAAGCTACTTAAACATAATTCAACCCTAATTAGACTAGGACTTTTCCAAGCTGAATTCTTGATGATTCTAAGGCGATATTTGGTGTTCCAAGGCTCCCAAAATCATCCACAAACATTCTCCAAATCAAGATTAAAGATTCAATAAAGACCATGAGTGGCAAAGTTCTTGTTGATTGCTTTCGGGAGTACAATTCATGTTAAGTGAAACAATTGGTATGTTTGGTTAAGGTTTTTTGTATTGAATAATGGATCAATGAATGAAATTTTATGTTTATATTTAGTTAAAAGGTTTACTTATAAATAAAGTTGTGTGCTTGATTATCAGTTTTCGGTTTTCTTGCATCGTTAGCTCATTAAGAAAAATAGACAACGTGATATAGGTGAATTGGTAACTTTGTGAATAAACGAGTCTTAAAAGATTGTTCCTTTGTTACTACTTTAATCAAAAGCTAAAATATTAAAGTATTGTTTCTTACAAACCTTAATTTAAAAGTATCAATTGTGGATCTTGCGGAATTGAAAACCCGGAAGTAATTGTTTTTCATTATTTAAGTAAATCCGTTTCAAAGTTCTTTGCTTTATGCACATTTGTTCATTAATTCCTCCAAATTTTCAATCTTTAATTATAAAGTTTGTGTCTTTAAGTTAATTGAGTCATATTCGTTAAATACTTACCACATATTCCCTGTGGAGACGACTTTACTTACCCTTACACAATAAAGGTAGCTAAGACCGATATAATAAATTGTTTTTGATCGAGTCTCAACAACCAGATCAAAATGACGCCGTTGCCGGGGAATTAGTGCGCTTAGTGTTTAATAGTTTTTATTTTCTTTCCTTAAGAATTTTATAAAAATAAAAAAAACCCAAAAAGATTTTGCTTTTCTATATGTTTTTCCTTTTAGTTTGTTTTTAATTGTTTAGTATTACGCGAGGTATTCTGTATTTTCTTGTTTACAGGTAGCTACTACGTTAATGCATACGAGATTTTCAGGAAGGACCTCACCATTACACTTTGACCCAGAAATCGAGAAGACTGCAAGAGAGAATCGAGTGTTTCAAAAAGCATCAACTTCAAGGACTTCTCAAATTCGCGATCAACGAGATCGGAAGAAGGTACATCATCAGCAACAGCTTATCAGATATTAAATAGACTTTTAAGAACGCCAGAAAGTAATCAATTAAGAGGAATGAATAACCCAGAAAACCAAGGAGGGCCACAACCTAACCAACCTTTAGGAGATATGCCCTTACCCGTGTTCCCTCCGCCTGATGATCCTCCACCTCAACCACAACCTATGCAACCTCAACCTCAGGGGCCGATCCCTATGAATCAAAGGATGCAACACCAACCTCCTCCCATAAATTTCCAACCAATGCCTAATGTTTGGATCTGAAATCCAAGTTTTCAGCATAACGGGGAAGGTAGTCATCTTAATAATAAGGAACGATTTTCAATGGAAGGTAGTCATCATACTAATTACGTAGACGATTGGATTGAAGATCAAGAAGATATGGAAGGCCCGGTTCAATATAATTTTGAAAATTATGGAAATCAACAAGGTTATCAGAACCGTCAGCCGAACCATGATCGAGATGCTTATGTACAACCACTCGAATTCCACAATCTAGGAGGTCAACCATTCAATGGTATACCAGCTAATCCAGGAGCTCACCAGATGTACCTGCACATGGTGTGGATAGTCATTTCCGCCCCGCCATTGCCATTAACTCATCCCTTATTATTCCACCAACACAACGAGGGTGAGCTTTTGAAGTTAGACCCCAATTCTTAGGCATTCTTCCTCACTTCCATGGGATGGCAACTGAAGAACCATATTTGCACATATCCGAATTTGAAGCATCTTGTAGTACTATAGGTGGTCAAGGCTTTTCACTGGAAGAAGTTAAATTGGTAGTCTTCTAGTTTATACTCAAAGATAAAGCCAAGCAATGGTTTTTATCTTTGCCATCCGCAAGTATCCACACATGGGTTCATATGCAACAATTATTCTTGGATACACTTCTCAAAGAACAAGTGATGCAAGACGGACAATTCAAGGTTTCACACAACAGTTCGGTGAATAATTTCATGAAGTTTTTCATCAATTTATGGAGATGTTGAGAACTTGTCCACATCATGGGATAGCCAAGTGGGAATTAATATAAGCATTTTATGATGGGCTCTCACCAGAAGATGCAAGAGATGTGAACTCTACAAGTGCGGACACATTTACTTTGAATCATAAGGATGACGATTGGAACATATTGGAGAGAATGAGTGTGATATCTAAAAAGCATGCACAATTAAGTCGATGGTCAAGAGGTGCAAACGTTAAGATGGTGAATGATCAAGTGGCTATGGATTGAATTGCTATTTTAGAACGAGAAATTTCAAGCCTCAAAGTGGGGAAAAGTAGCGTGGCACATATATCCAATGACTATGAAGTATGTGATATGTGCAATGACATCGACCATACATCAATCACATGTTATTTGATTTGGGAAAAAGTGAAAAAATACATCAAGTTCAAGGCCAAGGAGAAAGGAAGACATATGACATGAACTCTAATACATATCACCCTGGTCTTAGAAATCACCCAAATCTTAGATATGGTAATAATACTAATCAGTTGAATCCTCTTTTTCAGGTACAAAATCAAGGAAATAATCAATACCAAGGCCGACAACAAAACTACAATCAAGGCGGCTATCAAAGGCACAACTACAATCAAGGGAATTATCAACAAGGAGGTTATTATCAACAAAGGAATCAACAAGGGCCTTCAACTCAGAATGGTAATGATAACATGATTTTAACAGCAATTCAAGACTTAGCAAAAGATATGAAAGAATTCAAGCAATTCAAAGTAGTGCAAGAGAAGACTAACGAAGCTATTACTAAGCAACTAGGATAATTAGCTGAACAATTGTCCGGGCGAGAAACTGGGAAGCTTCCTAGTGATACAACAAAGAATCCTCAATATCATGCTTCGAGTTCAAAGAGTTCTCTTGTTGGTCAGGTAAGTATTTTAAGAAGTTGTAAGACTTATGACAACAAGGTTGTACCACCACCACCATTGAAAGAGGGAGTGGTTGTCGACCTCGATGAAATTGGGAATGATAGCGATTTGGAACCTAAAACACCTAAAACAACCGAACAAGTAACTTTTCATGAATCAACTAAAGTTAAATCAAACACAATTGCATTGCAAGAAGTAGGGATGGAGAATAATACCATTCCTTACCCCTCAGCATTAAAGGAACCTACCAAACCACCTCCTAAAAAACAAGGGCCTTAACAAGATGAGATTTGGTAAGTTTTTAAACAAGTAAAAAATCAATCTCCTATTATTAGATGCAATCAAGCAAGTTCCGGCTTACGCCAAATATTTAAAAGATTTATGTACACAGAAACGACATCATAAATTACCAAAACAACTTGATATTACTGATAATGTTAATGCCATTTTATCGGGTATACTTCCACCAAAACTTCAAGATCCAGGAGCACCTTTAATTTCAATCCAAGTTGGTGACTTTAAAATTCACAAGGCTCTCCTTGATCTTGGAGCAAGTGTTAGTATTTTACCCGGAAGTTTATATGATCAATACGAGTTTGGACCATTGCAAAAAGCCGATACTACTGTGGTATTAGCTGATTTATCCCTTAACTTCCGCGTGGAATACTAAATAATGCGATCATAAAAGTGGAAGATTTTTATTACCCAGTAGACTTTCTTGTGTTAGACTATGCAAGCCCTACAAATGATAAGCAACCCAACATTATTTTAGGAAGACCATTCCTGAAAACTTCTCAATGCTTAATCAATTGTGTGACTGGCACAGTAGATATGGCATTTGGCAATAGAAGGTTGCGATTAAATGTATTCTCCTCTATTCCAAAAACTATATTCACTGACGAATGTTTCATGATGGATGTTATTGACAAGTGCCATTAGGTGGAGTATTGCTGATTTGATGGATGTTAACGAAGGTTCAAGAAGAGGCTTTGATGGAAGTGCTAATTACTCACAAAGCAGGCCATTAGGTGGAGTATTGCTGATTTGAAAGGAATAAGTCCATCAATTGTAATGCACAAGATCATCACCGAAGAAGGAGCCAAACCATCACATGACACACAAAGGAGATTGAACCCCAACATGAGTGCAGGATCAGTTTGAATATTCAACAGAAGTTTGATCACAAAAACTCACCAAGTTTCACTTGATTGATGAAGCAGAATCTCTAGCTAAGTTGATAATAATATAATAAGTTAATGAACATAAGAGAATAATTTTCAAGATACCTGTATATATTATTTCTTTAGTATTACAAGACTCTTTCAAGCAATGACACTTAAGTTATAATGAGAAGCTATATATACTACTATCTACAGCCAGTTATACTTGGAAAACCAGTTGGAATTTACAACTAGACAAATACTACATTGCTAGAAGTAAGGTATCTAAGATAAAATACTATCCTAGATAAGGTAGTCATGACATGTCCGTGACTTACCTTTTGTCACCAACTAAGGATGGCAACTGTATTAAGTTGAAAAGGTGAATAGTGGATTAAAGTATGGTCAATTTCATGGTTTAGGTGAAGTACCATGCAGTGTATCAGATTTTGCAGCGGACTGTCAAATGGACCATACTTATGTCCACTTGTTCATTATTGATTCTTCCGAAGCTAAATGGCTTCGGAAGAATAAGTTCTTCCGAGGCCATTTATACTTCGGAAGAAGCAACTTCTTTTGAGTCTTCTATAAGTCATTGACTTCATTCTTTGGAAGACTTTGTCTTGAATTCTTCTAAGTGTGAATGCTTCTGAAGGAGAACTACTTGGTCTAGGAAAACTTTGTTCTATCCTTCGGAAGATCTTCATATACTTCGAAAGACTTTGACATATCTGTGGAAGAGTAGCTTTAGCTTCAGAAGACTTTGACATATCTGCGGAAGAGTAGCTTTAGCTTCAGAAGACCTCTTCATCTTGTACACAAAAAAATTTTCTAAGTGTTGTTTTGGTTGCACCAGCCTCTTATGATCCAACAAACTCCCCCTAGGCTGATGCTACCAAAACTTCACTTTCTCCGGCTCCTCAAGGTCTTCAACACCAAGGAGAGTAGATATTTGTCTGTCTCTTTGTTCTTCCCTGGTGTAGTGGTGAGGAGTTTGTACAAGTCATTCGTGGATAATAAATCGAGTTTGTTGCTCTGAATGACATGTATCCTTTGCTGCATCCCTCTGAAGAGAGTTAGTTGATGGGAATTGTAGTCATATTCTCATATAACTATAGGATCTGAAGTGGAGCCTTTAACCATCTGCATGAAGGTCTTCCCTTTTATGATTGTGCCTTCTTCCTCATCCTGTGCTCTTTTTTTTCAACTCTTCTTCAATCTTAGCCTTCTTTGTGAGCTCGGCTAGATGAAGGCTGCTTAGACAATTTTTGATGTGAGCAGCTACCTTAGAGTTGGAAGGATTTGAGAATGGTTTCTCTAGTAACTCAGCAATGTCAAATCTGTTGGAGTGTAGCAGAGATGAAGTGACAGCTCTAGTTATTTCAACACTCTCCCTCTCTACAACAAAGCTGTGAGAGGATTCTTTGAACCTCCACTGGACTATTTGCTTTCTAGGATTGAGGGGTTTAGTTGGAAATTTGTCCCCTTTCCTAGTGTCTAGTAGAGTTACCAGTCTCCTTTTTAACTTCTTCTCTTCTTCATTCAGACTATCAAAGTTTATTTCAAGAAGTTGGAGAGCTTGGTCCAGTGTTCCCCTAGGGAGATCAAGGAATTCATCTCTTGTGAGGGAACTGGAAGAGCCATCAATGTAAGTCAGCCGGATGGACTCTTCCTCATAAGAGATGTTGCTCAATGTTGTGCAATTGATGAGCTTCTTCTTGATCTCCTTGAATTCTTCCAAGGTCAGGGGTTTTGAGGGTTCAAAGGATGGTTTGGTTTGTGAGTGGGTTTTTGGCTGTGTTTTGGGTCGTAGGATGGGTGGTGGTGGTGGTTGTTGGGAAGCAGTGGGTAAGGGAGTAGGTAAGGTTAATAGTGAAGGTTTAGGGGTGAATGGTTCTGTTTTGATGTCAAAGGGGGAAGGTGTGGGTGTAGATTATGGTTTTGGAAGTGGTTTGGGTACTGGTTTTGGTGTCATCCTCTGACCACTAGGAGTTTGAGATACCTCCTGCCTTCTTCCTAAGCGAATGTCAGCTTTAATGGTGCTGACATGTCGCTGTAGGGTCTTTATGGACATGGGACCCACTTGCCTGCCAGAGAAGCCATGGGCTTTGAGATAGGATTTCATCCACTCCCTATCTCCCTCCTTTTTGGCAGCCGCAAGTTCTCCCAATTCCTCCTTCTTTCACTTCTCTTTTAGCTTTTCCCTGGCAGCCTTTTTCCTCTCCTTGTTGATTTAATCCTGCTCTTTGTGAAAAAGAAACAAGATCATGTCATTTTTATGAGGTGCCAGCTCCTCTTGAGAATAGCCTCTTGAGCAGAGAAAGGCTATTCTCTCCATCCTCTCCCTATTGGCAGCTTCATCCTTTATCCTTCTCCTCTCCTCCTCCTCAGCCAACCTTGCTGCTTCTTCTCTTTCCTTTTGCAGCAAGGTTGCCTTCTCTATCTTCTCAAGCTCATTAATTAGGAGTAAAAGGGTTTCTTCAGTGGTTACTCCCAGACCGATGAGCCTGTCTATGACTTCCACCCTTCTTTGATTATTGATGCTTTCTTGGGTGGCTGCTACTTTGCTACTTGCAGCCAGTAGCTTCTCAGTATTAATTCTTCCTTTCTTTTTCAGCTTCTCTAGTCTTTCTTCTTCTAGAAACTCCTCAGTAGTTAGCTTTCTCTTCCCCTTAGGATCAGAGGAAGATTCAGCTTTTGGAGACTTAGGTTTGGAAGATTCAGGCTGGAGTGAGGGTGTTTGTCTTGGTAGTTCTTGTGAGAAAGGAGTAGTAAGGAAGTCCTCACTGTTGACCTCAGAGGCTATTTCAAGAATTGCCTCTGTGATGAACAGATCACTTGACATTGAAGATAGTCCAATTATTCCCTCAGCAGCTTGGATTTCTGCTTCAAAATTAATTGGAATTGCATCACCTATCCCTACCGAATCAGTTACTGGGCCATCAATCTGTACATCCCCTTTGAAGTTAATCTCAGGTTCAATAGAGACATTAGGTTGACCAACTCCCTTTTCAGAGGTAGGTGGTGCACTTAACCTTTGAAGCTCTTCAGCTCCAAAGTAGGCGACCGCAACATCAGGGGAGGGTTGTTAAATGGAGGAGCTCATCAGAAATCTGGTTAGAAACCTATTAACGTCAATGAGCATCCTTGGGTCCACTGAAAAATTTATGGGAGCTGGTTGAGGGAAGACTGTTGTAGGGTGTTGCTGTTTGGGGTAAAAGATTGAAAGGGCATCGGAAGAAGTTGTTGTGATGGCTAAAGTGGGTTCCTCATGTTCTTGTTTCTGTACATTCTCCCCCTTTTTGGTAGCATCATCTTCAGAAGTAGATGAGCTGGAGGAAGAACTTAAAAAAACTTGCACTGGTACGTGCCTAACAGACTTCTCAATCTGTGTCTTAGCTAGTTAAGCCTTAAGATTTTCAATCTCAAGTTTTTGAGTGGCAGACCTGTCCTCTAAAGTCTTAACATTTGATTCAAGGTTTGAGACTTTAGAAAGCAGGTCTCTGATAGTGAGTTGCAGAATACCCTCATCTTCTTTTGAAGAATCATAGGGAGATGAGATAACATACCTAGTATGTTCATCATCACCACCAGTAATGGTTTCTTGGGGCCCTGGATACTCTTCCCTACTGATGTCCTTTTCAGGAGCATCAATTGGCAAGGTTGTCATAGACTCAGTCTCACTGATGTCACCACTATCCTGAGAAACAAACGAGACACTCTCAGTAGTGGCGGCTGAGTCTACATGAGCCACCTCCACACCAGTTGGGCTTACCTTAGTTTGGTTTACTGATGTTAGGTAGACATCAGAGGTTCCTTAAGGCTCAGTTGATCTTGAGAGAGGTGTAGTAGATCAACATCATGGCCTTGATGGAACATGATGTCCTCATCAGGTTGGGTTAAAAGGTCAGTGAAGGATAAAAAGGTTAATTCTAATGACCCGGGACCTTGGTCAGCACCTAATGGCTCCTCTACAATAGCAGTGGGGCCAATAATGTGGCTATCCCTTTTAGGTTGCTCAGGGGAGTGTTGGGACTCACCCTAAGGGCTAACGGCTTGGGTTGTGGGCTTATCAAGTTGAGACTGAGGAGACTTAATACTGATATTGAAGTCAATTATGGAGGATGGTAGGACCTCTGGCTGAGTGGGAGCCCTGATTTCCATTCTAGCCTTTTTTGTTCGAACAGAGGGGACCTGATCAATCAGAGTAGATTGATCAGGGGTTCGCTTGGAGCGTCTGGTGTATGTAACCTTTATAGGGTGGGAAGAAATAGTTGGTATTTGAGTGGGTGAGTCTGGTGTGGGTTCATCACCTGCTGGGCTTGCAGGGATGTCACCATGAGCCATTGGCTCTACCATACCTGGGAGAAGATCAGTGAATCTCCTCGTGAAATTGATGGACACCTTCTTCAAGGTCTTGAAGATGCCCGGCCTCATGTGAGGGACCAGTAGAGTATCTTCTTGTTGAAGTTTGTCCTGGTCCGACTCACAGTTTATTATATACTGAATAAACCGGGGATACATGAAGAATGAATCCCGGGAGAGGTTTCCTCGTAAGTTGTTCAGCACAAACCTTGAATAGTTGAAGTGAAGGTCTTGTACCATTCCATGGACTAGGTAGCCCAGATCATAAGGGATTTGATCCCAACCCCCTGATTTGTTGGATAGGCAGTGTAGAGCTATGTGCAACAAGAATTTCCAGTTGTAAGAAAAATTAAACTTGTAGACGGTAGACTTGTGCACATAACCACCATATCCCATCTGAGTGTATGTGTTTGCCAGCTTAGACTTGGGGAATTCAGTGGGGGCACCTTCATCATGAAGCTCCTGATGCTCCCTGATGGTCGATTCAGAGATGATAATCTCCTTCCCCGCCGATTCTTGATCAGATAACCCTTTCATCATTCACAGTTGTAGCTTGGCCGTTTGCCTAAAATTCGGCCATTTGGTTAGAGTAGAAGGTGGGGTTTACAGTGAGGGCGGTAAAGTATGTGGATTGTGAAAGAAATTCGATGATGGGGCAAAGTCAGCATCCTTAGAAGAATCAAGGATGGCGACCTGGTTGTGTTAAGGATTGAGAGCCATTGCAAAGAAGTACTGTTTGGTTGAAGGAATTTTGAGAAGGAGTGAAGACGATAATGGAGACTTTAGGTTTCAGAGGTGGTAAAAAGGTAAAGAAAGATAGTCAGAATGTTTAAATAGAAGGGGGAAATACCATACCGATAGGGTGAAAAGACAGTTTGGGTATGTACTTAAGTACGGAGGTAAGGTGGATAATTTAAAGTATTCCGAAAAGATCTTAACTTTTTACACAGTGGGGCCCAAAGATTTCCGTTACACAGTAAAAAAATTTTCTTCCGAAGGTAAAGTTGCTTCCGAAGGCAAACCATATCCCTAGAATAAGTTTGCTTCTGAGAGTAAAGACTTCTTCCGAGATAAGAAGTTAATAAGTGTCGGAAGAAAATTTGATCGTAAATCAAATTTTCTTCCGAGGCTAAAAAATTTTCGGAAGAGAATATTAAAGTGGAGGAATTTACCTCCGGAAGATATACAAATATCTCTTCCAAGGGCAAATTTCTCTTCGGAAGAATTTTCACTTAAAAGAAAACTTTTGTAACAGGGCTTAGATTGTATTCAAACAACAAGACACATTTTAAAAGGTTTTGTTTCAAAGAGATAAACTAGTCAATGTTAATCATCCCAATAGCTGTGAATAAATATTTAAATTTTTGTTCATCAAAGGCTTTGGTGAACAAGTCAGCATATTGTTCATTTGAATTGACTTTGACAAGTTTAATGAAGTGTTTCTCAAGAATATCCCGAATGAAATGGTACCTGATGTCAATGTGCTTTGTCTTGGAGTGTTTGACTGGATTTTCTGTAATGGAAATGGAACTCGTGTTGTCTATGTGGATAGGAGTATTCATGAAGATGAAACCATAGTCTAACATCTGATTTTGAATCCATAGCAGTTGAGCATAGCAGCTTGCAGCAGTAATGTATTCAGCTTCAGCAGTTGATGTAGAGACACATGATTGCTTCTTGCATTGCCAGGAAATAATCCTTCCACCAAGAAAAGAACATCCTCCTGATGTGGATTTCTTGTTAATGTTGCAGCCACCATAATCACTGTTAGAGTACCAATAGAGATTGAAATCCTTATTCTTAGGATACCAGAGACCCAGTTTAGGAGCTCCTTTGAGATATCTAAGAATTCTCTTGACAACACTTAGGTGAGACACCTTAGAAGCAGCCTGATATCTTGCACAGATGCAAGTTGCAAACATGATATCAGGCCTACTAGCTGTGAGATACATCAAAGATCTAATTATTGCTCTGTACTAATGCTGATCAGTATCCTCCCCCTCGAAATCAGGACAAAGATTGTGATTTTTGGGTATAGGTGTCTTGGCAGACTTACAATCTTTCATATCAAATCTTTCTAAGATGTCCTTAACATACTTAGACTGGTTGATAAAGAACCCTTCCTCCATCTGCTTCACTTGAATTCCAAGAAAGAAATCCATCTTTCCCATGGAACTCATCTCAAATTTCTTTCTCATGATGCTTTCAAAGTCTTTGCATAATTGGTCATTTGAGGAACCAAATATGATGTCATCAACATAGACTTGAACAAGCAGCATGTCCTTCCCAGACTTTTTTATAAACAATGTCTTGTCTATGGTGCCTCTGGTGTACCCGTTCTTGAGGAGAAACTGAGACAGGTTCTCATACCATAGCATAGGTGCTTGATGCAGCTCATAAAGAGCTTTATCCAGTTTCCACACATAGTTGGGATGTTGTGGGTCTTCAAATCCAGGTGGCTGACACACATAGACTTCTCTATCTATATCTCCATACAAAAATGCACATTTGACATCAAGTTGATAGACTGTGAAGTTCTTGGATGCTATAAAGAAAGGAAGATTCGCACAGCCTCAAGTCTTGCAACAGGTGCAAAGACATCAGCGTAATCTATGCCTTCCTCCTGTGTATATCCTTGAATAACAAGTCTTACCTTATTCTTGATGATCAAACCCCTATCATTCTTTTTGTTTCTGAACACCCATTTGGTGCCAATAGGGACTTGGCCAGGTGGCAATAGACACAAGTTCCATACCTTTTGCCTTTTGAATTAAAGTAACTCCTCTTGCATAGCTTTAATCCAGTTGTTGTCCTTGAGGGCTTCTTATACCTTCTTCGGTTCTATTTGAGAGAGAAAGCATGAATACAAGCATACATTCCCATGGTGGGTTTGATTTCTTGTTCTCACACCTTCTGAGACGTCCCCAATAATGTTTTCGGCTGGATGAGTGTTGTGTATCCTGAGCCTAGGAATCACATCTAAGTGCATAGATACATCCAAGTTTGAGAAATTTTGCTCAGGATTCCGAACACTTTCACCAACTGTTGTCTCACATTCATTCAATGAGGACTAAATGAATGAATGAGTGGCATCATCAATGCTATTATGTTGTGAAGCAGTATCAACAGTTGCCTGTTCCTTCATGTTACTATCTTTATCAACTTGGTGTTGAGTGCTTGAATTTTTAGCCTTTGGGTTGTGAGGTTCAGTAGATTGACAATTTGATGAATCTCTATTGTTTCCTGAGATATTCATACTTTCAGGACTTCTAACAATGGAAGCTTGTTCTTCATTCCATCTTGGAGAACTGGGAATAGGTCTGGGCAACTTAAACAGTTGATCATCATAAGCGATACTTTGAGTTCCTGTTCCAACTGAAACATTCTCACAAGATGGTTTAGAATAGTTTGGAAACAATTCTAAATCAAAGATATGATCAGGTCCATTCCCCTTAACACAAGGAGTGTGCTCGTTAACGACAATGTTGGATGATTCCTCAAACTTTTGACTTTTGATATTATACACTCTGTAAGCAATAGAGGTGGATGAATATCCAATAAAGATAGCATCATTCGACTTTTCAGCAAATTTTGCTAAATTGTCCTTTGTGTTAAGTATGGTACACCTGCTGCCAAAGGACCTTAGAAAGCCAATGAACGGTGGCCTCTTTTTCCATAGCTCATAAGGGGTCTTTCCATGGGGCTTAACAATAAGAACCATGTTTTGCACATAGCATGCAGTGCTAACTGCCTCTGCCCAGAAAGTTAAAGGCAGTTTTGAATCAACTAACATGGTTCTTGCAGCCTTAATAAGTGTCATGTTCCTCCTCTCAGCAACACCATTTTGTTGAGGAGTTCTAGGAGCACTATATTGTCTGGCAATCTCTTTTGAGTTACAGAATGAATCAAGAACTTGATTCTTAAACTCAGTCCCTTGATCACTTCTAATTATTTTTACCTTGTGATCCTTTTGATTTTCAATTTAAAAATAAAATATTTTAAAGTTTCAGCCGTTTTATCATTAGTTCTTAAAAATAATACCCAAGTGAATCTTGTAAAATCATCAACAATCACAAGGCAGTATGATTTCCTTCCAATGCTCATTATACTTATGGGACCAAAAAGATCCATGTGCAATAAGTGTAATGGGGTGGTGATAGAGTTAACTTCTTTGGATTTGTGAGTGACCTTGTGTTGCTTTCCTTTCAGGCAAGCAACATAATTGTCTTTACAGAAAAACTCCTTTTTAGGCATACCATGTACCAAATTATTTTTAACCAGCTTGTTCATGGTTTTAAAATTAACATGGCACATTCTTTTATGCTAAAGAGTTGACTCATCACCATTGGCTTTGGAAAGAAAGCATGATACTTTCCCAGTGGGGAAGCATTGTTCATATCCAGCTTGTACATATCCCCTCTCCTGGGAGATCTAAGAAGCACCAATTCATGTGGAATTGTCATCCCGGATTTGAGGATAATGCACTCATGTTCTGTGAAAAGCATTTGGTTCTTTTGACCACAGAATTAAAAAACACTTAACAGATTATGTTCAAGCTGTTTGACAAAGTTTACTTTGTCAACTTTTAACTTACCATTGGATACACTACCTCTACCAGAAATATATCCTCCGGCTTTACCTCCAAACTAGATAGGACCTCCATCAAAATGTTCAAATTGTTGAAGGAGAAATTTATTCCCTGTCATGTGCCTGGAGCATCCACTGTCCACAATCCACACATTTCCATTTTTGTCTATTGGATGTCCCTGTACATAGAGTGAGATGATTAGTTACTATTGGAAACCCAAGCCTTGTTGGTCTTGGGTTCTTCTATTGTAGACAACATAATTGAACCAAATTGTATGCATGTGGGTTCAATTGATGTTTGTGAAGAAGAGGTTTGGGCTGCAGCATCTTTTATGCTTCTCCACTCCATCCTATGGTTGAACAGTGTAGATGCCCTGAAGAGGTTTTAGCAGCATGACTCTCTTCCGAGGCTTCTTTCTTTTTGAAGGAAGCTTTCACCACCTTTTCTTCCAAAGCAGTCTTTTTCTCAGAAGATTTCAAAGGATTCCTTTTGTTCCTTTTTTGTGCTTTGTCTTGTCTTCCAAAGTTATTTTCCTTTCGGAAGAATGAGTTTCTTCCGAAAGCAACTTAGCTTCGGAAACAAACTTTCCTTTCCTTTTCACTTGGACCATGTGATAAGGTCCAAATGTGAAACCTTCCTTGACTCCTTCCTTTCTAACATTGGTTGCATAGTGTGTGCTTGCAGGATTGTAGTAACAATCTTTATCTATATGGTTATGCAGACCATAGATTATGCACTCAATGTTAGTTTTGATGGGATGTGATGGCTGTTGATTCTTGCACTTCTTTTCTTCAATAGTTATCCCCTTTGACTTCTGATCCTTCAGCTGGATAGGAATGTTGGTACTACATTCCTTTCCTGAATCAGAGTTTCCAACCACTTGGAATCCGGCTGAAATGAATAAACCCTTTTGCCTAGGATCTATTTTCATCCTAGACTCAGTTACCTTCTTGGCAGTTTTCTTTGCTGCCTTGATATTGTTCTTTCTGTCTCTCGTGGTAAGGGGTAGGTCAGCAGTGGTGGGGATGAGGTTTTCTACCTTATCTTTCCCAGTGGTGGTTACCATAGTTACATCATTCTTCTACTCATTAGGTAGTGGGTCAGCAGTTGGAACCTCTTGCTCATTAGTGCCACATCTTGGCTGTCTAACAGACATATAAGAGTGTGGTGGAGTAATTTCAGTGGTTCCCAACCCACTTTTGTTTTGGTAACATATCTTTGAGTAGGAGGATGATGCAATGATGGTGTTGAAGTTATGCTCTTCAGTGACATACTTCTTTGCTTTAGCCTCAGCTATTACTAGCTGGGCTTGAGCTTTGGTTAACTTGGATATTAAATCCTTTATTTGAGCCCTGTAGTTTGTGTGTTCATGTTTTAAGGAGGAAACAATTTTCTCTAACTCTACAATTTTGAGTTTATAGTCAGATTCTTCCCTTTTAAAATCAGATTTTAAGATGTTTAAGGACTCAATATCAGATCTAATTTTCATGTTGTAGTCCTGATAAAGTTTAACCTTAGCAATACAAGCCGGAGTACAGAGGTTTTCATATACCTTACAGTCTTCAGTTCCAGCCATGAGAGCTTGAGCAGGAGTGACATCTTGCACCATGAAGCTCCAGTCAACCTCTTGAGCAACAGCCGTAGTTTGCTTCTCAGTAGGTTTTGGTGTAGCCTTTGAGGTAGCAGAATGTTAGAAGGCTTGAGCTACTCCAAGATTGGATCTTGGAGCTTTGCATTCCCTAGAAAAGTGACCAGGTTGGTTACAGTTATAACATTTGGCCTTGCTTTTTTCAAACCCAAATTTGCTAGTGGTTGGGTTTTGAAGGAACTGCCTTCCAGTTCTTTTGAAGAACTTCTTTGCTCTATAGGTTAGGAGAGTCATCTGTTGGACAATGTCCATGTACTTAATTTCATCTGGGCTAAAGCACTCTAGATCATCAAAACAGAATTGAAAATCTGCAAAGTGTTCACTTCCTAAGACAAAGGCACAACTATCCTGAAAAAGAGTGTGTTGAGCCTGTTGAGACCTGGGTGTCTCAGAAAAAGTAATGTATGGCCCAGAGGAGGATGATGGCTGCTGGGGGTAGTTCAGGTACAACTAAGGCTGGGAGCTCTTGATCCTTCAACAACATGTAGAGCATTATTAACAGCAGGATTTGAGGGTCTACTCATCTGGTGGCTCTTCTGAGTCTCCATTTCCATATGGTATCCATCAAGGATTCCATACAGTTCAGTCATGGTGAGAGTGTTAAGATTCTCAATTCTTTTGATAGAAACACAGTAAAAGGTCCATTAATGAGTAAGTGCACTCATGAATTTCCTAACAATGTCTCTCTTCTCAAGAGCCACTCCCATAGACTGAAGAGAGGTGATCAAGTCCATGTACCTGAAGTATTGTTGGCTCAAAGTCTCACCAACAATGTATATGAAGTTTTCAAACTTTTGCTTCAGTACATCCTTCTTGGACTCCTTGGATTTAACGGAACCAGAGTACATCAGCTTCAAGGCATCAAAGAGTTCTTTGGCTGACTCATATTGCTGAAAGCCAACCATTATGGAGTTTGGTATGGTTGTGAGCAAAACAGTCATCGCCTTGCAATCAATGTCCATTATCTTGAAGTCTTCATCAGAGTAGTCTTCAACGGCCTTCTCAATCATGGCACCATTACCAGCTGGGGATTCTACCTTAGGCAGGTAAGGACCATGAGTGACAGATCTCCACATGCGGCTATCTTGATACTTGATGAACCCTTCAATACGTTTGCACCAGGTTCCAAAATCATCAGGAGTGATGATAGGAGCCTTGGTCATGGTTCCCATTTTGGACTCATAAAATTTCTGGTTAAGAGCCATTTAAGTGAAGTGAGTATGTGTGAAGAAAAAAAGGTGATTTGGGATGGTTAGATCTCACAATCAAGAGCCTGGAAGCTCTGATACCAATTGCAGGATTGGTTTGAATATTCGACAGAAGTTTGATCACAAAAACTCACTAAGTTTCACTTGATTGATGAAGCAGAACCTCTAGCTAAGTTGACAATAATATAATAAGTTAATGAACACAAGAGAATAATTTTCAAGATACTTGTATATATTATTTCTCAACTCAGTATTACAAGACTCTTTCAAGAAATGACATTTAAGTTACAATGAGAAGCTCTATATACTACTATCTCTAGCCGGTTATACTTGGAAAACCAGCTGGAATTTACAACTAGACAAATACTACATTGCTAGAAGTAAAGTATCTAAGATAAAATACTATCCTAGATAAGGTAGTCATGATATTTCCATGACTTACCTTTTGTCACCAACTAAGGATGGCAACAGTACTAAGTTGAAAAGGTGAACAGTGGATTAAAGTATGGTCAACTACATGGTTTAGGTAAAGCACCATGTTGTGTATCAGAGTCTGCAGTGGATTGTCAGATGGACCATACTTATGTCCACTGGTTCATAGTTGATTCTTCCAAAGCTAAATGGCTTCGGAAGAATAAGTTCTTCCGAGGCCATTTATACTTCGGAAGAAGCAACTTCTTCCGAGTCTTCTACAAGTCTTTGACTTCATTCTTCGGAAGACTTTGTCTTGAATTCTTCTAAGTGTGGATGCTTCGGAAGGAGAACTGCTTGGTCTCGGAAGACTTTGTTCTATCCTTCGGAAGTTCTTCCTATACTTCAGAAGACTTTGACATATCTGCGGAAGAGTAGCTTTAGCTTTCGAAGACTTTGACATATCTGCGGAAGAGTAGCTTTAGCTTCAGAAGACCTCTTCATCTTGTACACAAAAATTGTTTTAAGTGTTGTTATGGTTGCCCTCTTATGATCCAAAAATGAGAGAAATCATTAAAAAAGAAGTGCTGAAGTGGCTTGATGCAAGAAATATCTACCCAATCTCAGATAACATGTGGGTAAGTCCAACACAAATAGTTCCGAAGAAGGTCGGCATTTAAATTGTTAAGGATGATAAAGGAAATGAGGTAGCCACTCGGCCGGTAACTGGGTGGTGTATTTGTATTGATTATAGAAAATTGAATGCAACAACTTCTAAGGATCACTTCCCGTTACCAATCATTGATCAGATAGTAGAAAAGCTCGTAGGTTAGAAATTTTACTGTTTTCTAGATGGGTATTTAGGGTATAACCAAATTGCTATTCATCCTGACGTTCAAAAAAAGACCACATTCACTTGTCCATATGGGACCTTCATGTTTAGGCGAATGCCATTTGGACTGTGTAATGCCCCAGCCACCTTTCAAAGGTGTACGATGAGTATCTTTTCAAATATGGTCGGGGAGTCGTTAGAAATCTTCATGGATGATTTTTCTATTTTCGGCACATCTTTTGAGTCATGTTTAGCTAAATTAACAAAAGTACTAAAACGATGTGTAGAAACAAACTTGGTTCTAAGTTAGGAGAAAAGTCACTTTATGGTTCAAGAAGGAATTATGTTAGGGCATGTGATTTCTAGTAGGGGAATTGAGGTGGATCATACGAAAATTCAAGTGATCTCGACCTTACCTCCACCCACTAGCATAAAAGGGTACGCTCTTTCCTAGGACATGCTGGGTTTTATCGAAGATTTATAAAAACTTTTAGTGTCATTACAAAACCTTTATGTAAACTCCTTCTAAAAGATGTTCCTTTTGTGTTTGATGATGAGTGTGTCCAAGATTTTAATGTGTTAAAACAAAAACTAATCGAGGCCCCAATCTTACAATCACCAAATTGGTCTTTACCTTTTGAAATAATGTGTGATGCAAGTGATTACGCGGTCGGGGCAGTTTTAAGGCAACGAGTGGATAAGAAACCCGTTGCTATATACTATGCAAGTAAAACTCTTTCTGGTGCACAGCTAAACTATACAACTATAGAAAAAGAGTTACTTGCAGTAGTATATGCCTTAGACAAATTTCAGTCGTACATTTGGGGAAGTAAAGTCATTATTTATTCCGATCATAGTGCAGTTCGATATTTGATGGAAAAGAAAGATGCTAAACCAAGGCTAATTCGATGGATCCTCCTATTGCAAGAATTTAACTTGGAAATCCGTGAAAAGAAAGGAAGTGACAATATGGTAGCCGACCATTTGTCATGTGTCGTGCACCAAAGCGATGCTCAGAAAGAAGACATTAAAGAAACATTCCCAGATGAGCACTTATTATCTGTTTCAACCATTCCGTGGTACGCTAACTTTGCTAATTACTTGGCTACAGGTATATTTCCCAGTCATTGGACTAAAAAGAAAACGCAGCAATTCATGGCACAAGCAACGCATTACATATGGAACGAACCAGATTTATTTAAAGTGGGGGCAGATCAAATTATCAGACGTTGTGTACCCGACGATGAGATACAATCGGTCTTGGGACACCTTCATGCATCCACATGTGGTGGTCACTTTAGTGGATAGAAAACAAGGCATAAAGTTTTATCATATGGACTTTATTGGCTCACTCTGTTTAAAGATGCTTTTGAATTTTCAAAAAATTGTATAAATTGCCAAAAGATAGGCAGTGTTTCCAAACGGAATGAGATGCCCATGCAACCGATTCTCGTAGTCACCATTTTTGATGTTTGGAAAATCGATTTCATGGGACCTTTTCCTAATTCATATGACAATTTATACATTTTGGTGGCCGTTGATTATGTGTCCAAGTGGGTTGAGGCCATCGCCACCAAAACTAATGATCATGTTGTAACTTGCAAATTTGTTCAATCAAATATATTTTCATGGTTTGGAATCCCTCGTGTGATCATCAGTGATGGAGGATCACATTTCAAAAACTTTAAATTTGGTAAATTACTTAAACGATATAAAGTTGATCATCGGATAGCCACACCGTATCACCCTCAAACAAGTGGCCAAGTAGAAGTGTCTAATAGGCAAATTAAAGAAATTTTACAGAAAACCGTGCAAGCCGACCGTAAGGATTGGTCTACGAAGTTGGATGATGCTTTATGGGCGTATCCACAGCTTTTAAAACACCTATTGGCACCACACCTTATCAATTGGTTTATGGTAAAGGATGTCATCTACCTGTTGAAATATCTCATCGAGCATTGTGGGCCGTTAAAAATGTTAACATGGACTATGATGTTGTAGGTAAAGCAAGGAAGCTTCAGTTATGTGAGTTGAAAGAATTACAGGACGAAGCTTATGAGTGTGCGTCTGCTTACAAAGAGAAAATGAAAGCAGTGCATGACGCGAAGATAAGGAAAAAGACTTTCGAAGAAGGACAGAAGGTGTGGTTATATAATTCTCGGTTAAAACTCTTTCCTGGGAAACTCAAAAGCAAATGGACAGGTCCATACCTTGTCACGTGCGATGGAAACTATGGGGATGTGGAAATTGAGGATTTGGAGGATCATCTCCGCCAAGTGGTGAATGGTCATCGCCTAAAACCATACTTGGAAGCTAATGATATCAATGGACCATCTCGCGCATCTGAAAGTTTTTTATTAAGCACGTTGGAGAACCTTCCCTCTACGTAAACATACAAGGTAATAAGTCCGGCTGAAGACTCTAAACTTAGCGCTAACGGGAGGCAACCCGCGAACTTTGAGGGTGTGTTCACTAGAAACCCTCACGAGACTACAACTCGTCCACTCGGGTCTACCGAGGGGTTTAAAGGCTTGTTGCATACGCTAAATGCAACCGTGATTCCTACGACAATGAGTTAGGTTTTGTTCTTTCAATTTTTGTTTATTTATTACGCATTATTTCTTTTATACTTCTCAAAATGTGCACGGTTAGTTAAACTCCCAAAGTTCTCATAATTCATGTCTATTCCATGGCTAACTACAAGTGTGGGGATTAAAAGACAAACCCAGGTATGTTCTATGTCTTTTATGTGCCTCGGGACGAACCATGGCTATACGGGGGGGGTGGCGGATATAAACAAGTGAAAGAATTAAGAAAAAGGCAAAAAAATCACACAATCCAGCATATGATACGCCAAGGGGGGCGTATCATACGCTGACCCCTAAAAACATGCTGAAATTTTGAGCCAATACGCCCCAGAATATGCCACCTAATACGCCAGGTGGCGTATGATATGTTGTGGTTGGGCGTACAATACGCCGAGTATGTGTCAGGCAGCATATGATACGCTGGGGTTGGGCATACCATACGCCGGTCATGTGCCAGCCCCAACAGTTTGACTTTTTGACCAAATGCACACCACACAATCCACATCCAACACACAACCCATGAATTAAACACCATTTTCACCCATTTTTACACCACTTCTTCATCTTCCACACCCAACCAACCTTCCCCTCACCAAAAACACTCACCTTCTACCAAACACAACTCCCTTAATTTTCAACCAAATCAAATGTTTATGGTGTGCTTGTTGGATAATTATTTGAGAAAAACACAAATCTTGGGTTCTCAAATCTCACAAGGATTTGTAAGATTTGAAAAGGGTGAAATTCGTGTAATTTGGGGGGTTTTGCAATTCAAGACAAGTTTAATACTTTCAAGATCTTAACACCTTCCAGGTATGTTTTCTGTCACTAAATTCAAATTTCATGAGTTATAACTCATTATATGGTGATTTATATGTGATTCCCTTATATATGGATATGGATATGAATATAAGCATAGATCATAGTGTTACATCTTTAGTAAGTGATAGATGCTTATATGTATTAAAAAGGAGGGATCTTGGGATAGAAAGTTAGGATCTTGAATGTGTTGGGACAACCTATGACAAAACATGAATTGAGAATTTCACATGAACTCCATCTTCGAACGAAGGTGAATCAAGTGGGAAGTTTCATGTAAATGAAATAAAAGCATGTTTTCATAATAATGAATGACACAATCATAAAATGTCAAGATCACCATGACACCATGAAAACTCAATAATGAACTAATGTATAAAGGTTGACCCAACACTTAGAAATCTTAAAGTAATTGTGGTATTGTGTGTTGCAAGAACTATGCATCTTTTCAGGAGCAAGTCAAAAGGTAAATAACCTAAATCATCGAGATCTTCCAAGAAAAAAAAAGAAGAAAAGTCATGGTGACTTGCAAGATGAAGACATGACACAGGCTGATCAAGGCAGGGGGTCAAGACCGAGCTTCACTCGTGCTAAGAAGTTGTCCGCGCACGACCCAAGGTGGCAAAAGGAGCTTTACATGGGGAAATTTGAAAAAGGGGTGAAGAACATGGATAACATCTTTGTGTGTCAACAGGCTGCGATGTTAGAAGATTTTGAAGCCTTGGGGGTGGTGGACAAGTTTAGAAGGTTAGGATGGGAAGCAGCATTGACATTCCATGATGAAAGCCACAATGACAAGATTCCAAGCAAGGCTATTTTGGAATGGATGTCAACATTAGATAGGGAGGATGGTGACAACCCCCCTCAAACAACCGCATTAAGGGGGTGGGTAGGTAAGAAGGAGACGGTCATATCATTCGATACCATCCGACAGGTTATGAATTTCGATTCAAAACCAGCTGATCAATATGAATACCCTCTTGAAGCGGTTATTGGAACAACGAGTTTGTCACTCGGGAATATATGGCCATATTTCAAGACATGTTCTTGGACAGTAGCGGGGGTCGGTTTGTTGGAACTCAGATGTACATCATGCCTAAAATCTTGAACATGATCAGCATGTTTAACATAATACCAAAACTAGGAGATAAGAACACTATTAGGCAGACGGATGTGTGCATCATACATGCATTGTTAACCGGAAGAAGGTTGTTGTCACTAAGGCACTTGATCTTAATGAATGTATGGGATAGTAGGGAGAGTGCAGATAAGAAGATGATTCCCCATTGTAGACTAATCACAGCACTTATGAGAGCACAAGGGGTGTTAGGAAAAAACACTCAATACATTGTCTAGCCATACAAGTTCTTCATGGTTGGCAAATTTAGCAAATTATCTTGGTACTTTAAGAAGACCAACACCCAAGTTATGATGAAGGATAAAGGAACCAAGGAAGTACTCATGGGAAGGAGGCCAAATGCTCCACCCCTACGACCAGGTGAACAACTAGAGTCAATGTCTTTAGAGGAAGATGATGATGCAAATAAAGATAAAGACAATGAGGAAGATGAAGGATTCACTAAATAAGGGGATGGCTCAGAACACACGCCCATTTCTATTCGAAGACAGTCTGAGGAACCATCAATAGAAGAAAGGATGAGAAGGATGCGGCCTAATGAGTATGGGCAATGGTCGGCCATTGCTCGATACCAATGTGACATGACCAACCGGGAATCAATCTTTGCAAAAGATAGGCATGAAGAGGCAATGGCACTACAGCGAGAAGCAATGGAGAGACAAAATTTATATGTAAGAAATCAGGAGTATCAGCATCAGTTGTTCCTTAACCAAAGGTATGACGATTTAACTCAAGAAAGACATTATCATGATTTCTATGATGGAAGAGAATACGTGCGATATCTAAGAGAAACCGACTGGAGCTAAACGGGTATTTATAACGGGTAAGAAATATACCCGTATCTAGCTTCACAACCATCTCAGTGGGTCCTTTTACAACCATAAGAGCCACCAGCAGAAGGAACCACTGATCCATACAACTTCCAGCAGATGTAGAATTTGATGACCGAATGGTTTGGCCCACCCCTACCACCATCGCAGGTTGATGATTCATATGATGACCCAAACCGAAACCATCGTGGCTCTCGCTGATCGAGTGTTGCACACTAATCAGGTCCATGTCCTCCACCCTTTCTAGTTATGAATAATATTGTGTGTGTGACTTAGACAACTTATTAAATAATTGTATTAAGTGGATGGATGATGAATGAGGGGTGGGGAATGAGTTGGTAACTTTGAATGCTAAGTAAGTGAAGTTTTAATTATGGTTGTCCTTGTGTCATCAGATTAACTACCATACATTAAGGAAAATGTACCTCAAGTGTGGGGATGAGAGAATTTGGTAAAACACGTAAAAAAAATTTTCTAATTTTTGCAAATCTTCAGGTGAAGTTTATGTGTTAAAGATCAAAACTTTCAATGTAAATACCTAGCTTGTTTCTTATCAAAAGATTGGCATAGATCCTAGGTCATGATCATAATCTTTAAGTGCGTGAGGAAGTATTTCTAGTAGGTCGTTTTTGAAAATATTAAGAATGCTTGATTAGGGTTAACAAGTTTCTGATATAATAAACTCATGTGTATATCGGTAGCCAAAATTCCTACTTGATGAGATTTTGAGCCTATTAGTTGAAACACAGTACTCTTATTCATTTGTTAAGAGTATGCCATATACTACTTTTGTTGCAGAACTTGTATTGTTGGATGCATGCCAAGACCATAAGCAAGATCTTTGCACATAAATGTCAAAGACAAGTTAGGAACCCCTTTACTTGTTATCGATGTTTATTGTTATCCATATAAAAGATACATATATGGATAAAAGATCCCCAAAAGAGTTTTTTTATACTTGTTCCATATATGTCTGCTTTGACTCGAATAGATGTTCTAAAGAAACCTTAATTAAGTTATGTTCTAGAAAAAGAGGATTCTTGTGTTTTTGCCCTCCTGCTGAGAAAGCATTCCGGCTCATTTCATAAAATACTTCAATTGGTACACGCAAGAAATAGGCCAATTCAGCAGCTTTTTGTTTCATTTCTCGTGGAGTAAAATTCTCATCGGTACGAGTCAATGGAATGGCTCCCTGGCCTCTGATAGCCATATAAAGGACACGCCCAGCATAAATACCCTCTTTAACTTCTATTCTAACGGATTGAATATCTTTTATAAGAAATCGGAGGAAGATCCAACGATTTTTTCCAGGAAATCCCCAACGAAAGATACACACTATTCCGTCTTTTATATCAAATTGATAATAACCACTACCTACATTCCATGAAATTGTGCATCACAAATAGGAGCTAATAAAAAGACCCGCGATCCCATAAAAAGACATCACAATTCCTTGTGGAAAAAATGATTTCCTGAGACGGAAATAAAGATATCAAATTTCTACCAAGATAACTCGAGGTTCCAACCAACAAGAATCCTAATGAAGCTAAGGTTGTTGAGCCTTAAACCATTCTTTTATTGAACCCGATATATAAAGCCCAAGTGTTAATTGATAACCAACCGTGAAACAGTTCAAAGTAAATGATCTTCACAAGATCAAGCTTATATTATTAAGAAAGCAGGTAGTGATCGAGCTCTGTTAGTTATGTTAATAAGGATTGTTTAATGGTTTGGTTTCTTTTTGTGTATGTGTAGCCACTCAAAGTCAAAAATTTCCCACCGTTACCTAAGCCCAAAAACCCATAAGTCCTTTAGATATGTGCAAGGTTTATGCGAGTGGTGGAGGCGTGATTGCTATAAAAGCCTATGTGGACAAAATGGTATAATGGATTATGGAGTGATTACACTAGTGCATATTTCACTAGTCCATATATAAACCGAGAGGAGTGAATTATTGTAAGGGGTGTGTACATGTGACTATAAATCAAAAGCGTGTCAAGCTTAGTTGGGTGTCCTGTTTTATTTGCTAAAAGTTGACTTCCTAGAATGCGAAGCTATTGAACGTTGTAAATCTTGTGAATATGGGTATGACATTGGACCTTAACTGAGCATTGATAAGTGATTAGTAATGTGTATTTGCAAGGATGGTTTTATAGAACACAATTGAACTTTGCTTGAGGACAAGCAAAAGCTTAAGTGTGGGGATGTGATCACGAGTCAGAATTTTAGTGTTTAATTGATTTAAATGCTCGATTTTACATCGTGATTATTATGAAACAAGTTCACTTTGGTTGTGTTTTGCTTTGTAGGGAGTGAAGCTAAAGAAGCCTTGTTTTGGAGGAAAAGGAGCAAAATACGGAAATACAAGGACTAGAGTTGAAAAATCATGGAAGTTACAAAAATGGCCCAGTAAACCCTAAACCGACGTAGGATACGCCGGGTATGGGCGTATCATACACCGGCCAGCGTATTGATGGGCGTATTTGTGGCCTTATTTGCCAAAAATTACAGAAGGGGGACGTATGATACGCCGCCCCTGGGTGTATCAGGGGCGGCGTATCATACGCCGGTGTGCAACCAACTTCTGGATTTTGTAGAATTTCAAGCTCCTTAAACATAATTCAACCTAATTCGACGAGGACTTTTCCAAGATGAATTCTTGATTATTCTAAGGTGATTTTTGATGTTCCAAGGCTCCCAAAATCATCTACAAACATTCTCTAAATCAAGATTGAAGATTCAATGAAGACCATGAGTGGCTAAGTTCTTGTTGATTGCTTTCGAGAGTACAATTCATGTTAAGTGAAACAATTGGTATGTTTGGTTAAGGTTTTTTGTATTGAACAATGGATCAATGAATGAAATTTTATGTTTTGATTTAGTTAAAAGGTTTACTTATAATTAAAGTTTTATGCTTGATTATTAGTTTTCGGTTTCCTTACATCGTTAGCTCATTAAGAAAAGTACACAACGTGATATAGGTGAATTGATAACTTTGTGAATGAACGAGTCTTAAAAGATTGTTCCTTTGTTACAACTTTAATCAAAAGCTAAAATATTAAAGTATTGTTTTTTACAAACCCTAATTTAAAAGTATCAATTATGAATCTTGCGGAATTGGAAACCCAAAAGTAATTGTTTTTTTATTATTTAAGTAAATCTGTTTTAAAGTTCTTTGCTTTATGCATATTTGTTCATTAATTCCTCCAAAGTTTCAATCTTTAATTATAAAGTTTGTGTTTTTAAGTTAATTGAATCATATTCGTTAAACACTTTCCACGTATTGCTTGTTGAGCAATATGACATTTGAAAAGTTTTATACAGATAATTATAGTAGTACATATGACATTTGAGAAGTTTTATAAAGATAATTATAAAATCTAAAATTTAATTTAAATATATATGATATTTTAAATATTTGTAGGCGTATATGAAATAATTATTTTGTATTTTCGTACAATGTTACTTTATACATTATATTTTTCATTAAAACTAATCACAAGCATGTGTAAAAACGTTTCTGTTGTAGTTAACTTTAATTTATTTGAATTGTATTCTAAAAAAATGTACCCTTGACATTTTACAAACAAAGAAAAGGTTCAATAATGCTTATTAAATATTATACAATAAATAATTATATAAACAAGAACTTGCAGACTTGTAAAGTTGTGGTTTTCTTTCAAAGGAATAAGACAACCACATAACTCATTTTTATATTTACATTAAAAATATTATTTTTTTATTTTATATTTTAATTAAATAATACTTTTTAATATCTTTATTATTATATTTTCTCTCTCCTCTACTCACAACCACTTTTTAAAATATTAAAAAATTTATGTGGGTTGTACCGTGTTTCCTCAAATATGAGGAATCACAGTACCATCCTCATATATTTTCTTTCTCTTTCCTTCACTCACAATTATTACTAAACATTCTCATAATACAGGGCACACACTTATATTAAAAATAAGAAACCCAGTGTTAATGCTCTAAGGCCCTAAAGCGTCCCCATTTCTGGGCTCCCCAACCGTGCCTTACAGAAGTTACAGGGACTGGACCTGGTGAACCGGGTTAGGCCCATTTAAATATGAGTTCCAACTTTTGCTTGCAATGTGGGAAGAACGTTTTAGTGTTAATCTCTAAAGTAAAAGTTGTTACCGAAAGAACAAAACTAAGTCTAAAGCGTCCTCCTCCTTGTACTTTTACAAGTTATAAAAAATGTGCACCAAATATTCCCTTAAAAACACAACCCTATCTCTCTATTTGATTTCGGATTTCGATCTTTATGGTGAAAAACAATCTTGTGTCCTTGACCGTGGTGGCACTACTCTTGGTTGCGGTGGTGCACCAGACAGATGCAGTGGTTTGCAACCTATTCTCACTGAGCCCGTGCCTAGGATCAGCCTTGTTCTTCATTCCACCATCGGGAACCTGTTGCAGAAGGCTAAGGGACCAGGAGCCATGCTTGTGTGAGTACGCTCGAAACACAAATTATGGTCGATACCTAGGGTCTGGAGCTCGTAGGGTCGCTCAAGCTTGTGGTGTGGTTATACCTCCTTGCTATATAAAATAAAGTTGGTGCTTGGATGCTATGTTATTCTTGGGTCCAAATCTTCTATAACCATAAATATATGTTACATAGATGATCCTATAAAAAAAATATGGTTAGTTGGAATTGTTTGTCAATAAATTTGATGCATGCTTCATTTAGTATTAGAAATGTACTCGAAATCACCACGGGTGAATATATGTTATAATAGATGTGAAAACAAGTACTATATTGTTATAACCATTATATTTATTAATCAATTTATAATTGTATATTTAAATTATTAGTTAATTAGTTTCATCGACTTGACCAAGGGGCCCTAAATGGCTTAATTCTTCTGCCATCGAAATTTGTTAATTCTTGCACAAATATATTATCTGAATCATCAAAGTATAGTTGTTAGATATATTATGACGTATCATGAACTTAATTTGTGACGTTCATTATTTATGTAATTTCTAATGATAATTTCAAAAATTCTGATGATAGTATTTATAAGGAGAGAGTGAAAATAAATGATTATGTAATTTCTAATGATAATTTCAAAAAGATTAATTTAATAATAATTATTATTATTATAAAGTTAACATAAACTTTCACAATAATAAAGTTATTAATATAATATAATAATGACAATATAAAAAAAATATAAAAACAAAATAAAATATTATTTTTTCACTAACTTTCTCATCTTTCTACTTTAATAAAAAGATAAGTACGAGGACACGTGATAGCATCGCATTCATATTTATCAATTTTTTTCTGTTTCTCTCTCCTATTAAATTATCACATTAATTATTAATGAAATTATTTAAATCTTTTTTAGATTAGAATTATTTTTTAATAAATTAAGAAAAAGATTTTTTTATTAATGCAATTTTTAAAGAAACAAATTTTTATAAAATAAGAATTTTTTTCTAAAAATCAAATTTTTTTAAATATAAGAAATATTTTAAAAATAGTGTTTTTATAAAGTCAAATTTTCATAAACAAAAACTAATTAGAGTTATAAGAAGAAAGTTTTTAAAAATTATTTTTTATAACGTTTGTTTTGAAACAAAATTTTCATTCTATTTATAAATAGAAAAAATTCAATCATATCTTATTTTAAAATATTATTCTATAATTAATAAAATTTTAATCTTTATAATATTTTATTTATTCAACCCGTATAATATACGGGTTTACTAAACTACTACGTAATATAAAGTATTATTGTTTTAAGATTTTTTGTCAGAATTTTTTGAAAATATACCATCAATTTCTTATTTGTTGCTAATTTGCCATAAATAATAGGGTTTTATTTTATTAAGGTAGGGTTTTATATTAAGGGCATGGTTATAATAAAAGAATATTTAATTTAAAAAGTCTAAGAACAATTGTGAACATGACATGTTTCTTTCTTTTGTTTTAAAAAGAAATGTATTTTTATCATTGCGTCAAATATGTTAGTTCATTGTGTTTTATACGTTTATTATGTCAAATATCAGTTCATTATGATATATTATTTACATCATTTATTATATGTATTCATCATTGTATTTTACGTTTTAGATCATTTTATGTTATTTTTGTCATTGCTACTATATCTTTATTTTTATACTATAATATAAGAGTAACTTGAGATGACACGTGACAGCACCACAATCATCCTTACCAAATTTTCCCGCCTCTCTCTCATATTAAAAAATTATCTTAATTATT
This sequence comes from Flaveria sonorensis, assembly GCA_025506505.1. NCBI lineage: Eukaryota > Viridiplantae > Streptophyta > Magnoliopsida > Asterales > Asteraceae > Flaveria > Flaveria sonorensis. The sequence goes on along the minus strand of CM046440.1, from coordinate 67,341,886 downwards.
AATAATATTATTTAATACTTTTTTAGATTTAATAAATTAAGAAAGAAATCTATTCATTAATGTTATTTCTAAATAAATAAATTTTTTATAAAATAATAAATTTTTCTAAAGCATAAAACTTTTTTAAAAATACAAAATATTTTTTAAAATTGGTATTTTTAAAAAGTTAATTTATTAAAAACCAAAAATAATCAAATTTAGGAGTTATAATAAGAAAAATTTTAAAAATGACATTTTTATACGGTTTGTTTTAGAACAAAATGTTTTTTTGGAAAAAACTTAAAAACAAAATTTTAAAAAATTAATATCACTGTTTTATTATTTATAGTCATTTTTCATATGTAATTTCAGTCATTTCATATATTTGAATTTTATTTTATAATTATTAATTTTTATTATATTAATATTTTATTTATTCAACCCGTGTAATATATGGGTATACTAAATCTAGTATTATATACATTTGTTATCTATCATTGTGTTTTAAAAATAGTAGCACAATGATATACTTTCACTAATATATTTTTTAAAACTCATAGTGTTAAAGATAACATAATATGTTATTTTTGTTATTGTTTTTATAAATTATATAAACTTTTTGTTATCTATCATTATATTTTACAATTAAAGTACACGATAATGTATTTCACTAATACATTTTTCAAAACACATAGTGTTTAAGATAATACAATAACAATCTAAAAATACAATGAGACATTGCATTATTTTATCATTGTTTTTAATGTATTAGATTAACTAGTTGTTAATTTATTATCGTGTTTTACATTTTAAAGTTACACAACAATGTTATTTCACCATTATATTTTTTTAAAATTCATCATTTTAAAAAAACACAATAATCTTTAGAAAAACACAATTAAGTAACAAAAAAAACAATGAACTACACTAAAAACATAATGATGGGTCATGAGCTTAAAAATAGAAAACAATTATTATCTTTTTATATAAAAATACTATACTTGTTTTAAAGAGAAAAAAACTGCTCGTGTTTATGGCGTAACTTTTATTAACAAATAATGATGTACATAAAAGTTATAAACATTTAAAAAAATAGGAAAACTTACAAAAAGTCAAAAAAGATGTATATTCCTAAATTACACCTCTAACAAACTCTACTATACAATTTGATTTTAATCATTGATTAATTAGATTGTTGGTTGAGATTATTTTTTTATATTTTTTAATTTTAAGTGCCTTTTTATTTGAATATTTTTCTTATATTAAAAGAGTTTTAAATCTAATAAAATGTAATAACTATTTTTAACCATTAATCTTTATAATTAATGGTTGAGATCAAATTATACAACAAAGTTTGTTAAAAGATATTTTAGGCATGACCACTTATATTAATTTTTTTCAAGTTTCCTTACTTTTTTTTAAACTTTCATATATTTTATATATGATAGTATTTTTTATAAAGATACACCATAAAAACAAATTTTTTCTACCCTTAAAAAGAGTAAAGTATTGTCATATAAAAAGATAAAAAAATATATTTTTATTTTTAAGCTCATATGATTTATGCTCGTCATTTTGTATTTAGTGCAATTTATTATGTATTTTTGTTCGCTATTGTGTTTTTTTAAACATCATTTTGTTTTTTTAAAATGATGAATTTTAAAAAATATAATAATAAAATAATACTGTTGTGTACTTGTTGTATGTAAAACATAATGATTAAAAAAACAACTTGTTAATCTAATACATAAAAAAATAATAACAAAATAACATAAAACTATAAAACACAATGATAATATGTCTCATTGTGTTTTTTATGCTCGTAATTATTTATCCTGAACACCATGAGTTTTGAATAATCTTTTTAGATTAAATAATCTTATTACTAAAAAGGTCTTTTGTTAGAACTTCTTACGGCTTTGTTCTTGTCAGCGATTTTCATTGTAGAAAAACTTCTTTTCTAGTAGTGGTACTTGACAATTTGTTTTTTTAAGAAATATGAAAAACAGAATTGTTAACTATATTGGCCTTCTTCCCATTAAGATTTAATGTGTAGAGAGTATTCTTTCGTAAAACTAATGTATTAATGAAACACAAGAGGTATACGATTTGAAAGCAATCACTCTAACACTTTCCAACCATTCAATTTGAAGTGATTATTTTTAATTTCTTGGATGGCTTTAAAACAAATACATGTTTATCTTTCATTAGTCATTCCTGGAAAAAAGAGCCCCGGAAAGAAGGGTTTCTTCAACCTTTAGGGCATGTTTGGGATTACTTATTTTGTTTGAAAAGTATTTTTGATAAAACAAACTTATAAACTTATGAATTTTCAAAAGTAGTTTTTAAAAAAGTTTTTGTATTAATTTATAAACTAAAATGTCGTAAAATAACCAACAAAGACATACTTTTAAAATGAGGGGAGTTAATAGGTGTCACACCCTCAAGATCCACCGGCGTCGTTCTACCGCGAGACGCGTGACAAACCAGGATCTCAGACACAATCATATCAAACGACACTATATATGTTTTAAAATAAGCATTTGACTTTAAATCAGAGTATAACATAGTTTTCAATGTAATTAATGCGGAAGCATAAACATTTGTAAAATCATGAGTAATAAATACGTAAAACAAGCCGCCCAATGAAAGTAGTAAATGTAAATGAATTTGTTTTCAAATGATAAAGAATGCATGAGCCTCAGATTTGCAACCCTAGCCTTAAGCGTGCCCTTAACCTGAGAAGACATGCTAAAATATGTCAACGCAAGGTTGGTGAGTTCACAGGTTTAATACTAAATATGTTTGAGCGTTTGCTTGGTAAAAGTAAACAAAGATGTACCATAGGTAGCTAGCCTATATTTCGAGTTACTTAGCGTTTCGAACCGAAGCTGACTGTTTGTGAGTTGTTTTGCCTTCCGCCATGTCTTATCACAGAACAATGGCAAGTGTCTAGGTCAATTAAACACCCGTTCGACCTCTAGTCGAGTTAGTGTGACTAACAAGGGTGGGGTTTGTCAAACCCAATAGTACTACCCATAATTACCTCGCTATCCCGTTATTAACGGCTCGAGTGTGTAAGGACTTGCGTGATAATATTTGTACAACAGTAACAAATGATATACCAATAATACTAAAACCAGATAAAAATAGTTTGCATGCTTCTCTCTCAAAAAGAAAAGTAAGTAAAAGTGGGTCGTGAAGACTCACCTTATATGCGTATGAATGCATGAAGTGTAAAAGCTGGAAGCTAATCATTACCTAACAAATGTAGGTCCATGAGTGTATGTACATAATGGTCAAGATGAACCCCGTTGTATCCAAACAACGTAATTGTTAGCGTGTTCGAGAAATGTTTGACAAGTTTAACTTTTTGACAAAAGTTGACTTTTGTTTACCAAATTTGACCGGACTAACCCGACGACCCGTTGGTTACTCAAATAAACAAAAACATGTTTAGTCATGCTCAAATGGCTCAAATAATGATTCATATAAAGTTTTATGTCGGAAATATATTTTTGGAAAGTTTTTATTTTTAGAAAGTATGATATTGTTACACATGTGGAACCCGTTTAAAGATTAAGAATAATACCACAACAACCATCTCAGTTATACATGTAACGCGTCCAACAATCATCCATAACATGCTAACATAACCTAGATTCTTCATCATGCCCAAAGTTTCTTAATTTAAAACATAAGAACACAAGTTGCATATCTTTCATTCAAATCTCCTAACATGTTCCTATGTTCATTTCAACATCAATCACATCATCATAATATGTTTTACATTTATCATACTCGTCATTCATCACATCAATTCATAAAAGTTTCCATAAATAGCAAGCATGTTCATACGATGTGTTTTTCACCATTTGGATATTCCTAATCCTTTCTTATGCTCTAAACATCATATAACAATCATCACATATCATCAAACATATATAAATCATCATTTATAAACCAACTTAACCAAAAAGTTTCCTTTAATGGAAAGTACTAAAAAACCGAGCCAAAATCAAAAGTTTAAAACATGACTTTTCATCCATTAGCATCAACTAACATCCTAGAACTATCAATTCAATCCAATTTCATCAAAAGCATACAATTTATACAAAAGCCCAAATTAAAGTTTCCATTATAAGTAAGTCTCGGGTTTTGATCAAAACAACACAATTTCACAAAACCAATCCATACAAACATTATTATATTGAAAACTAACACATAATCCATCATCAATTTCAATCAATTTCAAGTTTTGACTTGTTTGAATCATCTAGGGTTCATGTTCATCATAAAGATCAAAGAACATGAAATCTAACATAAAACTTACTTGTAATGATGCATAGACGCAAGCTAACGCGTTTTTGATGCAAGAACAATCCAAATTCGTCATCAATTGCAAGAGAATCAAAGGGTGTATGTGTGTTCTTGTGTGTATGAGTTCGAAATAGGGATAGGGTGGGGAGATGGGGGTGGCCGAATTAGGGTAAAGGGGTGGGGGTTTGGGTTTTAATATTTTTTTTTTACAAAAATGGCCCCCGTCTTTATAAAAATCGTTTTAACGTTACGCGATTGATCTTGTTCGACCCCGGAACCACCAAATGATCACATAACATCAAACAAATATTAATAACATGAAATAATATTTATTTTTCTAGTTTAAAGGCATATTTATAATAATTACGCGTTAAAAGCCGAACATGCGCGAAAACGCGTAAACGCCAGAAAATTCTCAATTTCCACAACCATACTACATAATTAATCACATAAACACATAACACATAATTTCACACCAATTATGGTTGTTTGAGAAACCATTTTTGACAAATCACCAACATTCGGGGACAAACGCGTGTCCGATTTGGTAATTCTTCGAATTACTGTTACGTGAAATGTTCGTGAATGTTAGTGCACTAAATGACGCATTTAAGTAAACAGCATTAAATGCATGAATGTATGATCGGAAAACTATGTTCGTGTTGATCGGAAAGTGACCGCAAAATGCCGGGTGTCGCAATAGGAGGTAGTAGAGAGGTATAATAAGAAATTAAACTAAAAGAAGTTTTCAAAAGTTAGTAAGTAATTTTATTTTTACTTTTCAAAACATACTTTTTACCCTATATAAAAAGTCAGTTTAAAAAATCTTTTTGGGTTTGCTAAACATTTTTTTTTTGCTTATTAACTTTTCAAAAGTTAATAATTCAAAAGTTGGTGCAAAATAAGCAATCCCAAACACCCACGGATGTTGAAGGTGTTAGCATAAGTATGGTGCTCTTACATGTAATGCTATGTAGGGATAAATTAATGACAAAAGCTTTACTACTATGATGTGTCAGCGACTGTCCTACCTTTGTAATGTTTTCTAGTTGGAGCTCACACAAAAGATTAACATGCCCATATTGTCTGGATAGTATAAGGTAATTTTAGTTACAAGATGAAGGGAAGTCTGTTGGTTTGGTTGTCACCATAAATGATTACCTACATTACACCAATCCCGAGATGACTAGAAAAACTTTGTGAATAGATACCCTATGAGAAATGATCCATGTCCATTCTTAAGCTTTGAAGAAATTTAGGTGTAGATCAATGATTATCCAACAGTTTATGTTGGATCTTTGCTCCGACCAAATAATAAAAAGATCTTAGGGTTCGGTGCAACGTTTTATTGAATATTTTAATGTAATTAGAGATAGCGTGTGTCATTCAAACAAGAGTGCATGCTTGTTTGAATGTTATCGGGACTAACGGGGGTTAGGGGGCAGCGCCCTCGAGAGAAGCGGGGTCCAAGGGGCGGCAGCCCCTGGCGGGGTCCAAGGGGCAGAGCCAAAATTGTATTAATTAAACTTGGGGGAGTAAATGTGTAGTTTGTTCAAAACTGCAATAACCGCAATAGCAGTTATCTTGAAAAACTTCAATCCCATTTATGTTGGGATTGATAGTCCAGAGAGACAGAAGAAGGAAAAAACTCGAATTAAAAACAGCATCCAAAATTCATACGAATTTTGGAATCAATTATGATTTTATCCGGTCAAATCATTGGTATACACTCTAATTATTTGATCTGAAAGTGAAATCACACGATTTCAGAATCATCCGGTCATTGCTTTATTAAGAAATCCCTAACACGTTTACTACCTGTTACCTTACAATGAATGATTCCGTCTTCGAATAGGATGCAATCACCGAGCTATGGACCTTTTCAGTGTTATATGTTCAAACAAGTGCAGATTGAAGACTTGAAAAAATTATAAAAACAATATTATTGTAGCCATGTGCACGTTGGAAAAAATATTTTCACTTAGTTTCTTTGCTCAATGGAAGACATTGTCATGCATTTGATGCTTGAAACGATTCTTGGTGCTAATATTAAAAAGTATATGTTTACGAAAAGTTGCTTGAGTCATTGCAAAGAACAGCATAAACAATAGAAGGATTCAAGGTTCTATAGTTGAATGATATGTTGTAAATGAACTATCCGATTATTGCTACATGTATTTTGATCATCCACAAATGGAGACAAGACAAAATTGTGCTTCAAAACATGTTGCTCCTGATCTAACGATAGACTAAGCGTGCTCATGGTACCTTCGTATAGATTAATTGGTAAAGACGGGAGACAAATTAAGGATGCTAAGAGATGATGAGATATCTTAAATTCACTCGTATATCTTGGTAAATTGTATAGAGGTTCACTGTTTTGTTAACTTTTTTAAAGAGCGGTTACGGGCAAAATATCTTGATGTTACTGATGCTTTTGTGGATCAAGCCAAGGAAAAAGCATTCGTTAGATGGTTCTGTAGCCACATAAATATGCAAATTTCAAAGATTAGATATCATAATCCATATTTTTTATTAATTAAGTAATCATTGTCTTTTCTTAATTTTTATGAAAAGGGCCCCTCGGTCATCATAAGCACCGAATTGAAAATTCAAGCACAGAAACCAACTCATTTTATCGTATTACACTAGCATTATTTCTTTTAAAATAGATGCAAGTTTCATATGAAAAAAATATGTTCATTAGCAGGTCACGCAAAATATAGTGTATGTATGATGGGGGCTTCTTAGAATGAGCAAGAGTTTGACTATTAGGTACGTTGAAAAGGTCTAAAGAAATGGAAAAATTATGGCATTAGTAGTTGTGTTGTTGTAATGTTTATGAGTGGACCCAAAATTATGACCCAAAATCATGGTCTGATAGTGGCCACAGGGTTAGAGTGGACCCAAATATTGTTTTTTTTATATCAAATTCAAATTAAGACTATAGATCAATGACACGTTTATTCTAGCATCATAAGCAGAATAGATCGTTTATGTATCGTAGAAATCGAATGATATGAGACATTGGTGTTTCAAACAAACGATCGAAGATAAACAACAACACGTTCATTTTTGGCATCACAAGCATAACAACGTATTGATGAAGTCCCTGATTGTGATATTGAAGAAGATGAACATCTTTTTTTAAAATCTTTGAAAGAATAAGCAAATCAACAGTTGTAAAAGTGAATCAGAATATTCAATCTGTTTGTCTAACCACAAGAAATGTAATCGAAGTCTATAATGACAATGACCAGGATGCTAGCGAGGAGCCAAAAGATGTTGAAGGCACAAGCTAATCCTCTTTTTGTTAAACCGTAAGATGGAATATCGTATTGAGGGCATACACATGATATGTTAATACAATCCCAACCAATCACAAGTTCTTCATGAGACATTATTTTAGTAGTCTTCTGAAATTCCAGAATTTTTAATCGTATTTCTAAAAATAAATATAATTTGTAGATTTAACTTTTATTTGTACTGTAGGAAAATAAGAATTTTTAAAGATTTTTTTTAAATATAATTACTAAATATATTACCAGTAGAAACTTCGTACATAAAGCGACAAATTGTCCACTAATAATAGGTTAGAAAAAGGGTCGTCGGTAAGACGTAAACTTTGGAGGTGGAATAAAATCAGTAATCCATCGCAAGTATATATCGGTGTTCCGCAACGATTAATCTGATAGACCATTATCGATAGATTCTTATTGGTAATCACTATCATCAAAGGATTGCCGACAAAAACATTCATCAGCAAAGGTTTAGTTTTCTGGTAGTGTTTGCATGTATGAGTACGTTAAAGATCCAGATCTTGCCTAGAATGTGAAGTCCCAAAATGCAAAATAAAGTTGGTAACTCCTTGGTTACATTTATACTAGTGCCATTGGATTAAATAAATTAAAAAAATGATGCTTATCTGGGTGACACAATGTTACAACATCAGTAGAAATGACTAGTTTCCCTTCAATCCAACTAGACTAGTACTGATGGAGCGATACATTAAATAAATGAATATGAATAAAATTTTACATTTGTCTTGTTAAATGAACAGGCATGAACCACACATTTGTTTCATATCCATTTATTTTTATGAATACTTACATTTGTTCATGTATGTTCATAATGTATGTAGATAAATATTTTTATATAAAATAGTTATATACTAAATGAAAATGAAAACGTATTTATATTTTATCTGTGCCTTTCATGTGTATTTACAGATTTAAATACACTAACGGAATTTGGCTTGTGAATTTAATATATTAATTCATTTATTAAGTATAAATATTAAAAATTATAACATTTATAAATAATATCATACATTAATGAAACTATTGAAACATTTTATAGGTCAATTAATGGTGTCTATTATCTACATAACATTTTGTTCTCTACGTATCCCATTTTTGATAGAAATATTTTGACAATAAATGTTAGGTTTCAAATTAAAGGTTCCGGTTTATCCTTTCAAAAAACATTCAAATTTTATTTTGATATAAGTTTGTTATGAGATACTTGAGAATATGTTTGTTTGTAATGAATATGGCAAAAGAAATCGATAAGTATATTGGCCTTCTTTCATTTCAGATTTAACGTATAATGAATATTCTTTTTTAAAACTATTGTATGGCTAAAACACACGAGGATAACAATTTAAACACAAACACTATAATAACACTTGATTGCTCCAACCATGCTATTTGAAGTGATTAGTTTTAAATTCTTTAATATTACGTTGCTTATTTGTTCAGGTGTAAGTGATTAACCTATATATTTAAAAACCAACGAAAATAATAGTACACTTTGTGTTATTCAAACTTTGGTCACCACATTTTTTTCCTTTACGTTTTTAACCTTGTTTTGAGGTTTGAGTTGGCATAACAACTTTGTTTGTTCGTTGTTCTAAAGATACAAGGGTTTATGAGATGGGTGGCTGGGTGGAGCTGAGATGGGTGGCTGGGTGGAGTTGGTTGCCTCTTGGTTGTCACGTTTGGTCACCCTCCTACCTCACAAACCTATTCTTTGTGTGTGTATCAGTTAGATTATTTGAAATCATCTGGCGTTGTACTAATATGTTGTTCATGCTTATAGATTCAGGTCTAAGAGCCGAACAACGATGTCGATGATAATGGCCCTGTGCTTATCTTAGATGTGGTTGCACCGTATGTTGTTTCACAGGAACGTAATATGGTATTATAATTATCTTTATGTTTACCTATATATGATGGTAGCGATGTTATATTAATGATGATAGGCTTTGGTTCGTCTGAGACATCACCAAGTTGGTTATGGTCATGCTATATGGTCGGTGATGGTGGAACCCATTTGCTATTAACTTTGGTTGGCTCCATTTGATAGGCGATGATGATGCCAAAAAAAAAGATGTTTGCAGCCCCACCGAATTGTTGTTATCGAGCCTTTAAATTTGATACATATTATATTATACTATTTATAAATTTATGGTCGCTTCATTAAAAAAATGGCTATGATAATAAGAACGGGAAAATTTTGACAATGTGTATTTATAAGAGCCTCGGTTTATCTCGTTCATCTCGCGCGTAACGCGCACTATGAGACAACACTAGTTATATTTAAATTGCTTTCCTTCAATGTTTTAGCAATCAATGGTTATAAACTTTCACCAATCAAGTCTTATTCCTTTATGGTCAAGACTATCATGGGTGTGTATGTATCTCGTAAACTCATATGATCTATTGGTCTGCTAACCCATGAAATCAAGTAAATTACAATTCACAACTTGAATGAGCAGTTGATCTTTAAGAGAACAATAAACACAAAATTCAAACATAAGACATTTACTAAAAGGAATCAGATTAACGTGATTATATTTAAGTTACCTTCTTCTGATTTTACACTTGACTAAACTTTTTAAGACTTGATAAAAATTTAAAAAAATCAATAAGAGTATATCGAGTTAAGTGTTTAGTTTTAAAAATATATATTTCTGGCAGTGTAATTTATTTCATTTAATAATTAAAAACTTTAATTTAAATGATAAAAAAAAACATACTTTAAATGAAAGTAAAAAAGAATGACACTTCCTTCTTGTGTGAAGTGTATAATATATTTGTAACTTATTCCAATTTCACCTTTCATTATTTAAAACTTTATGAAGATGAAAAGAATATGTAATAATACATATTTTTAAAACATAACTTTTATTATAACAACTCTTAACATATTTTATTAACTATTTATATATATTTTTTTTATATGATTGAATCATCAACCTTAAGATCTTAAATATAAAAAGATATTGTATCATAATAATGTCCATTAAAAACTTTTAAACGCATCCGATTCATTTATCATAGACTTGTGATTTGAATATACAAAAGATATCTTATAATCAGAGTAAAAAATATATTTAGAAATAGAATTCAAAGGGTATCAATTAGCGATTCTAAACAAAGATAAAAAAAAAATCTTAGTCAATTAATACTTATATATTTTCTTTTTCTAAACACAAATGGATATACTAAGGCCTCTACTAGTGGTATATTTTTCTAACAACAATTATTTTTCCTCCTAACTACTTCAAATTAATTATCTTGTTTTATGTCCGAAACTAAACTCAAAATCCTTTATTTAAAAATCAATAGTTTCTATCAAGTGAGCTAACTCTACCTGTAAGCATCAACAGACCTAGGTCAAAAAAAGAAAGGGCAGCCGCTCCCCATAAAAGTTCTTTTAATATTATATGTATGTGAAAATCCTAAACGCACCCTTATAAAATTATGCGGTAGTCACATTTTTTATCTTCATAAAAAAAATTTTAGGTTCAACACCAAGCAGGAGTGAATGAGTGATATGTATATATAAATAATGTTATTAGTAACATCCAAATTAAGAAGGTAGCCACGTCAGCCTGCCCTCAGCCTCAAACCGCCCTGATGACTCACGTGTCTTCCCAACAATGAACAAACACACATGGCTTCCACATCCTTCTCTCTATATATACCCCCTCTCACTCTATCCTTGCAACATCACCGACTATTGCATACGCGGCGCACCGTTCCACCCTCAACCACCGCCATGTCAACCTCCGATCTCTCCGACATCTTACCTCGTGTCATCATCGTATCTAGGCGCAGTCTCCGCAAGAACAAGTTCGTCGATTTCGTAGGTACGTACGTTTTCATCCCCTCAATCGATTCAATCATCACTCTTTCGGATCTTGTTCTTAATGATCAACATCAACATGACTGTAATTCACCAGTTTCTTCAATTTCATGAATTGCTGTGGATAAATCACGCACCTTTTACGATCAAAATCGATCGAATTGCGTTTTACGTACTGTTTTGCCTAATTAACAGGAGAATATCATCTCGATCTTATCGTTAAATACGGGGCTGTTCCCGTGATCGTACCTCGGGTTGCTGGTGTTCATACGTTGTTGCACAGTTTCGAGCCGATTCATGGGGTCCTCTTGTGCGAAGGGGAAGATATCGATCCATCGCTATACGAGGACGAAGGAAACAGTTTATCTAGCGACGAATTGGAGGAGATTCGACGGTTGCACGTTAGCGATACCGCCATTGATAAAGAGAAGGATACAATAGAGCTTTCACTCGCTAGAATTTGTCTTGAAAGGAACATACCTTACTTGGGTATATGTAGGGGATCACAGGTGTTGAATGTGGCATGTGGGGGTACCCTGTATCAAGATATTGGTAAAGAGTTAACCAAACAATGCCCACATGAGATGAAAGTGGTTCATGTGGATTATGATAATTACGATGGCCATCGGCATGTGGTTAAGATTGTAGAACAAACCCCTTTGCATCAGTGGTTTGAAGGTTCGTTGGGAGATGATATGGAGATTCGGGTTAATAGTTATCATCATCAAGGGGTCAAGAGGCTTGCACCGCGGTTCAAGCCCATGGCGTTTGCGTCGGATGGTTTGATTGAAGGGTTTTATGATCCAGATGGTTATGATCCAGAAGAGGGTAAGTTTATCATGGGGTTGCAGTTTCATCCTGAGAGAATGAGGAAGGGGAATTCGGAAGTATTTGATTATCCTGGATGCACTGCTGCTTATAAGGTAAACACAATTCTTTCATTCATTCGTTTTCGATGAATTCTTTTTGAAATATCAGCGATTTCAAGGCATGGTGTGCTGAATTAGTTGTGATATGGTTGAAGGAATTTGTGAAGGCAGTGGTGGCATATCAAAAGAAGCTTAATAGTACAACAAAGGTACCAAAATCTTTAAAACGTGATAAAGAATTGGAGCAAAAGAGGAATGTGATCGTTCGTAGCTTCTCTCTCGCGAGAAACCTGTATGCAGGAGGCCATAATATTCGTCAACTTAAAGACTCTGATCTCAAGCCAGGAGCAGAATTTCTTGAGGTATGATCAATTACTCAACTCATTGAACAATGGCTTGCTTTTTAATCGAGTGATGATGGGATTTTTGCATTGGTTGCAGTCGAATATAGCATTGAGTTTGCAACAAGAGAACAGGTTGATGCAGATGGGAGCAACAGTGAGGAATGCATCTTCGTACATGGAGAGATTGAAATTAAATAAACAAAGAGAGAAATTGGCAAGAGTCGTGATGGAGAAGATGACACTTGAACAGTTATCTGATTTAAAAATGTTCTATCACATGATGGGGCAAATATGTTCTGATATATTGGAAAAGAAGCAGCTTCAAAATGTTAATCTTGATCTTCTATGATATGCTAGTGATGATCTTCTAAGATTAGTTTATCTTGCCATTAGCTGTAGAACTAAAAGCTTTTGATAATGTGATGATCTTTACTATTTCTTTATGAAGGATCACAAGAAATCTTATGAAATTGGGGAAAAGACCCATCTTTTGTTCTTTTTTGTAACCTGCGGTTACCATTTTACATCTTCATGAACTCATCATGCATACATGTCACTATCTTGTACCTACTTGTATTTTTAAGTGCCTTTGGTAACTGTATTGAGTATTGGGCCTATTGGCTACTGGAAGTGGGCTTGTGGTTAGAATCTTCTTGGGGTCCTATGGGCCTATGGCTACTTTTATTGGGCTAATAGTCGGGCTTCCATTGACTTCTTAGAGTTTGTACAACAAGATTTGTCTTTGTATCTTTGTGGACCTAAACACTAAACAGTATAAATGTCCTGAAACCACTCGGGTATCTGCGAATTTTGATCAAATATTCATAATTAATTAATAAATAAGAAGTCAAAACAAATTTAATTCAACTCCAGAAATTCCACCAAAATTTATAGTTGTGGCGCTCTTGACTCACATATAATATTTGTTACTGATTACTATTCAAAAAACATAATAGTATAGTTTCACTCGAATTGTATTTATTTTTTATTTTGATGTTTTTTATTTGTATTATCATTTCAGTTACAATTCAAATAACATAATAGTATCGTTTTAACACTCAATTTATATTTTTCCACTTGTATGCTTTTTATTTTGTTAATAATTATCATTTTAGGCAAAATCAAATGAAAATCAAAATTTTATATTGATCGTTTTGTTATTATGACTACCTGGGTGAGAAAAATGTAAATCGTAACTTGTAAGCGTCACAACATGATTATTATTATAAACTACTATTTTAAACGTCAAATTTATTATACTTATACTCCTAAATTACACAAATCACACCATATTTGTGTTTAAACCCAAAACTCTACTAAAAAGCAATTACCCTACAAATGGGTTAGCCTAACATTGGCTATCAACATGATTATTAATGTTCCTTCAGAAATCAAAGTATTAAAATTCAATTTGCACCATTTAATTATTAAAGTTATGTTTCTAAGTTTATTTAAGAAGAGAAAAAAATGAATTTAAAGGAAGAAAAAAAATTATTGTGTTTCAAAGTTTTTTTTAAGAAAGAAAATGAAAGAAAAATAACAAAGTTATATTCCCGATTTCATTTAAATAGGAAAAATAAAGAAAATGAAAGGAAAATAAACTTAAAATAAATCGTTTTAAATTGGAAGAAAATGAATAGAAAAAAAAAAGATAGAAAGAGAGAAAAAAAAAAAAAAAAAAAAACTCTACTCAAGTAAAAGTTAACACAGCTTAAGAGTGAGATTATCTGTGGATGGACAATTTAAAGTTTGAAGGATCCAAATTTCATTTGTTAAAATTTGAATTACTCCAAAAACCCAATTATCAACTTCTTTTACATCTACGGTCATCCACGTGTCCTATTCGTTCCAGTGTACAAATCCGTCAGTATCATCACCCCGTCACTTTAATTTGCCCCCTTCACTTGTTTAACCCCTCATTTCAAAAGTGCACAACAAACAAAGAATCTACACTAATCACGTATGCCCTATGCCTCTCCTCACATCACACGATTAGCATCTCAGATCTACACTTCCTCCGATCACCAATCCCCCATTCAATCTCCATCATCAGATCGGAATCAATGGCCACACTGCAGAAATTCAAAACCCTAGCCACACAATGCGCCGTCGCCGGAAGTCCGACACGTAGTCCCTCCACAAGCCCCGTCATCCACCTCCGTCGCCGGAAAACGCTGCGGATGCTGCTCAGCCGCGGCGGCGACGGCGGCCGACGGTTGCCGGCGACCGACGAGGTTGTAGATCGGAGAACAAGCGATGTGGATTCGTCGGAGGATGAGAAGGATGGCGGTTCACGGCGGAAGTTGAAGGACTTGTTCGTGTCGCCGTCGTCGTCGCCGCCGGTTGAGGGCGGAGGAGACGGTGGCGGAGAGGCGGACCGGTGGAGTGGTTACGACTGCGATCTGATCGTCCGGCGAGTCGGTGCGAGGCGTTTTACAGGTACGTTACGGCAACGGTTGCTTAGGCGAGCTTGGAGGCCTGTGTTGGGGACGATTCCTGAGTGAATTTTGATCTAGGGTTCAGGGTTGTAGAGATCATTTGCATAAGTAATTAGAGTAATAAGAGAGTGAGTGGTGATCGGTTTTGATTGTGGTTTTGATAGAGTATGATTGGAGTAAATTCTACTTGAATTTATTATGAAGATAGGGTGCAGAATATATGAAGTTTATTCATCCATTTATGGATTTCAAAGATACTTGAATAGGAAGTTGATTATGGCTGTTTTTAAAACAATAATTTTTAGCTTGAAAACTGAGGAATTTGGAATTGAAATTCTAGTGGTAATATAAATGGGAATGAGGTCCTTGAATTTGTATCCTCTGTAATGAACAGATTAAGATACGGGTGTCGAAGTCATGAAAATGATATCAGTTAGGTCTTAGATTAATCAGTATAAACTCTTTTAATGGTGACTTTAGTGGCATCAAGTCATTTTCGGTAGTACGGAGATTTGTTTAAGCAAAAGAGAAATTGCCATAAGTTTTGTTATAGGTTAAAAGGATTCTCGTTTTATTTTTTATTTTTATCCATATAATTACATTAAAAATATTATTTTTTCTCTGATTTTTTTAATTAAATAATATTTTTTTATACCTTTATCATTACATTTTCTTCCTTCTATACTCACAACAACTTTTAAAAATATTAAAAAATTATAAGAGTTTGAACAGTAATTTTTTAAATTTACAGATTGAACAGTAACATTCATCTCTCCTCCACTCACAACCATTTACAATCATTTCATATAATTTAAGGATTACACTCAGATAAACATACCAAACCGGCTGTGAATGCTCTAAGAGGTGCGAGTAACATATGTATTGGTTCGTGAAAATCAATGCATCTAAACACTCGCTAAAATTACACATCAAAGCCAACACGCACGTTGGTTAGTGCCAAACTATTTAACTATCAAACGGACACATGACACATTGGTTCATGAAATGTAATCACTGACTATAAAAATGCAATCTTTGGTTTATTTGTACGACATACACTCAAAACATTTACAATTCATCCTTCATACTTGTTTTTATAATTACACTAAACATTTTTATTTTTTATTTTTTATTTTTTAATTAAATAATATTTTTTAATACATTTATCATTACCTTTTTTCTTTCGTTCACTTACAATCACTTTTAAAAATATTAAAAAATTATGAGCTTGTATCGTGTTTTCATATTTAAGGAAATTCGATACAATCCCTATAAATTTTCAAACTATTTCATTCACAATCATCCCTTATAATATATGACATTCACTCAAATAAAAATGAGAAACGGACTCTGAATTATTTTAGAAGAAGCACAAAAACTCATTCTAAAATAAATCGGATTCATTTAATTGAGATTTCAAGTAACTTATTAAAATACTTCAAATATAATCACTTGATCCAAAAGAATCATCTAGAAAGCTCATTTACCTACAAAATTTAGGTTTGTACTAAAATTAAGAGTAAATTACACGGATAGTCCCTGAGGTATTCATATATTATAACTTTAGTTCATACTTTCAATAAATTAAAGATGAGGGCCTGAACTATATAAGAAGTGCACGCTGACGGTTCCTAATACTAACAAAAGTTAAGTTTCTCTGTTAGTTTTTTTAAAAGACCAAAATACTCATTTGCTTC
Organism: Flaveria sonorensis; assembly: GCA_025506505.1. Taxonomy (NCBI): domain Eukaryota; kingdom Viridiplantae; phylum Streptophyta; class Magnoliopsida; order Asterales; family Asteraceae; genus Flaveria; species Flaveria sonorensis. The sequence continues at coordinate 67,325,087 of CM046440.1, read as the reverse complement.
TTGTTGTTCGATAATCTCAAATAATAATAATAATCATACCCTCTTTTGAATCCATATTATTTGTTTGTTTAGAAGCTGATTTAGTTATGGATCGTGATTCTCCGGTGAGAATTACGATGTCTTCCTCCGGTGGGCTTCGTAATGTCCTGTTATCGAGTCCCCACTTAGCGGCGGGGAGACGAGGCGGTTTAGCGGTGGAAGACGAGGCAACGGTGGTGGTGGTGGAGGGAGGTATCTTTCAATGTCGAATGATGGTGGTGATGAATTCGTTGCTTACACCGTTTACATCCCTCCGACACCTGATCACCAATTCGTGTTGAATTCGAAGAACAACCCCGAGTACAAGAAGATTCACGAGAACCTGAATGAGAATCGGATCAAAGACACAGTTTTTACAGTGGTTTAACTCAGAAACACGAGTTCACGCGAGGAGGATGAAATCGGTAGAAGAAATGGTGGTTCCGAAGTCGAAATCGTTCTGTCAAGTCGACGGTTGCGACGAGAAGCTCCTCGAGAAAGTAAGGACTAAAGTTGCAATACGTGCATACCCAGGGACTATCCGTGTAATTTACTCTAAAATTAATGAGAAGAAGCATGTTTTCAATTAGAATTTAAAAAAAAAAAAAAAAAAAAACCATACGTGGCTGGATCTGGATTTTTTTAATTTGGGTATGAATTACGGGTAATAAGAAAATCTTTATGTGTTTGTACCATTATATGTTTCCAAGGATTTAAAAGTATAAACCCATACCCGATTGCCCGTTTCTTTGTAAGGTGAACACTAGACAGTAAAAGGTATGTTTGTACAGTATGAGATTCCATTTGGAGCATGATTTCTAGACTTAGAATGTAAATTCTAATTTTTCTTTGTTTGCTTCATCCATTAAAAATGTACCGTCTTCAAATACATTAATAAAGTTTTTTAACTAATAATTAAATTTTAAAGCATCTCTTAAAAGTAGTAAAAAAAAAGTTATTAATCCCATTGAATTTTATTACTGTTTTTTGACAATTATTACTTCATATGACAATATGACATTTCACAAATTTAGAAAGAGACATTGTGTTTTTTATAAAGATATGCTATACCTATCTCAATTTATATGTCTAATTATCCTTATATGAAAATGATATTACACATTTACATATAATAAAATCAAATCAAATATGTGAATAAGAGGAGACAACATGATATGATCAGTAATCACACAAGAAAAGATTACTTTTTTAACAGTGTAATGTATCCAAACGTTGCCGTTTTGGGGAGGTAAAATTAGAAGAAAGATGAAAGAAAGAAAAAGAAGAGAACGAATTGCTTTTTGCAGAGAATGGGATGAAAGAAAGTATGGGGGAGATCTTTATGGGAATGGTTGAAAGTGAAGTGGAGAGATTTCCAACTCACCTCTTTTTCCTCATTCTTCTATACCACCACTTTGTATTTATTTATTTTCTTTTTCAAGATCATCGTATGGAGCATATTTGATTGTATATATGTACTCCTATACTAAGAAGAATAAAGCTCTTCGAAAAGCTTAACAAGTTCTTACGATGTGACACGTGTGTGTTGATTAAATCACATAATATTTAACAAAACTCGATGGTTTTAGTGGTTTGGTTTTAACCGAAACAAATTTAAGCTAATAGATAAAAAAAGTAATTAAGTAAAACTACACAACTAAAAACAGAATATACACTAAAACATTGAAATGATACAACTTTTAAATATAAGAATTTACAGAAGTGAATAAAACTATTAAAAATTGAAGAATTTGATCATATAAAGAAGGTGGATTGGATTTTAATAATCCATATAATGACTTATTGGCAAATAATAATCTCTAGCCAACAATAATTATAACTTTTATTTTTGTTGTTAAGAGCAATCCTACTAACATAATCATTAATTTATTTACATTCGATTTTACTCATGCTAATAATTGTGAATAAAATAGAAAAACATACAAGAAAATAAAGTGAAAAATGAGTAAAAATCATATGTAAATCAATGATAATTATGCTACTAGAATTGACAATGAAAAACAAAAATGAAGCTACGATTATTATTAACCAAACTGATAGTATGGATTTTTATACTTGATAGGTTAAAGAGTTAAATTGAATTTTTCTAGTTAAGTAGTTAATATACATCAATTGTAGTAGTTTGAATTATTAAAATCTAATTTTATTTAATTTTTAGAGAAAATTGCATAGATGGTCCATGTCGTTTAATTAAATTGCATGTTTGGTGCCAAACTTTAAAAATTACAAAGTTAGTTTAAACTTTTATGTACTCATTGCATAATTGGTCCCTAACATTAGATTCATTCAATTTTTATGAATTCTATAAAATTTAACTAACTTCTAAATTTAACTTTAGGGACTTAAAGTACAACATCCATATAAAAGTTTAAACTAACTTTATAAGTATTAAAGACTAGGGACCAAACTGCAATAATTATACAAAATTTAAATTAACTTTACAATTTTCAAAGTCTAAAGACCAAATGTGCAATTTGATCAAATTATATGGACCATTTATGGAATTTTTTCTTATTTTTATGAATATATAGACTATTTATCAATTTTTAAAATATTTTATATTTACAATAAATTAATTAATAATCAGAAACCAACTAATCAAACAATGGATAGCACCTACTTTTTTAAAAAATAGCACTAGCACTGGGTTTTATAACCCAAACCATATTCATATATTAGGCACCTAGTTGGCTAGTTGTTCAGAAAGAAAAAATGCACCTATTCGGCTAGTCCAATTAACGATAAATATAGCAGGGCCCATCAGCATGAATTTTAGGCCCATGCACATGACTTTCTTGTTTCTTCAACTATTAAAAACCCTGGTCCCTGGCCATACATTTAACGTTTGAGTAGAATAATAATAATAATAATATTATATGAAGTTCGTTTGTAAAAATGCGCTTCTATCTTTACCTTCTCTACCGTGATCTTCTTTTAACTATATAAAACATTCTAGACAAATGATGTTATTAGAAAAACAAGAAATGTTATATACCAAGGCTGCTTAAGAACAGGGTTGACCCAAGGGTGAGGCAACCTTCTATTGCCCAATCTTATGAGGGGTTTAAAATTGTTTAATAAAATTTAAGTATATATTATATATTTTAATATAAAATTCTTTATAAAACTGACTCATTACCCACTTTAAATTAACCAAATTTATCCAAATAATATATGGATTCAACTATTTAACCAATTTTATTAGCGCATAAGCATAATGCACTGAACAATTTAAAACCATTAAAAAAACAAGAAAACACTAAAAGAATTTTTTCGTGTGGAGCAAACATTCTAATTCGCTCCGGGCTCCTAAATCCCCTGCATTTAATATCAAGGCTAGAGACTTTCTTTGGCTGAAAACTAGATCCCAAATTCAAAGTCAAGAGTGGAAGAACTTGTGTGATTTTAATCATGTAACTTTCCTTTTCTTTTGGTTCTTATGGCTAGCCTCTGGCTAGTTTGCTATGTGATGCTCTTTTTTCTTGAATAGAAAATAAGAACCCTTGAAACTCATGGGTCCATGCCAAAAGATTCTAACCAAGAGATCATAAATCATATAAATCATAGCTTATACTGAACAAACTATTCAAAAGATTATGATACTAAAAGACTGACTTATATAGAAATATCAGATGTTTGTAAACTAAGCCAATAGATTTGCACATGATGAGTAGACATCAGACAATATCTCCTCTATGCATACAGCATACCCACACCCATACAACAAGATCATTGTGGAAGACCAACTTGACCTTGATCCATCCTTCCTGAAGTAGGCCTCGAGCCCATGTATCACACACACGTGATATTTCTATTGTTCTCAACTTCTTATGCTATTAAACCATTAAAATATCATAACATTTGCAGTATAGCCTAAAGAGATAAATACAACAACCATCTTATTCAGTGTTCGCTGGTGTATACCGTCTATCATATATGCATTCCTGTCGTAAGCCTGTAAGGAGAGGATGCTTGTAGTCTTGTACCAATCAAAAACTTGTCCTCTCAACTGTTGGTGTGTAAGTTTTTTATAATAATCAAAAAGTATTTCCTGTCCTACCAAACAAGAGATTCTGCCACTATGGAATGCGAAAGTATGCTCCCACATCAAGGAGTAACAATACGCGAACGGACATGTGAGTTTCTTCTTGCAGCTCTAGACATCGAAAAGCTCTCCTGCCCGTATTATTAAAGCAACTCTCGGATATCACTTTGGTTTTTTAAAACAATTCTTACCACATAAGTCCAGTTGCTTTACTGTCTTTCTTTCTTCAAGATGTCCGCGTTTTTGCATCCATGTCTATGTATTTTGGTCTTTCAGAGCATCCTGAACAGAAAAGAGACCACTCTTTAATCATCTTATGGAAACTATGGGTGTTCAAAATCTGATTCACTGCACGATGACAATTCTAGGTAGAACTACTAACAACAGTTTCAAAAAACAACAGAACGAACGGGCCGGGGTGGGTGGGTCGGCTAGTTTTAGTGGTTCAGCAAACGATTTTGTTATTTGTTTACCAAAATTGTTAATTGTTTAAAAAAAGTTAAATGATAAAAAGATGGTTTGTGACTATAATATATACACATAACCACATAATATAAAATTTAAAAAAAAAAAAAGAAGACAGTTGTTTGGTTTAGTTTTCAAAGCCAGTTCCAAACTGTTGGCCGGACAATCAAATTGCCAAATCCGAACCGTATAAATCTCAAACCGCCCAAATCGGCCGAGCTGCTTTGATTTGAGCAGTTTGGTAATAAAAACTTGTATAAAAGGTTTTCGCAGAGCAACTTGGCTAAAAAAAATTTCCAGCTATGTAACCTAGGTAAGTATGACTGCAGAGGCTCACCAATTTGCACTTGAGTTCATAGATAGCCTGCTGTCTCATGTTTGCAAAAAATCTCAACGACTGAAACAGCAAAAGACAACATTATATACCACTTGATATTAAGTATTAACAACCATACGAAGCACGATTCTCTATCATGAAGAACAGTAGAGGTGGCAACTTCGAACCGTTGACTTATGAAAGATGAAAGTCATCAAAAGTGTATTTTCAATATTTTAATGCATTAAACCTCTTGAATCATTTCATTTAGCTTATTAGATTGTTCTTCAAATGATATAGTTTTTGTAATCATATTCAACATGCTAAATATTTGTAGAAAATTTAATAATTTTGGCAAAGGGTGTTTCAACAACATAACCCATACCAAAAAGTACACATTTTGACCCATCATGCGACCTATGTGACCCACCCATTAAGCCACCTCTAAGGAATAAGGTAACATGAACGTGCAATGAAAAGCAAGAGATTCACTTACCCCTACTCTTTGCATCTCCAAAGATTTTTGTAATGCTTCTCTTTTAGTAAGGAGGTTTCTTGAAAACTTTAAAGGGCGTTTATAATTCTTCCCACGATAAATAATAATAGCATACCCGAGTTTCAACTTCTCTATGGAAACAAGTACCCCACCACTCTCGGCTTCAAGACATTGTGCAGTGTACAATATCCTTGAAAACACTCTTTGCATTGTAACCACTTTCACTATTTCCCTATGCTTCCAATGTTGATGCAATCCTTCTATTACTCCATCAAAAACACCTCGTCGTCCTAAAATCCAACATTAACAACCTTAAATTAATAAAAAAAGATATATGATCTTTGCAGCAAATGGCATAAAAAGGTTTAATTTCTGTTTTAGGTAACAATCTTTTTGCTGGTTTAACCCCTCCCAAAAAAATTTTCAATGGTTAAACCAACAATATGGTGAAAGTTTGTTGGTTTATCCAACATAACACGATTTTGATAACATGCCTCAAAATTTAAAATGGTTTAAATGAGGTAATATGACCATTTACCACTCAAAATGATGACAGATCACCATGTCGATTTTTTTGTAAGTAAAAGTGAGTTACCCATAGCATAATAAATGAAACCAAAATTCATTACTTTATCAAAAAGTTCGGTACGAGCGTTTTTACTTACCAAGTACTAATGTGCTATCCATCTTTAATCCCATCTTTCTTAAGCACTCCCTCTCTTCGCTTGTTATAATCTCTCGATCCTCATTTGGCTCAATAGGCTCCCATGCAGAGTTTAACTTCGCCAACTCTTTTGACGCCTTATTTATCTTCATTTTAAGCTGCAAAATAAATTCTTATTAGTCCATCTTCATTTTCCGTCAACAAAACTCAAACAAAAAAAACCTTAAAATACACATACGAGTGAAAATTTGCGCTCTTGAATCCGAATTTCTCTTTCTAATCTTTGCTTCTCGGCTTCTACTTGAATTTCAGTTTCACTAAGTCCAGCCTTGAATCCCTCATGTTCCGATTGAATAACTTGAAATTCTTTTAATGTACCAACAGTGCTAAAATCTGATGATAGTTGGTCAAGATAGTCAAAGGTTTCAACTATATTAGCACGTATGGTTTCTTCTTGAAGTTGGAAGCTTTTGATCTCCATTTCTCGGTTAGTAACAAGATTTGCAACATCAGGAGGAAGGAAATCTTTGCCTCTGTAAAGTATTATATAGAACTTATTACGTAGTAATAACACTCCGCCAGTAAGAAGCTGCACATGTAAAGATTTATTGCTTCTAAGTTGAATTGATAGTAGCATTGAGTTTTACGTCAAACTGATAATATTAAACATCATACCTTAAGCTCAGAAGTCATCTGCTCATTGCTAGTGTTAGGAATCCCCCATTTTACCGCAATCTTTGCTATATGACATTTTTCCCACAGTTTTAATATGGCTGCAGCCAAGCCTTGAAGGTTTCGGTTTCTACCTATACAAGGAAAAAGACAATGACACATATGAACATTCATTTTTTAACGTTTGGATAAGCATATTCTGTTTATGATCATCTAATTATTAACAGGTCAATTAATAAGAGTTATTAGAACGATTAATGTGCATACCGAGGACAAAATGAGTAGGCAAATGGTAAGCAAGCTTCCTCAAGTGAGTTAACTCACCATCAGTAAGCTTAGATCTACCGGTGAACGGGTAAAGCCGTGATGGTGGCTTGTATCCATTAACCACTTCAGGAAGCAAGTCTGCATCCACAGGTAGTGGCTTCGGCATCCACCAATCAATAAACCGCGGCCCCAACCCATCTAATAACCTATCAGCTTCCCTTTCATAGAGTGACCCTTGTACAGGCATGATCTCCTCTTTGCCACCATGCCCACCAACTGTTTGATATATTGTTCCACTGATATCTTTATGCGAAAAAACGCGTTTACCTCTGTAATCGAGTCCTCTGTAGACAACAAGAACATCCTTCTTACTCCATATCACAAACCCTCCAGTCTTAATCTGCCATCAAAGATTTCATGATCTAATTTATGGGTCTAAATATATTGTGGAATGGCTTTTAAACATTTGAATTTAAGAACAATAACATAAGCAAATCTAATTCACATACAATGTGAATGAAACATCACTAACCTCTACAATTTCGCGTGCTCGATCCATATTTCGACACAAGGGCACATCGAATTTAACCATTGCAAGCTCATCAGTCTTCCAAATCAACCTAATTTGTTCAACAACACCTTCATTAACTCCAGCTTTCTTAACCTTCACCCAATTCCTCATCTTCTTCGCTTCACTTCTCAATCTCTCAAGCAACCCCTCATCAAACCTCAAATCAGCTGCAATCACCGTCTTCTCCTTCTTCATCCTCCTAAACACCATCTTCTCCTCCCTCTCCCATGGAAGTTTCCGACAAACCCACCTCTTATCTCTTCCACCATCACCATCATCATCATCCCCCAACTTACCAAATGACAAATCAAACTCTACACGCTCTGTATTCATCTGGGTATCCTGTAATTCTCGAGTTTCTTGATCAAGATTATCGATACTGTACAGGATCTTCTTCATCGCGTGCTTGCCTCTTCCGCCACTGACCTTTTGGGTGAGTGTTTTTACGGTCTTTTCGGGGTTGTTATCGGGGGATTTCTTCTTGTTTTTCGGTTTTGAGAAGTCTATGACTTGATTGGGTTCAAGAACAAGAGGGGTTTTCATCCATGGGGCTGTTTTGGTGGCTGACTTTGGAGGATTTGGGTTGAATTTATGGTTTTTGTTGTGAGTTTCAGTAGTGGGGACTGAGATTGAATTGGGGGTGTTTTGTTGGGTTGAGGAGTTGAGGATTTTTGGAAAGTTTGAAGCTTTTGAGAGCATTGTGGGAGAGAGAAACATCGTTGTTGACATTGTGGTGGAAGCAAGATTCTCAGGGGTAAAGAGGTTATGCACTGAAGTTGAATTGCAGTGTGTCGAGAGAGATGACCGATGAGAATTGAGAAATCTATCCGGGTGTTAGAAAGTAAGCGCCATAAATATCTTGACATGTCATCGTCCACGTGGCATGAATTGGCCGATCAGGCTAGCACATCCGGTAAAATGTCTTCGTTAAAGAGATCTAAGTGTTTCAATTTAAAAAAAAAACAAGTTTATGTTATTAGCACTCTTTTCTAAAAGATAGAAGAATTTATATTTTATACACTTACTTTCCGCTCACATTTCTAATCAATGTATAGAAGTGAAATGTTTTCGTTAAAAAGATTAAGTGTTTAAATCGTAGAAAGAAGAATTTTACATTTTATATACTTACTTTTCTCTCGCATTTCTAATCAATACATAGAGCAACTTGAATTTCAATAATGGATAAAATTTCTGACCAACAAAAACTTGAGTCTTAACGACGGATAAAGTAAAACGACAACTAAAGAAGGATATGAAGTTCGGTGATGAATGCCCTTACCATAAAAAAAGTTTAGGACTTTTTGGTGAAGAGAGAAGGGCTCTAATATATTTGTTTGTGCATGGGGATAAACTTTTAAAAGAATATAAAAAAATTAAGGAAGGGACGTGTATCTTTTGTAAGAAATGAATGGGGAAAATGATAAATGGAGTTGAGAGTAGAAAGGACATGATATTAATCTACATCCAGATCCATAACCATACCCGGGTGCAACAATGTAACTGTGTATAATCCATAATCTGCTCCATGTGGTCAAACATATGGTTGTGTAAGGACATTAGTGATTGTTACAACCCATGATCCGGCAGTTGGTGTAAGACCTCAGAGGATTGACAAAGGCTCATAGTCATCTAGACGACCCAATGAACAAGCTTAGATTCTCTATCTCATAATTATCCCGTCTTAATCCTCATACACATATTTATTCTCACACCAGAGGCTGGTGGAGAAACAGGTGATCTACCAGTAAATCATATTTAGAAACAAATTTTGATTCAATAGCTAATAAGTTGTATCAACTATCAACTACATATTTTACTTTGGAGCCTTGGATCTTTAACATGTTCATCAATACTAAATGTGTCAAATTCCATGATTCTAGACCACACATCTCACCAAATAATAGAACTGATTTTATTTTTCATATTTTTTAATGATAACATACATACTTGGTCCAAACAGATACTTTTAAACCTACTAATATAATCAGTAGATCTAAATTGCTAATATAGAGAAAGGAAAGCTCCACAAACCCATTCTCTTCTCCACCGACTGTATCAAACAAAAACTTACCTCATTTAACTGTCAAACAGACATTTACAAACAATGAAGAGTCACAAACAACATCCTAACACCCATCACCAAGAACCGGTTTTTTGAACACTTATAAATTCTTACTTTCGTCTTCCAAAGGATCTCGAAGGGTACCGAACATCCAATCCATCCAAACTGTATAATGTCCATAATTATGACGGTATGTCGTGTGATGGATTGTGTGGTACCCTGCACCCATCACTGGCCATAACTTCCCATGAATACAATCATGAATATTTGCTGTCCATATAGCTTCCATGAATAACAGCGCAATGTGTGTTGTGAAATGTGTCGGCACAAGAAATAACGCAATCACATGTGGCACCGCCTGCAGTATCCCATCTAGAGGGTGGAAAGCCAATCCTGATTTTTATCAAGAATATACAAAATTATAAACCATTTAAATCCTGAAGTTTTTTTATATAAGCATAAAGTAAGAAAAGACAAAGGGTGCTCACCAGCAAATGGGGAAAGGGTGTTTTGCTTATTGTAGATATGATGAGTTGCATGAAGATATTTGTACAGAGGTTTAATGTCATGCAGTTCTCTGTGCATCCAATAGATGCCGAATTCAACAAATATCAAATAAAGGACCAAATAACAAGTGTATGAAACCCATCCTATATCGGATATCCTTGAAAAACATCTGGTCCATCCATTTTCAACCATGTATTCAGAAACCGTAGGAAGAGCACAGTACCATGGCATGGCCGTCATGGCAACATATATTTGCAAATACATCGCTTTTTTAGAAGGGATAGCATCTGCAGACCAGTAAAGATTTTAATAAAACAGTTACATTTATATTCTTTAATAACATGAAACAAAACTTCATAAATAGGAAATGATTATTCAGTGATGTCATCATGGTCAATTTACTAATCTTTCTTGGGCATAGCGGTCAGTGTCATACAATTCCCAGTGGTTTGACTCGTACCCATGGTTTAAAGAGGCGTGAGGGGCTATGAGGTGTTTAGGTCCTAAAAGCCAAGGTGCAAGGTGAAAGCTTCATGTAAGCAAGGTGTTGCTCTATGCACAACCAAATAAGCTTAGGTACAACCCAAAGACGTATCTCCCATATCAGCCTTTTACATATCAGCTCATACACAGGTAAGTTGTCCAACTTTGACCCACATGTACATGAAGCGCACCTCAAAGCCCAGAGGTGTTTTTCAGATCGCCTCGCGTGCCTCACATGCTTCGCGCTTCAGGTGTTTTACTTCTCTGAATTGTTATAGGTCAAGTTAAATAGCAACACCTATGTTATAACCTATTTTATGCTGCTTACTGGTTTTCTGTTGAGGTGATATCAATCCAAATACTAATTGTAACAACAGGGACAAAAAGAACATGAACTTGAAGTTGGTGTCATTCTCAATATGTATCATGAACAACATCACTCAAGTATCATTCTCTAAAACTAGAAGTGACCACTTTTTGTTAGGTATCATGTAAAGCAATATGTGGGTCATCAGTCAACTACGTATAGCACATTAAATCTAGTATCATCATTCATCATCAATCCTCATCACACCAAATTTCTTGCTTATGGTGGTAGCAACAATCAATTGTCATTTTCTCTCTCTCCTGATTCACAAACAGTCATCCTAAATCCAAACACTGTCATAGGGATCAAATCCTAAACAAATGAGACCAGATCCTAAAAATGTTGTATGCTAAATCACCAATCACTGTCATATGCTAAAGATCCAGTGCAAACAAAACCCTTAATACATAACTAACAACTGCTGATTACAATCATCCACAACTCTTGATAATAACAGCACTTGAAAAATAAAAAAAGAAGCAAAAGGGCAAACATTATATCAAACACATGGTGTGCATACGACTACTGATTAAAATTGAACTCACAAACCACCGACCCACTTCAAGAACATCAAATCCCCAAAAGACTACACTCCCTTGAATCTCAAACTCATCAAATCAAGACCAAAAAAGCAACTACTTAGCAGCTAATCCTCAAATCACAAACAAAAATCTAACCTTTGGGAAGATACACATTCCGCTTAACGTGATAGATGTAGAAGCACCAAATGAAGCCAGAGACGAAGTACAGAAGTGTAGCAGCAATGTAGATACGCAACCACCCTTGAACAACGTGTGGAAGTGGAGTCCACCATTTCTCCGGAAGCAACCTTCCGAGCACTATCTGGTTGTACAATGTGGTCTCCTTAACGAAAAGCCCCAAGTAGTCGTCCATCGGTGAGTGAGAAATTGGGGATAATGGGGTTGTGGGTGTCGGATTCCGGCGAAGGGTTCGCCGGCGACGGTGTGGTGGCCGGAGATACGGTGGAGATTGGGTGGTTTGTGGGCGGAGTTGAAGGGAAAAAGGCGATATAAGTAAGAGGGCACACGTTTAGCAGTGACAAAGGACATGTGACTTGGGGTCTTTGCATGTTGTACAAGCGATTAAGCATAATGTACAAGTCTAGAGTAACAATCAAAGAGAAATAAAGACTAAAAAATAGTACATTATGACATTAATATACATCTATCCAACAACTTTTTATTTTTCTGGGTATGTCAGTATTATAATTTTTAATGTTCACGTTAAGTTTGGATTTACATGCTCCGCTTTTTTCAGTTGGAGTATTTTATATGTGAAATTTCAAACTATATTTTGGTTTAATTTATGTTTACTATATTATCAAGATAGATAGGTCATTTATGGTTGTCTCATTTTTTTTAATATATTTCTGAAATATTTATCAACAGTTTTTTTATATTAATGCATCACTGGTAACTTTTCTCATTTAACTCATTTTCCTTAGATATTACATCATCTTAATTTAATTTTAAAATTTATAGATTTATAAACATTTTACTAGTTTATTTCCTAAAAAACATAGCTTTGATGATATAGATTTTATAAACAAGTGAACAACATAAACATCATAAACACTAGAACAACCTACGTATCCATGACACCAGAGATTCAAGTGTAAATATATAATTTAAGTAAATAATAAATTAATAAGTTGGTTATGGCTAAAGGCTTATTGTTTCATGTAGCTCTTAGTCATATTGTTCTTATGATGCAACTTGATCATCAAATTAATTTGCTTCTATCATAACCAAAAAAATAGGTTACACGTCAAATCGTAATGATCAATTCAACCAGACATTTAATCGTGATGCCCAGTTTAAGTAGAATATGAAATTTGGATTTGAGTTACTCAATAGATTGATGGATATGAAAAACACAAACCTTCCTTCCGGTAAAGTTTGGTTGAGCCCACAATGTTAGGCGATTTCTCTCTTGAATATTTTTCACCACTTCCACAAATGTGATGTTATTAACCTTGTTAAACTCTTCAATACCCTCTCCATCAATTCCAAGTCTCTTTCCTCATCGATCTTGCATACCAATGTTGTTTTCAATTTACATCTATGAACCCTAAAATTATTTTTAAGAGATTGTAAAAATTATAAATAACATTACTCATTTGAAATGCGTAGAAATGACAATCTCACGTTTATTTGTTTAATTTCTTTTAACCTAATTAGGTTTATTATTAAAGAGTATATCATGACTTCGTTTAGGAAATGAACTCAAACATGACTTAAGGAACTGTTTGCCAATGATCTTTAATGGTTGAGTTGAAGTAACTCAAAATTTTAATAAAATAAAGGGAGGTCTTGGTTCAAATTTTATATGTGATAAAAAAAGAATTCAGGTTGGACCAGTGGTTTTCTCTCACTTATATTGAGTTTCCTTCTGTTAATGGTATCAGGTTACATACTCGAGTAATAAAAATAATTGGATAGACTAGTGAACAATCAGTGATCTAATCAACTATTAAATAAAAGATAAAAAAAGGTTAAGGGACTATTTATGTAAATCAGTAAATCAAAAGAAAAGGTAGAGGATTATGAGTTTTAACAGTTAGGTTGAAGAATGAAATGAATACAAGATAAGAGAAGCAGCAATCACATCAGTCGCATGTCTAAACCCTAATTCTCATCTGTTGTTTCTCAAGCTTGCATTTCGAAATTTCAGATTAATTGGTTCAATTCATGCACTAATTTAATTTGATTTTATGGTTTTGAGCCGGTTTTAATACATGTTTCCTCTTATTATCTTCTAATAGTTGTTGTATGCTCATGTAAATTTGTTGTTACTTTTGACATTTGATATTTGTGTATAGTCTTTGGTTTTGGAATTGAAAACCTGCGATGTAATTAAGTGATTTCAATTCGTGATTTTCTCGTTTCAACATAAGTTACATTTTACACAGTGTATTTCTTTTTATACACATATATAAAAAGAACATTATGTTTAATGTGTAATAATATTAATTTTTTTGTAAAATAATTATTTAGATGGATTTTGTTTGTTTTTCGTAAATTTGCGTAAAGTTTACAAAGTTTTTATTGGTTTGCAATTGATTTGTTTCACTTACATTTTTTATTTCCAATTTTTAAGACAAACCTTTTACTAATTACCTAAATTACCCTATATATTTAATATCAATCGAAATTGAATAGTAAACTTTGGGATACAAACTGTTCGTGTTTAGATCAATGGTTGTGTTTGTTCTATGGTAAGTGACAATGATACAATAAAGTTTTTCTCCTACTTTGTTTAGACGTGTTGATACATGTCATCTTTAGGATATATGAACACTTAGGGTGGTTTGATTATGCAACATTTTAATTTACAAATCAAGTACGAATTAAAGAAATCAAATTTATAATAATTATCGTAATTAAATATTGTTTTAAATATTACTAATTTTTATGTCTTCATTTGATTTAACTTATCTATATCTATACTACTATATAATACATATTATAATGATAAAATAGTAATTTCATTCAAAATGTAAGACACATATGCAATATTTTAAGCATGATGTGCAAATATTTTATGTAATAGTTTTATTGTTGCCCTTATTTAATTAAATTCTTCTAATTATTGTATTATTTAATACACAGTATTAATATATTGTTTAATAATATGATATTATTTAATTCACTTTATTAAAATTTTATTCTATTTCTAATAATATAAGTTGACATTTAAATTTATAGTTGCTATCATATTTTTATAACTAAATACTATTTAAATTAAGTATTATTTTATTTAAATACTTATATCTATACTACTATATAATACATCTCTTTAGATAGCGATTTAATTTTGCCAATAATACAAGTTTTGACGCAACATGTACAAAGGAGTGCAATACATTTAAGAGTGGTAGAATAGGAATTGATTGAGATTTCAAGACACTTTAGGGGTAATATGGTAAATTTATCCATTAAATTTTATATACCTTGACATTTTTGTCATTGTATTTTTCATGTATTTAATAATCATTATTAATATATTATTTAATAATATGATATTGTTTAATTCACTTCATTAAATTTTATTTTATTTATGATACTATAAATTGACATTTAAATTTATATTTACTAATTATAATTTTATAACTAAATACTATTTAAATTAAGTATTATCTTATTTAAATATTTAAGTATATAACTTATATATATCTTCATAATTATAATAACTATAATACTAACATTTTTCTAGGGGCATATTATGAGTTTAATAATTTTAATATTTATCTATATCTTTTATAATAAAAGTGAAAGGGGGATAGAATGATAATTTTACATATAGATTAAAACTCCTATATGAAAAGTCATGCTTAAATTTAAAAAAAATTAACCATTTTATTCTTTTATGCCCTTACAATAAAATTTAACATATGATTCTTATAATACAAATGTTAAAGCATATACACGTGGCCAAACAAAATCGTCATTTACTTTCAATGCCGTTCGTTCATTGCGATTGAGCACTAAGCCCTCTTCCCCTTTCTCTTACTGGTTGTTAACAACTTAATAACAATCAAGATGGTAATTTGTGATGACAATTTCTCCATTAACTTTCTCCGGTCTATGCAAATCACTACCGAAAGCTGTCTCCAATGATTATAAAACTCTCACTTACATTCATAAAACAAACCCCCCCCCTAAAATCTACGTAATAAGTGATTTCCGATCACAAATACTACCCATGCTTTCACTAATCTTGTTGAGATAATATAGTTGCCTTAAAGACTTTTGTAATATGTGTAATTGTTTTATTTCATTTAATTTTTTCGATAATTATATTTTGATTTTTTAATTTACGTCATAACGTATCGAGCCATACTGACTAAAATCGAATTCCTAAAAAATCACGCAACATCCGTACCGCTGCAACGCGTGAGCATTTTCACTAGTCTTTGAAAATTGTGAATACATTTTAAATTGGAAACTATATTTTTTTCTATTTTTAAAATGCTTATGTACTAGGAAATTATATTTCGTTATTCTTTAAATACATATGTACTGATTCTATTTTTTCATTTACCAAACAATTATTGCATATATATTTAAAATCAATCAAACGAATAGTAAAATTTGGGATACAAACTGTACGTGTTTAAATCAATGGTTGTGTTTGTTCTATAGTAAAATGACAATGATACAATAAAGTTTTTCTTCAAGTTTGTTTAGACTTGTTGATACATGTCATCTTCAGGACATATGAACACTTAGGGTGGTTTGATTCTCCAACATTTTAATTTACAAATCAAGTACGAATTAAATAAATCAAATTTGTAACCATTATCGTAATTAAATATTGTTTATTCGTACGTTTTATTTTATAACTTAGGGTGTCATATAACTTGTTTGTTTATTTATATATTTTTTATGTGGTGTATATTTTATAAAGGTAGACATGAGTCACGTCTAGATGGTTATTCGTATGTTTTATTTTATCTAATAGGTGAATTCAAATTGCAATAGTTATTACTAAACGAGGCTGACGCATAAAATCCCTTATGTAGAGTTGATTTTTTATTTTGGAATTGTTTTGACAAAAACATCCCTAATGTAGGAAACTTAATGGAAAAAGCTAATGATGTTAATTACGAATAATTAAATGGATTCAAATGATAATTTTTGTAAAACATTTAGATGCAAATGATAAAATTAAAACTTTTAAACTCAAATGACAATTTATATAAATCCATAGGGATACAACACACATTTAACTATAAAATTTATTTTAACCGACTAAATTTTTCATTTTACGTTATTAGGTCCGTCAGCTTATAGACGCGCTAGCCTATTTCAAAAATGAGTATTTTTCTCACATTTTTCATATGTTAATCCAATTCCTTAACACGTGAGCTCTATATCAAGTATGTTACTCTTTACATCTTAATACCGTACTCATTTTTCTAAACAGACACAACAATGTTCTTTTTTAATTGTTTAATTTATATTTGTAATTTTATATCAATGGCACACACCGTAGACATATAATATGTTTCATCTTCTTTTATATTAACACATTTTTACATTAATTATAAATACAAAAAAGTACGCGACACATTATATAATATAATATGTAATTTCATTTATAAGAACCTTTGTACACAATTATGAATTATATACATTAACATGTTATTTCGTGTGACACACCAGCTCCTAATCTAGTATATATATATATATATATATATATATATATATATATATATATATGTGTAATTAATAAAGATATTTTAATATAAAGAAACCTATATTTAATATAAATGTAAACCTAAATATGTTATTATATATTAATACTTAAATAATTACATTTATTCAATTATTTATGCTCTTGAATGTCAAAAATTAAAATTCTAATTTTCCCATATAAGGATGTTAAACATTGATGAAATTATCATATCATTCATGTGAAATTATTTATACAACAGCATACATATAGAGTGCATTAAAAATTTCGTTTTAGAAATAAACTAATATTGAAGACTGGCATAAGTTGAGGGACTGTTTATGTAAATCCATCAATGAAACGAAAAGCTCTAGGGTTTTGAGTTTTTAGGTTAATGGTGTATGGAGGACGACGAGAGGAGAGAAGCAGCAATTGCATCAGTCGCATGTCTAAACCCTAATGTTAAACCATCGTCTGCTGTCTCTCAACTTCGCCTTTCGAAATTTCAGGTTAATTGATTCAATTCATTCAATAATTTAATCCAGTTTACAATTCATGATTCCTCAGATTATCTTCAAACAATTGCCGCACTTTCATGCAAATTTGTTGAATCCTTTGACATCTTATATTCGTTTATAATCTTTGATTTTGGAATTGAAATCTTGCGATGTGATTAAGTGATTTCAATTCGTGGTTTCCCCGATTCAACTATTTTAGGGTTGTTTTGGATTGCGATCGCAAGTATATGATTAATGTTTTGTGATCGATAGGAACTGCACAAGAGGCGTTTACAGATAAAGGAAAAAGCAAAGATCAAAAAGAAATCAAAAGGTTTGTTCAACAGTTTCATTGAAACTTCTTCGTTGTTGCTGTTCTTTGTAATGGTGGTGATCTTTGTACACAGGGAGGTCATTTGGCTCAAGGAAATTAGAAGAGAATGATGATCATGTCGAAAGCGAGGGACCATACAAAAGAACTGAAGATAACAGCAATTCGATCTCACTAGACAATGATCAGGAGAATGTTTTGGATGTGGCAAAAGCGGTTGCAGCACCAATAGCTTCAAAGAAACCTCAGAAGCTACACTGGGGGTAAATTTTTTATAAATTATGCTATGACTTTGCTGTTCAAAACTGATGATATATTTTTCACATACAAATGATTTACTCATCCGGGATATATCAATTTGCAGGCTTGACACAAAAGAAAGATGGGAAAGGAAGTCCAACATGTAGCTTGCTACCAGATGCCACTGTTCAGAGTTCAACATTTATGGCGTGTTAAATGAAGACGGTAATGGACATACTAACACTGATAAAAGAAACTATATTAAAACATTTATTAGGGATGTTTTTCTTGTGTGAAATTGTAACTATGGATTGTCTTTTGACCATCTTTTTGTTCAGTATGTTGCAATAAAATTGTAGATTGTTTTCTAAGCTTGTTTGGCTTCTTCTTTTCTTCCATACAACACATGTGATGAAGAGAGCCACTAGTGGTCGAAATAATATCTGTTATTTTGGATTAATCACAAAAGGACCAAAACACAGGAGACACCTTAGAGGATAACCATAAAACATTGATGCAATGCATGAACGTTTTATGATATGTAAGGCTAATGAGGTTTGACCCAAACCCATTCTGCTTAGAACCAAACTGATGCTTTTTAAAACGGACGTTTGACCCAAACCAATTTTGCTCAAAACATCCCTACCTTTTGAGTTTTGACCCAGACTCAGTCCGATCAAACCAGACCTGCCTGTTTTGCCAGACTTAAACATAAGGTAAATTGACTGAGAACACTGACTAGCTCTTGCATCTCCATCTACATTTAGGTTAACAATGCAGCTTGTTAGAAAATAATGCTTGTAGTGAAGGTTTATGCATCAGTTTTCTATCTACCACTTAGAAATTATAACAGGCCATTGACTGTTTTTATGTCAAATCATGGGTAAAAGGTGTAAACAGTCATGAAAGCTTGCAGTTTATAATACTGTTTCCCTAAAACAATTGGCTTACATGAGTTGAAACCGACAACTGATGAATTCAGAATCTCCCATCACATTCAACTGTTATTGAGAACAACCAAGTAATTCATCCACAGAGCAGTCAAGTAACATTACGCCAACACACTAATAATCTAACATAGTAGTTGGGTACGAAATTGGATTCAGTAATGGGTAAGTTGAGAGCATAAATTCAACAAAACAAAACGTAGGTTTGAGCTCTGAATGATCTGACATGGCACATGAGCGAAACACACTTCAAGCACCGGCACACTTAAGCTGTAAGCCTACTTGATTGGACCCAAGTTGCAATTTGAAACTATAACCCCTCCTGGAGCCAATCACACATGCAGTGTGTTTTTGGCACTTGAATTGAGCCGAACCTGACAAAGCTTTACTGTTATGGGTTTGAGCATGAAAACCATTCACAAGTTGCGGCTTGCATCTTAGGTTACACAAACGAATAGTGTTAAATGGGTCGTCATGCCCTGACATACGTGAACGTGAAATTTTCATACGAAACCATAAGACTATACGTAGAGGGTATTTTTAGGGGCTTCAAACATGATGACATGGAAAAAAGTGGGGCTCCAAACAACAGTACAAGCTAACTAAAAAGGGCTTTAAATCCATAGGGCTTCAAGCTTTTAACGGGCGCCAAACACAATTTTTTCTAAACAATTGCATCAACAGGGGCTTCAAACATTAGTTAATCACCACACTTGATTTAAAAATAATGTTAGTGAAACGATTTTTATCTACATGATATTTAGATGGTATTTTAACTAAACAACTATTATATATAATCTGAAAATCATACGAGATACATGAAACACTAAAATACAAATTTTATGTCAAACCACACAAAAGAAAAACAGGGAGTGATGGGATGGCATTTATTAATTATACCTAGTTAATTGACTATTTGACTTAATCATCCTACGATGCCCATTGAGATACCAGAATACAAAAATTGCATCCTATATATAAATTTACTAGTGGAAATGCCCGCGCGTTACGGCGGTACGACTGTTACGTGATTTTTTGTGAATTCGATTTTAATCAGTATCGGCTCGGTGCGTTATGACGTAAATTAAAAAATCAAAATATAATTATTGAAAAAATTGAATTAAATAAAACAATTACGTATATTACAAAAGTCTTTTAGACAACTATATTATCCCAACAAGATTAGGGAAAGCATGGCGGATATTTGTTGTCGGAAATCACTTATTACCTAGATTATAGGGGGGGTTTGTTTTATGAATGTAGGTTAGAGTTTTATGATCATCGAAGGCAGCTTTCGGTGGTGATTTGCATAGACCGGAGAAAGTTAATGGAGAAATTGCCACCACAAATTACTACCTTGATTGTTATTGAGTTGTTAACAACAGGCAAGAGAAAGATAGATTAGTCTCAATCGTAATGAATGAACGACATTAAAAGTAAATGGCGGTTTTGTTTGGCCACGTGTATATGACTTAGCATTTGTATTATAAGCATAATACGTTATACTTTATTGTAAGGGCATAAATGGAATAAAATGATTAATTTTTTGAAAATTAAGCATGACTTTTCATATGGGTGTCTTAATCCATATGTAAAATTATCATTTTATCCTCCTTTCACTTTTATTATAAAAGATATAGATAAATATTAAAATTATTAAACTCATAATATGCCTCTAGAAAAATATTAGTATTATAGCTATTATAAATATGAAGATATATATAAGTTATATACTTAAATATTTAAATAAAATAATACTTAATTTGAATAGTATTTAGTTATAAAAATATAATTAGTAATATAAATTCAAATGTCAATTTATAGTATCATAAAAAAAAATTAATAAAATGAATTAAATAATATCATATTATTAAATAATGTATTAATAATGTTTATTAAATACATGAAAGAGACAATAGTAAAATGTCAAGTTATATAAAATTTAATGGATAAATTTACCATATTGCCCCTAAAGTGTCTTAAAATCTTAATTAATTTATTATTCTACCACTCTTAAATGGACAAAAATGTCAATGTATATAAAATTTAATGGATAAATTTACCATATTGACCCTAAATTGTTTTAAAATATTAATTAATTTCCTATTCTACCCCTCTTAAATGTCGTGTACTCCTTTGTGCATGTTGCTTTAAAATTTGTATGTTTGGTAAAATTACATCTCTATCCAAAGAGATGTATTATATAGTAGTATACATAAAAGTATTTAAATAAAATAATACTTAATTTAAATAACATTTAGTTATAAAAATATGATTAGTAACTATAAATTTAAATGTCAATTTATATTATTATAAATAAAATAAAATTTAATGAAGTGAATTAAATAATATCTTATTATTAAATAATGTATTAATAATATGTATTAAATAATACAATAATTAGAAGAAGTTAATTAAATGGAGGCAAAAATGAAACTATTACATAAAGCACTTGTACTCTATGCTTAAAATGTTATATAGATGTCTTACACTTTGAATGAAATTATCATATTATCCTTCTAATATGTATTATATAGTAGTATAGATAGATAGATTATGAATACATGAAATTCTTTCGGTTATCTCTATATATACTAATATACTCATAGTATGAGTAAGTCTAATTTTAATCTTTTTATATACTTTTATACTTTTCTTTCTAAAAAGCAAATTTGTATTTTTAGGTTTTTTTCGCTACCAATTCTTAGATTTCGTACGATAAATACATCATAATATGTATTTGCAAGATTTAAACCTTTAATTTATTTATTACATAACACACCACTAGACTATAGGAATGTCCTCTAGAGACGTTTATTTTTTTAAGTAACACTGAGTCTACATGCTAGATATTATCCTTAGCCGTCTTCTTGAAGTCATTTTAGAAGAAATGAATAACATAACAACACGATAAAAACAAAAATAAAAAAGAAGAAACTTATGAAACAAGAAAAAATAAGTTTTCAGATCCCCCCCCCCCCCCCCCCCCTCCCTTTAACATCAATTGTCATGCACTATTGCTCGTACGGATAAGTGAGTGATCAATGACGAGTCCATGTGTATCACAGAACCCCTTTCAGGTATATCTTTGACAACTGGATTAAATAAAATGGAAATCATAAATACTAAAAGTGTGCTTGATGTGGTTTATTGGTCCGAGAACTTGGATGAATGGGTGTGAGAATTAGATGGTAATATTGTTTACAAGGTGAATTCGATAAGGAAACATGTTGATAGGATTATGTTACCGGATAAGTTATGCTTTACGAGATGGAATAGGTTCATTCCAAAAAAAAGTTAACATATTGATGTGCCATCCATCTACTTTGTGTATTTGTTGAATGGAGCAAGTAGAATCGAGGAAGCATTTGAATTGTGAAAAAAATATTAAAAGATGGGTCGACTTAATGTTTGGGAACGATAAAGAACCACATGAAAGTGTTTTGCTAATATTGTTAATTTATTTTTATTTTTTTTGGTTTGTAAATAGATTTCATAAAGCAACATTAAATGGGTTTAGTGGTTGCAACACTCATTTTTGTGTTATCTTCTGTATAGCTCCTTGCTAGAAACTGTTGTGTAGTTTCTTGCTAGTTAGTGAACAATAATATCCCAGGCGGTAAAAGAAAGCAAATATATAAATATACTTAAATGTCATAAAAAGATCGTAGTGATGAAGCGATTCATAATCATGTATTAACTTTCATGATATGTACTTTTAAACATGCATGAAACTAAAAAAATCACCTTATTGAATTCTACAAAGGGGTTTAAACCTACAACTTCACTTGTAGTCATTATTATACAAGGTGTATGAGCTTAACAGATCATAGTCCGAATTTTAAAAAAAAATAACCAGAAAACGCATCCATTTGATGATTAATGTTTCTAACCTCCAGGTCCTCCAACAGACAAAGTTGATCCCAAAAACATTGGAGATCATCAAAGGTTTCTGGTGAACTGGTGTCGTCTCTAAACTCGACTCCAGGATCATTGGAAGTAGTAGTGCTGCAAGATGAAGAGATTTTGTGTTCACAACCAAAGTGCGAAACAAGCTGATGTATTGTCTCGATTGGTGGTGATGAGTTATTGTCATCATGTATGGTTGTTTGGCGCTCTCGATTTTTTTCACTCGCACATTTTTTCAAATGTGTATGCCAGTAGTCTTTAATATCATTGTCAGTCCTTCCAGGAAATTGCAGACCACCTACAATTAAAAGATACATCTGATTTGTTACATAGTTTTAGTCCTCTTTTCTTGATTTTTTAATAATTCTAACTATAACCAACTGAAAGACAATTAATACTAATAATTTATTAACACCAATTCAAATATTTATTCTTATTGTCACTGACGATCCACTTAAATAATCAGATTACACTCGATTTAGGCATGATTCCCACCTAATTTTGTTTATAAAGAAGATACATTTTCCCATTCCACTCAACATGAGTCAAATCGTGATCGAGTGAAAGTCAAGTGCAACGTCTATGTGAGTGGGATTGATCTTAACAACAAATTTGAAAGTTAAAAGTTTTATCAGTAAAATTGCATATATGACTTATTAACATTCGATAAGTTATAGGTTGAATTATTGAAATTCAGTTTGTTGTAACAAATACTAGTGTATGAATAATGCATACTTATTACCAAGAAGTGAATGAAAATGAAGGATGGATTCATCTTCTTTCTTAGAAAACTCCCCTCTCTTTAAGTTAGGCTTCAAATAATTCATCCATCGGAGTCTGCAACTCTTCCCACTTCTCGTCAAACCTATAACAAAAGAAACTTTCATAATTTATAGAACTACCTTATGTGACTTTAAAATACATTAGACCCAATGCATGATATATTCACCAGCAAATTTGGGCATTTGAGACCAATTCCATATGCCATATCTGTTAATATAAGAAATCAACTTCTGATCTTCTTCACCACTCCATGAACCTTTCTTTAGATCTATCTTCATCTCATCTGACTACTTGGAATAACAATGATTGTATTGGGTTCAGTGGTATCTTTGGTTAGGTTTATTTATCAAAACAACTTTTGATAATTATTAATCAGATTAATAATAGTTAACGCAGCGGAGTAAAAATAAAAATACCAAAATTGAACTCGACAGGATCTGGGTTACAAACAATGCAAATACATAATATTATTAACCTACCGATGAGATATAATATACCTTGGTTAATAATTAACCGTTTGAGACACCGAGGGACAACGAATTAAATGCTAAATTGAACGAACCGAACGGGAACGCAAAACAAGACGCGTTGTTCTCAGGTCTTGGTGTTGCGTAGCGACAACCGTGAGTTTTGTGCGCAAATCAAAGAACAATCGAAAAACAATTGTTCAAAATCTTGAGTTGCATTTGATAGTCTTCACCAAAAGAAAAAGTTACAGCCGTCGTTTTTGACCAAGAATCAAATTCGCCGCCGCCGTCTCTTTGTGTCATCCATCTTTTCCTTTATATATATATATATATAAAATTAGGTTTTTAATCCTAATTAAATATTTAATTAATATTAATCTACTCACGGGCCCCAGGCCCGATTAGATCAATATTAACCCATGTAATAACGGAGATCCAAAATAATAACGTTTAACGCTTAAACGTTTATAAATAATTTATAACTTTTATAAATCATTTAAACCCGATATAGTTCGTAAACGCCAACTAATTAAAATAAGTGGACTTAATATTCGTTGCCCAATGTGTAACTCTTACGGGTCATAGCTCGGTTGGCTACGTGACGTAACCGAACCCGTACATAATCCAACAAGCTCCCACTTGGACGGCATTCGGTTAAATTCCACATAGACAGTCAGCGGCGCTCTAGCTGCACATGGCTGCCCTCCAACAAGGTATGACACTTTAAAGTCATTAACCAAAAACATCTTGATCTAGTAACATTTTACTACAACAAGACAATAGACTTATGGTAATCATAGTCATTTATCCTTTCTGTAAAAGACATCAATTGAGTCATTGAGATTAATTCTCATATGGAGCTCAATCATTATTGTTCTCGATCCAGATTCAAAATGGTCCAATCAAACACACTGTCAGTTTGGGTGAGGCCGCACACTTCACCAGTTTGAATCAACGAGGGCGCCACGATGTCCAACTGTTACATATAATGTAAGAGTACAGAATCCCTTATTGACTACATACAACTCCCACTGAACTTCAGAATTATTCCCAACCAAAGCCTTTATGACTGGTAGTTACGCGAAAGCGGTTGACAGTGATCAAAGAATAACCCCTGGTAAACGGAAGTTCTAGTATGCATCTCAGGTCAGAGGATACTAAATGAGTATACCAGTATCAAAGCATCTTATAATAAAGATGGTTTGTGGCGAGTTACATCCAACGTCATTCATAATGAGGTCTGTGAATTTAGAAGTCAACTCCTTGAGTCTAAATTCAGAATAGTCTTAATTCAGAATTGTTCCCACAAGTCTGATCGACTATGGATAATTTAGAATACAATATTCATGAAATAAACGTATTAAAATCGAACACAGTTATAAGATTCATAATTGCACTTAAATCAATAAATGAAAATGAATTAAAAGGTATAACTATTAAAAGTTCGTACATCAAAATACTAAATCAAAACATATCACTAGCTAATCTAAGCCCGATCGCATCCCTGTGCTGATCATGCTTGTCCTGAGTCATTTGCTTAGTAAACGGGTCTGCTAGGTTTTGATCTATGTCTATTTTGCTTATCATGATGTCTCCCTGTTTCACTATGTTCCGTATATAGTGAAACTTCCTCTGAATATGCTTGGCCTTGTGATGAGATCTGGGCTCTTTGGCTTGAGCAATGGCACCTGTGTTATCACAGAATATCTCGATTGGGTGCTGAATACTTGGAACCACATCGAGATCGGCTATGAACTTCTTCATCCAAGCAGCTTCCTTTGCAGCATTTGATGCTGCAATATATTCAGATTCAGTGGTAGAATCTGCCACCACACTTTGCTTGGAACTTTTCCAAGAGATAGCTCCACCATTGAGTGTGAATACAAAACCAGATTGTTAGCGAGAGTCATCTCGGTCAATTTGAAAACTAGCATTAGTGTAACATCTTACAGTGAGCTGTTCTTCAACTCCTCTAAATATTAAAAACATGTCTTTAGTCCTTCTTAAGTACTTCGGAATATTCTTAACTGCAGTCCAATGGGCAAAGCCAGGGTTTTGCTGATAACGGCTAGTAATGCTTAAAGCATACGAGACGTCAGGTCTAGTGCACAACATAGCATACATGATGGAACCAATCACTGAAGCATATGGAACCCTTTC
This sequence comes from Flaveria sonorensis, assembly GCA_025506505.1. Lineage (NCBI taxonomy): Eukaryota > Viridiplantae > Streptophyta > Magnoliopsida > Asterales > Asteraceae > Flaveria > Flaveria sonorensis. Next base: position 67,298,601 of record CM046440.1, on the reverse strand, counting down.
CATTCACTTAATATAAATGTCCGTTGAAGGAGATTGAGATTTGTTTAACACGGTACCTTTAGTCATCGAACACCTCCTTTCTTGGATTTTTCCATCTTAAAGCGTGTCATCATTTTGTCTATGTATGTGCTTTGACTAAGCCCTAGAATCCGCTTAGATCTATCTCTATAGATCTTGATTCCTAGAATGTAAGAAGCTTCTCCAAGATCTTTCATTGCGAAACAAGCTCCCAACCAATTTTTAACTTTGTTAAGCATTGGGATATTGTTTCCAATGATCAGTATATCATCCACATACAATATGAGGAATGATATAGTACTCCCACTAGTCTTCCTATATACACAAGGCTCATCTTCACTTTTAACAAAACCGAATTCCACGATTCTCTGATCAAAATAAAGATTCCAGCTACGAGATGCCTGTTTAAGTCCATAAATAGACTTATTCAGTTTGCACACCTTATTTGGATATTGTGGATCGACAAAACCATCAGGTTGAACCATATAAACATCTTCAGAGAGATGTCCATTTAGAAAAGCGATTTTGACATCTATTTGCCATATCTCGTAATCATAGTGCGCTGCTATGGCAAGCAATATCCTGATTGATTTGATCTTAGCAACTGGTGAGAAAGTTTCATCGTAGTCAACACCTTGAGTTTGAGTGAAACCTCTTGCAATAAGCCATGCTTTATAAGTGTGTACATTTCCATGCATGTCAGTTTTTCTCTTGAAAAGCCACTTGCTCCCTACTGCCCGTGAACCGAGGGGTAGCTTAACCAAGTTCCAGACTTGATTGTCTCGCATGGATTGCATCTCGGCATTTATGGCATCTAGCCATTTCACAGATTCCGGATCTGAGATAGCAGATTTGTAGTTAGTAGGTTCATCACCAGAGTCAGCTACTACCAAAACCTCAGGACCCTCTAGATTCCAAAGATATCTGTCAGGTTCTTTGCGGGTTCTGCTACTTCTACGAATGCTAGCGTTTATGTCTGAATCAACAATAATTTCTTGTTGTTCAGACGCACCGACTACATCAGCATTTGTTTGTGGTTCTCGAATTTCTTCAAGATCCACAATATTACTTCCAGTTCCTCGATCAATAAACTCTTTCTCCAGGAAATATGCATTCCTTTTGATGGAAATCATATTTGCATGAGGATGGTAAAAGTAATATCCGCTTCTGTTATAATACCCGATGAAATTAACTTTTTCGCCTCGAGGATCTAGCTTGTCATCAGACTCGCTAGTGATATAAGCATCACATCCCCATACTTTAAGGTAAGACAAATTAGGTTTAGACCCGTGCCATATCTCATATGGAGTTTTGTCTACCTTCTTAGTCAGTGCCAGATTGACAAGGCGGGCGGCGGTCATAAGAGCATAACTCCAAAAGGAGTGAGGTAATTTAGTTCTACACATCATCGATCGAACCATATTAAGTAGGGTTCGATTTCTCCTCTCACTCACACCATTAAGTTGGGGTGCGCCGAGTGGAGTGAACTGTGAAACAATTCCACGTTCCTTTAGATGATTAGTGAACTCTTGGCTTAGGTATTCTCCACCTCGATCTGATCGAAGTACCTTGATAGTTTTACCAAGTTGCTTTTCTACTTCGTTCTGAAACTCTTTGAACATTTCAAAGGTTTCATGTCTATGCTTCATGAGGTAGACATAGGCGTATCGACTATAATCGTCAATAAACGTAACGAAGTATCTTTCGTGATTTCTAGACATGGTTCTGAAAGGACCACATACATCAGAATGTATAAGTGCTAACAGATCCTTGGCCTGTTCACCAACATGGGTGAAAGGATCCTTTGTGAGTTTGCCAGCTAAGCAAGATTCGCATTCATCAAAAGATTCATGTCCTGTGGATTCAAGAATCCCTTCAGACTGAAGCCTTTTCACACGTGTCTTGCTTATGTGGCCAAGTCTACAATGCCATAGAAACGTATCGTTAATTCCAGATTTGATACGTTTAGTAAGATTATATATGTTATTGTTTGTTTGAATATCAATCTCATAAATACCACTTTGAGGTTTAGCCTCAAAATAAAAGACATCATTCAAGTAGGCAGAAATAAAAGCATCATTAAAAACATACTTGAATCCTTGTTCAAATAATAAAGAAACTGAAATAATGTTTCTGGTTAAACCAGGAGCAAACAAACAATTATCTAAAGTAATTACAAGGCCAGATGGACAAGAAAGATAATATGTTCCAGTTGCAAGTACTGGTACTCTTTTCCCATCACCAATAATGAGCTCCATGTCGCCTTGTTTCAGTTTCTTCCACCTTTCAGGTTCCTGCAAGACATTAATGATGTGGTAACCATATCCAGTATCAAATACCTATGTGTTGCTAGAAACAGTGAAAAGTTCAATAACATAAATCAGAATACCTGAAGAAGAGCCTTCACCATTGGCCTTCTTCGCCTTCAGCTTGGCTAGATAGTCAGGACAGTTACGTCTCCAGTGCCCCATCTTATTGTATTCAAAACAGTGTCGCTCCTCAGGGGGGGGGGTACTGCTTTGTTTTTAGCCAGCTGTTTGTTGTTGGTGGCAGACTTGGCAGCAACAACTTTACCTTTACCCTTACTGTTATAAGCTTTCTTCTTGGGTTTGGCTTCCTAACACCAGTAGATCGAACCATCAATATTTGACTGGCTTTACCTGGTATGTTTTGCTCAGCAGTTTTGAGCATACCATGTAGTTCAACTACACTCTTAACCCATGCATTCATATTAAAGTTCATTACGAACTGGTCGTAAGAACTAGGCAGGGAGTTCAAGATGAAGTCTGCTGCCATTTCATCCTGCATAGGATAACCAAGTTTGGCCATTTGGTCGATGTACCCTTTCATTTTAAGCACATGGGCACTAACAGGCGAGCCTTCTTGCATTTTGCAGGATATAAACTGCTTCATGGTATCATAGTGCTCTTGTCGGGCCTGTTTCTGAAACATGCCCTTAAGTTGCTCAATCATGTCAAATGCAGCCATGTCCTTCATGTTCTTCTGGAGATCAGGGGACATGGTGGCTAGCATAAGGCAGGCTACCTCATCGGCATCCTTCTTAAATTTTTCCCAAGTTTTATGGGCAGCGGTTGTATTGTTTTCAGGCTCGTTGGGAATAGCGCTATCTAAAACGTAGAGCTTTTTCGCCATCTTGAGAACAATTCTCAGATTGCGGTGCCATGCGAGAAAGTTGATGTTGTCAAGTTTCTCTTTCTCAAGAATAGACTTGAGAATGAAGGAGTTATTGGTTTCTGAAGACATCTGTTTAAATAAGCAAAAATAAATTAATTAGTATTTTCGATGTATTATTTCCTTATTTTAATTAATGACCCATTTATAGTAATTTTAAATAAGGAATGAGAATCTGGCTTGGTCAGTTACTAAAGGCAGCTGGGGCACGTAACATTAGTAAGTGACTAGGGAGACTGACAACGCTTATCAATTGTGAATATTGCACAACTCTCGGGTATGAGGCCGCAACGACAACATTTGTCAATGCATTGATACGTTTAGCCTCATCTATGCCTACTTTTCTCTCTAGACAGCTGTGGCACGTAACAAGAGAGAAAAATAATAGTCATCCTAAAATAGGTACATGTGGAAGGGCCGAATGTGTCAACAAAACCCTTGCACCTTGGAAGAATAAACTACGTATCAAGTGCGGTGTTGTGGCTCCAAACACTGATGTTTCGCTCAATGTTCCAAGTGTTCATTACAATAGGGTGGCATAGACTGCTAATTTTATCTATGGGATCCAATTTTAGTGTTTACCGAATAGGGTCAAACACAACGTATAATTAAGTCATACGTGCGTTGTAAAAGCCAGTTTTATAATATTCAATTCGTGATAATAAATGACAAACCCTTTCGTCTCTCGGGACACCAAATTTTAATACCCTTCTTAAAACTAGGTTTGTCGCGAGATAGACAACCGATTTTAATTTGATAATTTAAATTATTAAGTTTTAAGTTTTGAAATTCAAATTAATTTTTTTTGAATTTGAAAACACTTATCCGAATATCCCTTTTGAAACAAACAATTTGTTTTATTTTTAACAAGTTGTAAAAATAAGTTTAAAACTTGTTATTTATTTTGATTGTAAAATTTTTTTTTAATTAGTTTGATATTAGGTTGGATGTTATAACAATTATAAAATAAAGCAACCATAATAGCAAAGTAATATGTAAATCTAATGGCTATGATTGTTTGATCTCGCTAGAGCCAATTAGCAAGATCAAACCAGGTCACGAGGTCAAAACACAAAACTATCACATGGATGGACCTAAGTACATCTAGTTGTCTTGATGGGCTCCCACTGACTCATTGATTCGTCTTGTCTCCAGTTTGGCTTCGGGTCTTCAAATATTATAATATTTACAAAAGAAATACAAAATAAAAGAAAACCCTAATCTATGATAATTTTGAGCCATCAAATGGGCCAAAACCATAAAACCAAAAACTTTAACAAAAACAAATCACATCACAACCAGTCAATCACAGGGTCTAGCCAGATTTACATATTAAAACACAATCAAAATAAAACGGGCAATCTTTTGTTTAATAAATATACAACCAAAATATATAATTGCCCTTAATAATAAATCAGAAACTTTAAATAATTTTAAAGTTTGTGATCTATAACCGGTTAACAGACCGGATTTGATTTGCATGTTGTAAGCGTGGCTCTGATACCACTGTTGGGTTCAGTGGTATCTTTGGTTAGGTTTAGTTATCAAAACAATTTTTGATAATTATTAATCAGATTAATAATAGTTAACGCAACGGAGTAAAAATCAAAATACCAAAATTGAACCCGACAGGATCTGGGTTACAAACAATGCAAATACAGAATATTATTAACCTACCGATGAGATATAATATACTTTGGTTAATAATTAACCGTTTGAGACACCGAGGAACAACGAATTAAATGCTAGATTGAACGAACCGAACGAGAACGCAAAACAAGACGCGTGGTTCTCAGGTCTTGGTGTTGCGTAGCGACAGCCATAAGTTTTGTGTGCAAATCAAATAACAATTGAAAAACAATTGTTCAAAATCTTGAGTTGCATTTGATGGTATTCACCAAAGGAAAAAGTTACAGCCGTCGAATCAAATTCGCCACCGCGGTCTCGTTGTGTCATCCCTCTTTTCCTTTGGTTATCCATATATATATATATATGTAAAATTAGGTTTTTAATCTTAATTAAATATTTAATTAATATTAATCTACTCGCGGGCCCCAGGCCCGGTTAGATTAATATTAACCCACATAATAACGGATATCCAAAATAATAACGTTTAACGCTTAAACGTTTATAAATAATTTATAACTTTTATAAATCATTTAAACCCGATATAGTTCGTAAACGCCAACTAATTAAAATAAGTGGACTTAATATTCGTTGCCCAAGGTGTAACTCTTACGGGTCATAGCTCGGTTGGCTACGTGACGTAACCGAACCCGTACATAATCCAACAGATTGATGATCACTAGCTCACTGCTATATACACACATACATGTATGCAGAGGTTCCTTGAAGAAATGTGAATCAAAGCTTTTAGTGCTAGGTCCAATTTATATTTTAAAGTTGTCAGGCCTTACTCTATGAAAAGTTGAAAAAGTCCCGTGATTATTGTGGAGTGAGAAAGTTGTCGTAGGGAAGGAAGTCAGGAACACAACAGAGGTGGCACCGTGGATTCTTAGCGGTTCCGGTGTACGCGATGAGTGTTTCTTCGGTGATGAGTTCACAGTGAGTAATGGCGGACCTAGAAATTTTTTTAATAGGGGGCGGAAATCTTTAAGTGTCGTTTGTCTATTGTAATATAATTTGTTTTTCGGTCTTGTTCAGGTCAGATACGGTTCATTGCCGGAAAAACATCGCTAATGGGGACATTTGATAGTAAGACCACTGTATGAGAAATAAGACTAAAGCAACCTTTTCGAAACAACATTTCAAAAAGATTGTATTATTTAACAAAAAGGTCAAATTTGTTCACAAAAACATTGTATTATCTAACAAAAAGCTTGTTTTAGATTTAATACAATTTCATCTAATGCAGCCATTGATAAAAAAAATTGTTTTAGTCTAATACTACTTGTTAAAGCCTAATGCAACTTTTTAATGGCTAATGCAATATATTACTAGAGTTGCATTGACTTCATTTTATTTTAGTGGATATTTTTATGTTTTTTAGAGATCAAGTGATTAAATTTTACTAGAAATGTATAAGTAGTTGATAAAAATCCAACATAATGAGTTAAAAGAAAAGAAAAGGTAAAGTTGATTAGTTTTTTAATGTTGTAGGTATGTGATATCTATAGTTAATCTCATAATATTTTTATAGTTTAAAATTATGTATTAAGAGATCAATTTGTAGATAATTAAGATGTCAACTGTTGGGTCTTCATCATCATAAGTAGATTTTGGGTTTGAAAACGTTAGGGTAACTAATCAAAGATATGTGATAACCTTTTGGTCTAGTCACATTTTGATTTGATGTTTATTACATCACACTGATGAGAGGGTGAGTCTCATAAAATAAGTAATGGATGGATTTAAAAGTAGATTTAGAAAGAGAGTATTTTTGTTGTTATAAACAAATTAATTGAATATGTTTTTATTGTTCTTCCAACTCTAAAAGATGACTCCCAAGAAGTTGTAAAATCCTTGAATCATGTTAATGAATAGCGCGACAATGACACGACTGATCTCAAAACCTTCTTTCAAGATTTCAAGAGTAGCAAGCTCGATTGAGCTAGTATCGGTCTAGAGTTTGTTAAGATCCTAATGCAAATACGTCATAATAGAGGATGCAAGTTCTTGTAGAAGGGGAGTTTCAGGTGAGGGATATGGTCATGGTGTCCCAACCTGTAGTGGTTCTTGATTTCATCGGCCTATTCTTGATTTTTTATATTTTATTCATAAACTTTTTTTATGTCATAAAATAAATTGGTTTGGTAATTTCTTTCAAAATTTAACTTAAAAGAGAAAATTTATATAAGATTTTTTTTTATCTAAAATATACTTTTTATACACTTATATTTTTAATTTTACGATAGTAACTATAATGTACTAATATGTGAAAGATATTATAAAAAGTTTTAAAAATGGGTTGAACAGGTTGTGTTCATATCAACACGTGAATTCTATGTCATGTTCGTTTTAATATATCTTTCATTTTTTTTGGGTTTGGGCTCGTGTCGGATTAGACCCGCACGTGACAATCCTTTTAGCACCCGTATGTTTGGTTGCCATAGTGTCGACTTTCACAAGAGATCTTCCATCTAGTCCTGGATGTGCCTAACAGTATAGAAGGAATGAAGCGTTATTAGTTAAATACTTAGCTTTGATAGTTTACCCTTGATGACTTATGATTAGTGGCAAACTTATATATCTGACACCAGAGTCAATGGAATACAATGACTTGTCACGAGTATGTAGAAATGTATGTGTGAATTTTTCAAGTGAAAATAATTTTTATTTTCGATGACTCCATGTGTTTTAATTTTGATAACAAAACAAACTTAAGTTGAAGTAAAGAAAGAAAAATGTAAGAAAATGTTGATTATCCATTGTTATTTAGTTTACTAAAGTTATCATTAATTTTACCAGTTGTAATAACAAGTGTCTTTTATAATATTTTATATTATATTTTTATTATGTGACCAAACTAACCTATTGTTATGTCCCTTGAGACATCTAAAAATACCGACTCCATTTAAATACAATTTTGAACTCCATTAGAATTAAAATTTTGAATCTGCCTCTGCTCATGATCCCTCTGAAATTTATAAAGAAAGTCAACTTTGTATCATTTTAATTATAAATCTGAAAAGAATATTTATTAAATATTCGTTATACTTTTATGGAGAGGTTACAATACGGCTAATTCTTGTGATATGTTAGCATATTAAAGCCCACAAAGTATATCCAAATATATTCTCGATAAATCACGAATGAAAAATGTTATGGTGAACTTTATGAAAGAAAACATGTTACGTTTTGGCATGTTTAAAATGAATTGTTTTGTTGAATATAAGATTAGTCGGAATCTTTCCAAAGCCTTGAATGTTTGTACTTCCTAGTTCCGCGAAGAACATTGTAACACTATCTTCAAATTTAAACTTTAAAAACATACATCGAATGCATTTGAAACCAAAAGGAAAAAGAATTATAAGCAAAATATTACGTATTTTGAGAAATTATATAGTTGCAGTAGTGAATTCATAATTTTTTTAAAAAGTATATGAGATGGAACGTGTCAAAAAATACACTAAATGTAGCTAGTGAAATTTTTCAATGACATATTAGTAATACATAAAAATTTTAAAGCACTTCCGACAAAATATATAACATATTATTTGAAAAACCTACTTATAAAACTAAAATTTCTACGAATTTAGACATGAGTGGAGTATATTTTCCTCTCACTAATTACTCTTAGATCCACCCTCATGTTTGATCCTTTCAATCTTTATAAAAAGGTCACTTTTTCACCTATCTTTTCTCCTCTTATACTACACTAATACTAATCTATTCATTGGATGGATTTTAACACCGGTTTTTTTTTAAGAGTTTTTAAACTTTTAACATTGAACTATCAACCCAAGTAAAATAAATAAAATTATGCATTAAAAAGATCTTAGTAAATAGTACAATAGTACTTGAACATGAATACAGATCTTAGTACAATAGTACTCAAGTATTACCCAATTTAATAACCAAACTAGTGGTCACCATATATTGTTTTATATAATGGGTTTAAAAACCAGTTGGCTTGATGTCTCTATCATAAGAACTCGAAGATGAAGAACGATGCTTTGCTTTAGGGTTTAACCTCCAAGTAAAGTGCCCCATTATTTAAAGATGGATTCCTTCGTATTTGGTCAAAGTGTGGTCCTACCAAATTTTCTAAGATTCTCTATATGATTTCAAACTAGTATTTTTACCCGTCGAGTGTTGCAGCAGCGGGGCCGTATGTGGCGTGGTATTATTACGTCAATAATGTCTATTTTATTTGACCCGACTCGTTTCCAAACAAAATTTATATCGAAACGTAGGCCAACTCGAAACGTACATAAAAATTCCGATTTTAAAATGTTGACTTAAATGTAAGGCACGTGTGTTGCGGCGGAGTAGTACGATTTAACTGCACGTTGCGACACGTATGCGATCTACGTTACGCTCGTGCGACCTAATAGTTAGAAAACGTAATTTAAAATAATTAAATATTAGAAATTAAAAGAAAAAAAGTTAATTTAAATGAAAATAATGTAAGAAAATTAAACGAAAAAACCAACAAAGGCAAACAGCAGAGGACGAGACTTGAACCGGCGACCTGATGCGTGTTTGAACCTTAAGGGACGCAGGTTTGCCACACCACCAGGGCAACAGTTTGTGATTTTGCTTCACCGAATAATTATTGAATATTAACTTACTTGAGAAAAAATAAAAAAAATACAAAAAGTTGGGTCCATTTAGGTGGTGCAACACCGAAATTGCAATGGAACTAAAGCTTTCCGTTTTCCTTTTTCCTTCCAAAAGTAGAAATATTTGTATACGTTTTGTCATGTTTCAAGACCATTATGTTAAGAATCACATAATGTAATTACATAACGTATAAAAGATAAACAGTAATAGTGAAAGAGAGATGATACATAGTCATTTTATGTATCACAATAAATACAATATATATAATGTATAATATGATTATCCTGATTCTTCACGTATTATTACTTGTGAAATCAGGGTTCATATATACATATGTGCATGATAATTTTAAAAATAAGTAATATGTTAATAGTTTCAAGAATCACATAACATATTTATAAGTAGTGCATTAAAGGTAATAAAAGTAGTGAGAGAGAAAGTGTGACAATCCGTCTATGTATCTCATTCAAAGCATTATAAAGTGCTTATACGATTTTCACAGTTTTTAACATATTGTTAGTTCTGTAATAAACATGTGCGCTTTTCATTTATATAATCATGGGTTACTTGTTGATTACAATTTGGTATGGCCATTCGGTAAATAGATTAAATCTAAACCTTTAAGATTATGCTATTAAGAAGATAGTTGTATTACATTGTGTGATGAGAAATTTTGAGATAAGATTAAGAGACCTTGGTTACTTATATATATGACAACAAAAGAAGAATCAAACTCTATTTAGGGATTATACAATCTAAGAGCCATCATAACCCAAGCTACTGGTTGATGAACTTCTTAACATGAGCCATCATCTCATGGGTTCGGGTTTGAGCCATTGAGTAATTATGCAAAACTTGAAACGCATGCCCAACGTCTTTATAGATGATGGATTGCACCGGTGCACCCACACCGGCTAGGACACTTATGAACTCTAAGTTTCTATCTTTCAATATGTCTAACTCAGCCACACAAACCAAAGTCTTGACTTGCCTCATATCACTCAATCTCGGTGCACCCCTTGCAAGAGGGTTGCACCATGGGTGGTCTCGTGTGGACCCTACAGGAAGCGCGAGTCGCCAGTATGTATCAGAAGCCGCTAATGTTAGCGCTGAGTTAACTGGTTGTGTAGAATGCTTCTCTGACATAGTTCTTGACTCTCCCCCGAAAAAGGGTTGAATCAAAATAATCCCCTTTGGTGACAAAACCGGTCTAGACACTAGCCGTGAAGCAACATGATAAGCGATGTTCGCACCTGCACTGTCACCAGCTAGATATAACCTCGAAAAATCACACCATTTGAGTTCATTAACCGTCCCCTTCATAGACTCTTGTTTTAGCCACGTAATAACAACATTGACCCCATCATCATATGCAGCAGGAAGCCGGTTCTCAGGAGCAAGCCGGTAATTCACCGATACAACAACACAACTCGCAACCCGCGAAAGATTTATCAAGAACTCATGGTAACAAGCCCAAGAAGCCGATCTACACAAAACCCCCCTCCATGAAAGTAAACCACAACGGCAGTTTTGATTGAAACTGCTTATTATTGTTGGTGGGTGCATATACACGCACCCACAAATTACCAACCTTGTTTATCATTACATCTGTGGCTACAACGTCGAGCCTCGAGGGTACCATGCAGGAAGCATGAGGTACCACTGGAGGTCTCTCGACGTAGCCATCTTTGTGAACCTTTATCAACCTACCGATCTCTTCAACCACGGAACCATTGTTCGAATAGTGAAAGTTAGTTGACCCTTGACTCAAAGATACGGTAGCCATCACACCAGTAAGAAGTACTAAAGTGGTTGTAGTTTGGTGGTATATGAATGCCATTGAGACCTCTATATATAACGGTTGGACTATTGTTCGGATGTTTTGTCATTCTAGTAAAATTATTGACCTTTAAACGACGGTTCAGCGAGAATCAAGATCTCGTGATCTTATCGGATAGCAGCCCCCATAACTTTTTGCACTGCCCATATTTGTTCGGATCTTAATAAAGTAATTGTCGTGAAAAATAAATATTGCTAACCGAAGGTGCTGAACATTTCGTTATGGTTACAAATTGTAATTGTGATTTTTATTGGAAACTAGTACTATGCCCCCGCGTTGCAGCGGGGCGTAAAATTGTGCCAAATAGCACCTATGTTACATTACCGTTAGCGACCACTAACACCGAAAAACTCGTATTAATAAAATCAAAAAAGAAAAAAAATAAAATCGAACGAAAAGTAACGTAGAAATGTAAAACATTAAAAACAATAACTTAGTCGATTAAGGACCCACACCTTGCAACGGAGCGGTTAAACGGGAAATAAATAGGTGTAACAACGTTGAATCACACACACATGGTACGATTGTTAACTCTCAAATTTAGACCGAAATGTAAAACGAAAAATTTGTAAAAACTAAATTTATAGGGAGTTGCTAAAAGTAAAAAAATATAAAGGTTAAGTTGTATGAATGTAAAAGTATTAGGTTTAAAATAAAGGTTAAAAAAAACACAAGATGTATACAACTTTTAATGCTTAAAGTATAATAATATATGCAAACTTGAGTTGATAACTAGTATATATTAAATTATATGGGAAATAATTATTTATATTTATCATCTGTTGGAAGTATATAAGATAATTGTTTTAAGAAAAGGTCAAATAGTAAGATACATAAATTTGAGATTATAAATATTGTTAGGTTAAATCATGGTGTATGAAACGGATTGAATAAATTTATATTGTTATAATTTAGTAAAAAAGATTTACAGTTATATATTTATGATATATTACATAATTTTTGATACAAATTCTAGGCATGTTATATAATAATTTTTTATAAATGTTTATACAAAGAATGAATGAAATAATATATTATTAAAAGTTTTTCAACAAACCTAATTTAATCAATAAAATACATTTTATAAGATAATTATAAAAATCATTATTATTAATAGAAGAGAAAAACAAAAAACAAACAATTACAAAAAAAATTAAATAAATTTGTATTAATTAACAGGAGAGACAGACAGTAAAAATTAAAAAGTCGAAAGAAAAAAACACGTGTCATCTATAGTTTTTTTTATTATTAACAGAGATTTGAATCAAAAGTTTTTTTATGTCCTTGTTCCTTCAAATTTGTCATTGCTTCCATGTTCTATGAATCCAATATAGTAATGTTCTTTTTTTGAGTTTTGGTTTAAGTCAGCGTTTGATATGCAGAAATGAAAAACGGAATGAAATGAATCATTGATAGTAAATGAACAAAAATATGTTTGGTTGGTGAAGATAATGAAATGATTCATTATATAACTGATTTCATTCATTTAAATTCATTACATCCACCTCTTTTTTTTTCATTTCATCCCTTCGTCATCAACACTACCCACTCACCCACCACAACAACCACCACCGACCACCAAATTCGTTTTGTCACCAGCAACCACCACCAGGCACGGCCACTACCACCACCATCGACCGCCGTCGCCGCCGTCGCCAACCACCGACCACCATCGTCGCCGCCACCAACCACCAGCCGCCGCCAACAACCACCAGCCACCGCCGCCGCCGCCAGAACCACCACCACCCGCCATCACCATCATAACTAATTTTACATTTCACTCTTTCGTTTTTTCATACCTAACAAACAACGCAAAAGTAATAATTTATTCATTTCTAAAGGGTAACTAAACAAGACAAAAAAAATGTAATAATACATTTTATTCTCACATTCATTTCATTCACTCATTCATTACATTCATTTGTCTATTTCATTATCCTATACCAAACAAACAAGTTATTCCCTTTCTTCATCTATAAAAAAATCAGATTACTATCTTTTTTTTTCATTTTTTAGGGATATTCCGATTTAGTTATGTTTATCTTAAGCTTTATGCAAGTAAATATTCATATCTAATCTCTCTATTTTTTCAGGTATAACATTGGGTTTGTTTGGTATAGGGTAATGGAATGTACGAATGAATGGAATGAAACGCTACCTAGATATCTTTTCTTTCTCAATTTATACACTTTATCTAGGGAAATCGAATATGAATATTTATTGCACCTTTATCTCTATAGAAAATAAAAAAAAAGAAAGACAAAAGAAAAAAAATTTATGAAGCAAGTAAATTTTATGACGATTTCCTGGAAGACAGAAGGAAATTAACTTTATTGGAAATGTCCGAATTTTGGAGAAATGAGTTTAATGCAATAAAAAATAAGAAAGATGTTCAAATACAAAGTGTATTTTTGTTACAAAGTGTGAGAAGATAAATGAGTCAAAAAAGTCACAAAAAAATTATATCTTACAATCTAAATCGAATTTCAAAAAAGTAATTTCGAGTTTTTGTTGCCCTAGCCGTCCTCACTAAAAAAAATAAACGAAAAATAAAAAAAATAAAAAATTAACTTTTTTTATTGTGTAATTTATGAAAGACAAAATGACGTCATTGTGTCATAAAAGACACAATGAAATTTTTTTATTTTTTTTTTTCTGAAAGAGGACGACAAGAGGAACAGAGATTAAGAAGTACTTTTTTGAAATTACATTTAGATTGTGAGATATAATTTTTTTGTGACTTTTTTAGCCTTATTGTGTCTTCTCACACTTTGTAACAAAAATACACTTTGTAGAATAACCGCACCCAAAAAATAATTCTATTTAAAAGAGCATAAAGAAAACTTATTTTGACTTTAAAACGTGTGAAACTGTATAATTTTGTGATATTCTCATACAATCCGCGATAGATTTTATGCCGATTCATTGCTTTTCTTTGTAACGATACTCGTTGAAAGTCCTCATATTTTTCTCGCAGTCGTAAGAGTTTCTTTTATTTCTTAAGGAAGACGTTAAGGTATCCATGAAAATCCTCATATACATTGCTTTTCTTTGTAACGATACTCGTTGAAAGTCCTCATATTTTTCTCGCAGTCGTTGTAATTATCCATGAAAAGTATATGTGAGTTTGGCAAATTTGGTTTGTTACCACACTCGCATATATTAATTTGAAAACCTAATCGGTCATTATATGCAGGTTTATTGTTTGGACCAGACTCTAACGAAGAATAAGAACAAAGTCAATCACTTAATATGTCCTTATTTGGTAAGACATAATTATGCATCACTTAATATGTCCTTATTTGGTAAGACATAATTATGCATTCTATTTATGACTTTATTATGCGATCTACTTTGCAAAGTTAAATTGCTAAATTGATTAAGTTTTTTATATAAGGTTTTATTTATTTATTTATACAATTTACATGTGAAGTTGAAAGTATGAATTGGATGCATGAAAATGAAATTTGAAAAAAAAGTCCTAAAATTATACTTTGCTTTTAAGACTCTAAAATAGTTGAGTCGCTCATGACTCCATGATAATTATAACTCTATAATTATAACCAAACCTAATAGATCTTATTCATCACAAAGTTATTAATAGGATTTAAAAAGATTAGTCACAAGGCAGGCATAACAAGTCAGACATGACACGATAAGACAAAATAACCTGACATGTCAGACACGAACTTGTTAAGAAACATGTTACACGAAATGACATGTTTAAAAATCTGTTTAGAAACACATGTAATATCACATATTTAATAACCTGTTTAATGAAATAAATATTACCGAAGTTCATAATAGTCTTAAGTTTTAACTAACACATATAGACATGATCCTTAACATAGTAATCCATAACAAATTTGAAACAAAAACCCATAAAAGTTAATGTCAAACAAATTTAAAGTTCTAGTTGGTCTTTCTTCTCAAATCTTCAACAACCCTGCAATATTGCCAACTTTGTGGATGATATTCCAATTGTTCAAATCTGTACGCAATAATTATAGTCATTTTAAGCAAGAACATAAATCAATTCATAAAGTTTATTGAAAACATTGAGAGTGAATACCTTAGGATTATTCACTGAGTTTGAAGCATCTGAGTTATTACTAATGTCAATCAACATTATATATTTTATGAGCTCAGCCAATTCAACTTCATCAGAACCTACAAACAAACATATACTATTAATAAAATATTATATAAAACTAAAAGCTTATAAAAATAAAGGAAAAAAGATATTACAAGAATCTCCAAATAACCAATCTTTTGAGCATATTAGAGTCTCAACGGTATCTTTACTTAGTGAACTTCGATGTTCATTAAGTATTCTTTCACTTGCACTAAAGCTAGACTCTGATACAACATTAGACACTGGAATAATCAAAAAGTCTCTTGTCATCCTTGAAAGTGTGTGATATTTAAACTTATTAGCTTTTCAAAAAGCTAACACTTCTAGCTCTGAGTTTATATCAACTCTCGACTCCTCCAAATACAACTGTAGTTCTAACTTTTTATTAATTGCAAAATATTTACTCTGAAACTGATCAAAATCCTGAAAATAAATAACTAAAAATTAGCAAGTGAAACATTAATGGACAATATATAAAAAATATTCCTTAAATCTTGCTTTTACTCCATAGGCACGTGTTGTATCATCCCTCGTATCCTCAACCCCTTTGTCAGCATTAGAGCTACTTGCATTATTTGAAGTTGTAGATGAATTATGACCCTCATTTAACAAAACATATTTATTAAAAATAGAATGCAAAAGTTGATCAATATTTTCATATTCACTGTTTCCCTCCCTATAAACTTGTGAATAACTCCAATCGATAAAGTGCAATTTGTATCTAGGATTCAAAACCATAGCTATGTCTAATGTAAGACTAAAATCAGACCAATATTTCGGTAATTTCTTCATCATTAACTGTGCCATTTTTTTTTCATATACTCGTCTTTTGAATTTATGCCCTTATACAAAGTCAAATAAGCCATAAAAATATGTGGATAATACAAGTTTGCAGTAGGATATTTTGTACCCGAAAAAACTTTAGTCATATCATGAAAAACTCCAAAAAAACCACATATCTTCTCAACTGTGTCCCACTCATATGCATTTGGACAATGCTTATAATTAGAATCACTTAATTCTAAATGGCAAAAGGCATGTCGATAATAAATAGCACTATCAAGCATCAAAAAGGTAGAATTCTACATAGTTGGAACATCTTGCACTAACCCTTTTCTAAAATTTAAAGAAAGCACCTTAACTCAATCTAAAAACTTTTCTTTCCTTCCTTGTGATCCTTTGAACATACTTGATGCTCTCTTTGACTTTGTAAACACATTCATTAATTTTCTTAAGCCCATCTTGCACAAGTTTAAAATATGTGCATAACATCTCAAATGAAAAAATATTCCCATAGAAATAAGTGGTGACTTGTATTCAACTATTCTCTCAATAACCCAACAAAAGTGTCATTAGAAGAAGCATTATCTAAAGTTACAAAAAAAATTTCTTTTCAATGCCTCATTCTACTAAAATAGAAAACACTTTTTCACATAAAGCAATGCTAGTATGAGGTGGTGGCATGAAATAAAATGATAAAACTCTCTTTTGCAAAACCCATTGTTTATCGATGTAATGCACTGTAATTACTAGATAACCATCGGTAGCAATAAAAGTCCATAAATCTGAAGTTAAACACAACATTCCCTATGATTCCATAAGAATGCTTCTAAATTTTTCCTTTTCTTTCTTATACATTTTCAATAAATCAGATCTTACTGTGTTCCTAGTAATAATATTCAGATTGCGTTGCAAGTATGTAAACAAATCTCTAATGCCCTTATAATCTACAAATGACAATGGTAATTCATGCCTAATCATAGCAGCCACAAGCATTTCACAAAACTTGTTTTCATCAAATCTAGACGACCTTAATGCCATGTCATTATTAAAAAGCATTTGACCAACATCATTAAATACATTACCAATACAATCAGTCATGCGTCGTTTGAGATTACCTGTACCAGTCTTACAATCATATATGAAGACATGCTTACACTTGTTGCACTTGCATTAGGTCTTTCCACCTATTGAAGACTGTTTAAGTTTGTTAAAGTAGTTACACACAACATATCTTTCCTTTCGATTTCTCTTTGCCCCCATACTATTATCAACATTATTTTGTATACCTTCCATAGACTTAACCTTATCATCTTCAATATCTATATTTTATGAACTATTCTTTTCTAGGTCAACTTTAATACAATCAGAATCCATCTACAATATATAACAGGTTGCTAAGAACATTTAACAATAAATGTAAATAATAACAATAATATAGGTAAATCATAACAGTAATAGAGGTGTGTGTACTTTGAAAGATTAACTGAAAACAGAATTGAAGTGCCTGCATTAGTGTGTTACCTGTGTAGTTGTTTGACTGTTCTTAGAAACCGGTCGCGATGGACTCTGGCGAGTGGAGATGGTAGCGATGGATGATGTGATCGCGACGGAGGCTGTGGTCCTAAGGTCGCGACAGAGGCTGTGGTCCCGAGGTCACGATGAAGGTTGTGGTCTCAATGGTGGTCTGTGTCCGTGGTAGCGTCAGGGAGGGATGGAGTGATGGACGATGGTGGATTGGTGGCCGGTGGTCTTGATGGTGGGAGACTGGGAGAGTTTTGATGGTGGGGGCGACGCTAGGATGAAATGTTAGGAGGGTAAGGCTTTAAGGTTTTGTTTTTAACTTTTGAATAATATATATATATATATATATATATATATATATATATATATATATATATATTTAATTATTTAATTATAAATATGTTATTAATAGGTCTTAACAGGTTAACAGTATTCAACCTGTTAAGACACGAATTTTATCATGTCTTAATATGTTGATTTGTTTAAGACACGAAACTTGTTAAACTCAAACACGAAACTTGTTAATTTCGTGTCGTGTTAACATGTCCGTGTCAGAAATTGTCAGTCCTAAGATGAGATGTAAGTAAACGTTACCTTTATCCCGATAGATAACTAAGCCTCTTTCAGCAAAACCTCCTCCTAAGACATTAACTCCATAATATGAATATTTAGTTGTTATATTTGAGGGTCATAAATCACCATCGTAAGTGTATCAGTTAAACTGATATATGATATCTCATCTCGTTTCACTACTCTAATAAAAGGGTAACTAGAGATGATACGTGGCAACATCATATTTATTCTCATTAAAAATTTTTCGTTTCTCTCTACTATTAAATAACAACATTAACTACTAATAATGTTATTTATTTTTATTTAGATTAAAAATAATTATTTAATAAATTAACAAATATATCTTTTTATTAGTGTTTTTCTAAAAAAACAACGTTTTACAAAAATAAATTTTTTTAAAACATCAAACTTTTTTCTAAATACAAAATATTTTAAAATTGCTTTTTTGAAACTATAATTTTTATAAACTAAAAATAATTAAAATTAAGAATTATAGTAAGAAATTTTTTAAAAATAATAATTTTAAAAAATAGTTTGTTTTGAAACAAAATATTAATTTATTTTTTGAAAAATACAAATAATTTAAAAAAGTTGATATTATTATTTTATTACTTATAGTTCTTACTCATAAAATTTCAATCATATCATAGCTTAGAATATTGTTTTTTAAATTTATAAAATTTTATTATATTTAATATTTTATTTATTCAACACGTGTAATACATGAGTTTACTAAAACTAATACTACTAATGAAATTGTCATGGGTTGGCAGGTTTGGCTTCGTTTTTGATATGGTTATGAGAAAATATGAAATCACGAGGGTATCAATAACATGTTCTTGCTGATCGGGAGAAGCCACAAAGAAGCTAAAAGGATGAATGTTAAGGAGGAGCGACATAGAGGGTGATTTGGCATGAAGGTAGGAGCTAGAACACGGACCCGTTCGTCAACAAGAAGAAGCCAAATGCAACAATTAAGAGGAGCGACACCGCACACTACATCTTAACAAACCTAACACGTCATAGTTTTTGTTACTATTTAATTTGTTAAAAAAATATTATATTATTTATATATAACATAATCAAGCTAGACTTAAATCTATTCTTAAACCTTTTATATATTTATCTCTTCCCTTTATACACACTTAGGTGTTGTTTGTTTTTTCTGCAGCAAAATGTCTACAGTCTGCTGACCATATCTGCAGACATCTACAAGAGAAGAGGTGGACCAAACGTCTGCAGTCTGCAAGAGGAAGACTGTTTATTTTTTAACATCTGCAGACTGTAAAAATAGTATGTGATTAAGCCAAATCAAATCTTACCTTAAACCAAATCAAACAAAAAACTTAAACCAAATCACAAACCATAATTATACAAATTACAGAGGGCAACAAGTCATTTATTCATAAAGCTTAGCTTCTGTGCAAATTATGATGATATGATATTATATGAATTTTGATAAGAGATAGATTGTTCAGGGCTCTATGCTAATTTCATCATAATTTCATGTAAACATTGTTTAATTTCGATTACACAAATCCTAATTAGAAAGCCTAAAGGTACCTTGAGGATGAGATATGCATTGAACCAGACGTCGTCAATGGGGGGGGGGGGGGGTGATGTGATGAAGGAAATCAGGGCGTAGATAGATGAGCGTGTTGGCGGCAAGAAGAGCGGCGGTGACTGGTGGTTTACGTTCGAGCCTCCTGTACTCGTTGGCGACCTGCAGAAGCATCAATGGTATCATCCCGTTCGAGACGCCCCTGTAGTTTCTCCTCATCGTTTCCGATCTCCGGCGAATAAAGATTTATGTTGTGTAGTAGTAGCAGATCTATAGGCGTGCCTTTGATTCTTGCTGAGCAAGAAAAAGGATTGAGGGGAAGGAGACGGGGACGACGCGACAGGTGGCTGCAGACGGTGGAGTATGGGCCGGCGGTGGCTGCTGCAGGTGGCGGGTGGGCCGGCGGTGGTGAGGGGAAGGAGTTGGGGAGGTTGATGGTTTTTGGGAAGGAGGAGAGGTTAGAAGTGGATGTGCAATGTCTTCACCACGCAGACCTCAGGAAGACCTTTTTTAATGAAAGGTCTTCTAAATAACAAACAGTCTGTAGACCTCAACGTCTACGCGTGGTCTGCGCGACGCAGACAAAAGAGGTCGGGAAGTACTTCTCACAAAAACAAACACCACCTTAGACTTCTCTCTTTACTCTTTCATATACAATCATACTAACGAGCTTATTATTTTATTATATTCGTATCGAACTATAGAGGTAACTATTTGAGAAGTCGCGGAAAAGATAAGAATTATTGTTTTCGTTAGAAGTCACCGAAAGTGAAAATGCAAAATATACGGACTCCTTTTTGACTGCCACTTGTCATCATTTCATTGGCTAATTCATCCTCCGGCCCAAAAGTTCGCACCGCTAATATAAACCCTCACACACACCCAATCTTACTTTCATCAATCTCCCCCCGTCGGCACAGAAACCACACACATAAACCCTTGGATACTCTCAGCCCCATCGATCCAGGTATTTTCTCATCATTTCTCTCATTTTTGTAACAGATATCTGCTTCTCGATTCCTTTTGCTCTTAAATCGATACTTTTGTCACCATCACAAGTTATATCTATTTATTTTGTGCGTGTGTATGGAGCTATTATGACTAGTTGTAGGGTTTGTTAACTTTGTGTTCATGTAGATCTGTTAAGTTTCAGTTGATTCGATGTGTGAACTGCTTGGAACAGTGAGCGAAAGCTGTTTTAGATCCATGAATCAAAACTTTACTTGTTATGAATGTTAGATTTGGTAGGAACTGTGTGGCTGTGTAGTTTGTTTGGATTATTATTTTTGCAATGAAGGTGGAGGCAGTGTTTATCTGGTTATGAGTTAACATTAGAAGCTCAGAAGTTGCAGGTAGAAATTGGCTAACTCTGAATCACTTCTATTGAATAATTGCGAGTGTATAATGTGTTAAGTTTAACATAGTGGTTGGTTTTATCGACCTGGTGTGACTGTAGCTTGAATTGGTGCATCTGGATCTTCCATGGCGTTCTGATCTGATTGTTTATTTGGTTATGAAGTATGAACACAGAACATTATAAGCTCAAAAGTTATTGGCTTGAAATCGGCTCACTCTGCATCATTTTGTATTGTATAAGTGAGATTGCATAATGTGTTTGATTAAACATAGCAGTAAGTTTTTTAACCTGGTGTAATTGTAGCTTGATTTGGTTAATCTAGATCTTTCATGGCATTCTGATCTGATTGTTTAGTTGGTTTCGGCGTTAAAAGCACGATGGTTGTTGGTTAGAAATTGGCTCACTCTGCATCATTTTGTATTGTATAGTTGGGGTTGCATAATGTGTTTGGTTAAACATAGTGGTTGGTTTTATCGACCTGGTGTAACTGTTGCTTGAATAGGTACGTCTAGACCTTCCATGGCATTCGGATCTGATTGTTTATTTGGGATTGAATATTAAAAACTTAAAGTTTTTGGCTAGAAGTCAACTTACTCTGCATCATTACTGTTGTTTAAGGGGGAATGTACAATATGCTCTGTTAAACATGGTTTTTGGTTTTATCAACCTGGTGTGAGTGTGTGACTGTAGCTTGACTTGGTATATCTAGATGACTAGATCTACAATGGCATTTTGATTGGATGGTTTGATTTGATTTAGTGATCCTTGTGATTTTCTTTCAGAATCAGCCATAACTGATTATAAAAATGGTGCAAACTGAAGCTTCGCGTGAAGAAAATGTGTACATGGCCAAATTAGCAGAGCAGGCAGAAAGGTATGAAGAAATGGTAGAGTTCATGGAGAAGGTTGTGAAGATTGTTGATTCTGAAGAGTTGACAGTGGAGGAAAGAAATCTTCTTTCTGTGGCTTACAAGAATGTGATTGGTGCTAGGAGAGCTTCGTGGAGGATAGTTTCTTCTATTGAACAGAAAGAAGAAAGCCGTGGGAATGAAGATCATGTTACCACAATTAAGAACTACAGGGGTAAGATCGAGGTGGAATTGAGCAAAATCTGTGATGGCATCTTGGGCCTCCTCGAGTCTCATCTTATTCCTTCTGCATCATCTGCTGAATCTAAGGTTTTTTACTTGAAGATGAAAGGAGATTATTACAGATACTTAGCTGAGTTTAAGACAGGAGCCGACAGGAAGGAAGCTGCTGAGAATACTTTATTAGGATACAAATCTGCTCAGGTAGATGAATGCTGATTCTGATCGTCAATATTGTTTTGAGCTTTTAGTACCCTGACGTTGTGAATTATGTTTTTCTGTGTAGGATATTGCTTTAGCCGATTTGGCTCCCACCCACCCAATAAGGCTGGGTCTTGCGCTAAATTTCTCGGTGTTCTATTATGAAATTCTTAACTCACCTGACCGTGCTTGCAGTCTCGCTAAGCAGGTAATTTTAAATTGTGTAAGCCACTCGGCAATAGCACATAACGTTTTCACAATTCACATTAAGTTAATTATTTTGAACAGTTTAGCCCATTGGGTTTGAATTTATCTCTGCTACTCCTTTGTTCTATTATGTCTTGTTAAAATGTTGGTCAAAGTTGAACTTGAACATCTTCAGCCATCCCTTCCCCTTCAGACTGATTCTGTTATAGTATTCTAATTTTTGTATGTTAATCAACATGGATATGGATGTGCTTCATTGCAGGCGTTTGATGAAGCCATCTCTGAGCTAGACACACTTGGTGAGGATTCATATAAAGATAGCACGTTGATCATGCAACTTCTGCGGGACAACCTCACTTTGTGGACATCTGATGCTGCGGTTCTCTCTCTCTCTCTTGTGTGTGTGTGTGTGTGTTTGTGTCAATATTTTAATTTTCAATAGTCAGATATTCTAATCGAATTATGTGTGGAATCAAAATATTATTGCTGAAATTGAGTGGTGAAAGTGCATCTTCTTTTTGCACTTTGGCACTTTGGCACTTTGCACAATGTTGGTACAACGTGTGTTCTTATATGAATTCATATGTATGTCTGCCACTTTGTTGAAGTTATTTTCTTTTTTTCTTTTTTCTTTTTGTCACAGGACGAGACAGGGGACGAGATCAAGGAAGCTTCAAATCCGGAGGAAAAGCAGTGATATTTACAAGTCAAATGATGATAGTTGCGAACTACTTTTGGTGGTGTTTTTATTTAGGTTTTCATTTAGGGTGTTATTATATTGAGAACATAATGGATATTTGCACATTCTCTATGGTTGCTGCTTGCTAGTTTCTCATAGGTTGTAAGCTTGTCCAAGTTATTGACGTTTGGTTTTGTGTCATGCTTCTGTTAATTGCAACCAGATGTTTATGATCTAAAGCTCTTTTGTGAGATGTGGCGTTTTTGTGAGCCACTTGTGATCTAAAGTTTTATAACATCTAAAGTTTTATAACATGGACAACGTCAAGTTTTATAAACATTCACAATTTGACTTAGGAAGGAGCATCTAAAAATCTAATTGATGGGTCTTGTGTCTACTGTTTACATAGTGAAGAGAACAAGGGCGCCTCTGATTTGACATAGTGCAGATACCAATAATGCATCGTGAAGATGTGTGTTAGTGATAATTATGAGAAAGTCGCCTATACAAACATCTGTTAGGGCATCCGATAGTGAGGTGTTTAGCCTCTATTGAATCTTATAAGATGCAAGTGATTAATAGGAATAGATTAGAAGTTGTTTTAAAAAGTTATGAATATCACGTTCAATCTTACTGTAGTAATTGAAATCGCGAGAATCTTTTAATCATGTATCTTCTATATAAGACGTAATTTTTAAATTAATATTTTTATTAAAGGCCAAAAGTGAAAGGTTTATTCTTTCGTCCAACTTTATTTATCTTCTCTCTTATATCTCTAATAACATTTTAGTCTATGATTTTCCTTAACAACATGCGTATATGCATGTACGGAGCATTGATAGTTACGTATATATGTGTACAACTCATCTAAGTTTTAACGTTACTAATTCGAATACGGTGACTACTTAAACATGTTCCGTCAATCAACGTAGAGCTAATTCTTTTAGTAAAGTTAAGTCATCTTCATTTTCTAACTCTGATGGAAATCTTAAATTTGATAGATCTTGTTAAATTAATTACTCATTACTCAAATAGTTAATGTGGTTTAATCTCTTAATTAAAGTTGCATATTTGGGTTGTATGATTTTGATTTAAACTTTTTTTAAATTAGCATGTAGTTTAACATTAACTTTCAAATATAAAACAACATGTAATTAACTTATTTTGTTATTATATAAGTTGTTTTATAATATAATCAAAATAAGAAACATAGCCTAACCCTTTTGTTTGAATTCTAAAATTCGAAGTTGATCAATACCAATTCTAATTTAAAAAACCGTCAGAATCATATAAACACATGTTATTATTATAGTATATATGATATAATTACATGACCGCATAACGGTTATTCTTTATTTATTTCTTCCGGTGTATATAACAATGCTTCTTGTAGTGATTTCAATAACAAATTCATGCAATTGTCGTAGAAGCTCAAACTTAATCTTGCAGAGTGATTTCAAGAAGACGGTTTGCGGGAAGATAATGCTTTGATGATGCTCACCCTCTCAAATTCCCTAAGACATATGTTTCAGCCTTTGTTGCCCCTGGGTAGAGTGAGTCTACTTAGTGAACTGGTAGGACGCGAAGATCAATTGATCAGTATGAATCTCGAGAGTGGATGGTTGATCGCCGCCGGGGAGGGGCTTGCTATCGTAACATTTTTCCCGGTGTATGTGAGGGTGACAAACTCCTTCTTGTTCGATCATAGGGTTGGTCCACCCTCCTCTGGCGCAAACACCGTTTGCTGCGCTGCGTTCATTACGAGAAGGAGGGGGAACTCTTTTGGGTGAAATAGATAGTCAGTCTGAAGTTTTCTACTATGTCATCTTTATTAGTTAAAATACGGGGCTTAGGATTGGTCTCAATGGTCAATGAAAATGTATTAGTGTGCTGTATTAACATGCAGAAATTTTAATAGATTGCTAGCTTTACCGGTGGTAGGAGGGTTAAAAGACGATGCAGAGCGAGAAGATTTCCAAGGACGGTAATTCTCATCCATGCATTTAACCTGAGGATATCACAACAATCGTATATCTATGAGTAAAGATTCATATAAACGCAAGTAGCTTAGAGGGAAATCAATAATGTTGTCAAAAGTTTATAAAACTTGAACCTTTAAAAAGAATAAAGAAACTATTATACGATATCCATTGTTTCCCACTAAACATGTTTTACCATCTTTACAATAAACAATCATAACGTCACAATCAATAACATTAAAGCACCCCTCACCTTATAAAAAGCAAATAAAAACCAAAAAACACGAGCAACATTAAGGTTTATCATCACAAACAATCAGCAACATCCGTAAACTCCTTTTCTAAACTATTTCCAATGGCTGTCAATACCACCGCCGTCATCGCCTGGTAACAACACCACCACCACCACCACCACCACCACCACCACCAGCGTCACCGTCTCACCACCGTCGTACACCACCGTAGACTCACTGTTTCTTTGTTTTTGGTGTTACAGGGGCTCCGGAGAAGACGGACAACTGGGGTTAGGAGACAACGAAGAGAAAGAATGGGTCTCCACCGTCACATCTCTCAGTTCAGTCACCGTGAAATCCGCGTCGCCGG
Organism: Flaveria sonorensis; assembly: GCA_025506505.1. Taxonomy (NCBI): domain Eukaryota; kingdom Viridiplantae; phylum Streptophyta; class Magnoliopsida; order Asterales; family Asteraceae; genus Flaveria; species Flaveria sonorensis. The sequence goes on along the minus strand of CM046440.1, from coordinate 67,272,618 downwards.
CAGCCGGAACTCTCTCGCCGTTTGTGACGACGGCAAGGTATATCTCCGATCATTCTAAACGCCGACGTACACTGTACTCTGTTTGATTTGTCGGTGATGTTGATGTTGCAATTGTTTTGTGGGTTCTTCTCTGTGCTATCGCAATGTTTAGAAAGTAATGTTGTGAAGATTGTAGGTTAATGATCGTACCCCCGTTTGTTGGTGTAGATTGTTTATGTTAAAAGATTTGAACTTTGTGATTTTGGAGCAGTAATTGTTGAACGAGTGAATTGGATGATGATTGTGATCACTGTGCTAGGGTTTCTCGGGAAGTGGGGATTTCGTATCTTGTATTGTTTTTGGTAGTTGCTAATTTGTTACCATAAAAAGGAAATTACCCCAAAATTATATATTATATAATGCTTATTGTTATATAATGTATGTGTATATGATTAATTGTATCAGTGTATATGTTGTCATGGTTAGGGTGTATGTGAGTTCGAGAATTCTAGTAAGGTAGGAGATTAAGTTTGAAGAGATCATAATTATGAATCTGGGGTAACACCTATAAAAGTACTACTAATTGTAAAGCTGGGGATTAGCGGGACTGATTGAAGTTATATGTTTATATTCATTATTTGACGCGCTGAAGAGGCTGCTTTCTAGAATTTGCAAAGATCAATTCTACGCGCTATGTTATTTTGGAAAAAGCGGGGGTCTTTTTATTGTGGAATGAAAGAATCTAACACTGTGGATCCAAATTTAGCGTGCGGGTAAAGCTGATTGAAGTTATATGCTTGTGATTACAACCTGATAAAAAGTTTGTGTTTTGGATTATGGCTGATGACAGATGTTTTTCTTTGGAAACGGAGACTAATGTTTATAATATTTTGTGTGTTTAACAGTTGTTTATGTGGGGTTGGAATCAAAGAGGAACTTTGGGGCACCAACCAACAACAAAAACTGAGAATATACCCAGTCAGGTTAAAGCTCTTGACAATGTTAAGATTGTTCAGGTAAAGCATGATTAATCTAGTGGCTATAAACAAGAACTAGAAAGTCGTATTGTGGTTTTGGTTTTCATTCGTTAGTTGATTCAGGCAGCTATTGGTGGTTGGCATTGTTTGGCTGTCGATGATCAAGGCCGTGCTTATGCTTGGGGTATATATTTTTCCTACTCACTTTAAAATACGGTCCAATGTTTAAACTCTCATTATAAAACAAATGTAAGAAACTACTAGATATAAATTGGTGTTACTAATTTCGAGTAATAATTATTAATTGGTAGGCGGAAACGAGTATGGGCAGTGTGGTGAAGAGCTTGAAAAGAAAGGTGATTCTGGTAGGACTTTAAGGAGAGATATCGTGACTCCTCAAAGATGTGCATCAAAGCTTTCGGTTCGCCAGGTCTATTTTTCATCTACTTAACACAAATGTTACTTTGTTTTAGTTTTTGTTTAAAATTAATTTCACATCTTGTATGCAGGTAGCTGCTGGCGGCACACATTCAGTAGTGCTGACACACGAAGGGCATGTTTGGACCTGGGGTCAACCATGGCCCCCTGGAGACATGTACATTGCTGATTTGCCTTTGTTCTTTGTAGTGTTTTGTAAAAGTTTTGTGTTTTTTATAATTTTTTTTGTTGTAGAAAGCAAATCTCAACGCCTGTGAGAGTACAAGGTCTTGAGAAGGTTAAGTTGATTGCAGTCGGGGCTTTTCACAATTTGGCACTTCTTGAGGATGGAAATCTGTTGGCTTGGGGCAATAATGAATACGGGCAGCTAGGAACAGGGGATACCCAGCCCAGATCACAACCTGTTCCTGTTCAAGGATTATCGGGCCTCAGATTGGTCATTCTTTTGCCATCTCTATATAATGATGAATTTTTATATATGCATTAGGTCTATAATACATATTGCATGAGAAAATTATGAACTTTGTGTCTGATTTCTGTTTTGGGTAACTCGATTAGTTTGCACCAATAAAAGGTCTCAAACTTTCAAAATAGCTTCATTTGGGGGAATCTTAATATTGTCATAGTTACCAACACATTATTTTGACCGGGTAACTAAATTATATTACTGTCACTTGATTTTTTTGAAAGTGTGATATTTCCTATCAAGATTTGAGATATCCTATCAAGATCTCTTAAAGTTTATGCCTTTACCCAAAACAGAAGTTAAACCGAAGTTTGGTTACTGCTTTTGCAATTAACCTTGTATAAATTGATTTATTCTGTGTGATCATTATAGCCAAACAAGTTTCTGAATCCATGTAACCTCAGGTTGATGTTGCTGCCGGTGGTTGGCATTCTACCGCTCTAACAGATGAAGGAGAGGTACCCGGTGTTTCATTTCTTCAATAAACTCCTAATTTCCATAACTTTACAACTTCTATCCAAAAATCTTTACATTTTGTGTTTCTTTAATGTCTTTTCTGCTGAATATAAGGTCAACAAATGTTCAGACGTAACCGTTTTATTCAACAGGTATACGGGTGGGGTAGAGGGGAACATGGAAGACTTGGATTTGGAGATGACAAAAGCAGTAAAATGGTACCTCAGCAAGTTCAGCTTCTAGCTGGCGAGGATATTGTCCAGGTGTCATGTGGCGGAACTCATTCTGTTGCATTGACTCGTGATGGTCGTATGTTCTCTGTAAGTTACAACAAACCCTCGACTTTTAAAATTGACACAACAATAGCTCGATTAAGAGTGATTATTGTATCGATTTTTTACACTTTTACTCATTTGAACTGTTAGTTTGGCCGTGGGGACCATGGAAGATTAGGATATGGTAGAAAGGTGACAACGGGTCATCCATCAGAAGTACCTATTGACTTACCGCCACCAAAAGATGACAGTGGAAGTGGACTAGGGCGGTGGTGCGCTAAATATGTGGCATGCGGGGGCCGTCACACACTAGCCATTGTAGAATGGCAAGCTACAGAGGGAGATGGGTTGATCTGATCAAAGTTTTATTAGAGATATCATGATGAGTTGTATTATCATATAATTATGAAGTTATTTAACTTGAGAGCTTCCTGTGACTTTGTTCAAGGTATTGAGAGTTACTTTATGAAACAAGTGGTTGATGCAATATAGGTGTTACATGTTTGTTGATCTTCAATACAGTACAATCCAATTCAAACGAAATCAAGACATTACTTCTCTTTACATCGTATTATGTAACACCCGGTTTGTGTCATTTAATTTGTGTATGATATGCAATCTTGTATGAGTCCATAGAGGAGGTGTTGGTCTGGTAGATGGTGGCCTGGTGGGTAGACGGTGCATGACGATGTTGCCCGTTGACTGAGATAATCGGGTTCACACTTGTGGCTAAGAACTTCGATATGTGGTAATGGTGGATGCATGCTTACAATCATTCTTAGTAATTGAAGGCATGTGGTTTTTTTAATCATTACATTTACTTTCAATGAGTATGAGCGTATACGGTGTTTGACTTATCTCCTGTTTTGCATAAAGCCTGAGGAGTGGCTAAATTCTGAATTTAGAAGGAACCACTTACAAAGTTTTGGTCAAGAAGATTTAAGGATTGACATGTGTGCTTTTTTAAAAAAAAAAAACTAGTTGCATCGGTGATTCAGAACTAGATCATTTTAACCATATGAATAGAATACCCAAATAATCAAATTAAAGGCACTCAATGACAACAATAATTACAGCCAAGCGTTGAAGATGAAGCACGCGCCGAGCTGTAGCCATGCTACGCTCAGTTAGTTCTCGCTCCAACATCAAGGTTAAATTTTAGGAGCCATGCTTTTGCATCTGCTTTTATAATCATTTATCATGATATTTTATGTTTTTATTTATACACTATTTTTTTGAGATAAAACTTGAGGCGTATCTAGACTTTAGGAGCATTACATGAGACCAGTAAACATTCGACAAATGCAGTATGTAATATCGTATGTGATATTCGAGTAACACTGAATATATTATGACGATAAACACGGTGAGCCGAAAGACTTTAACCCAATTTCTATAAAATCACACACCATATAACACACAAAAACACTGGTGTCAAAGGGAAAGAGGCTTTGAGCACACCCAAACACACCTATATTACATATATATATATACACACACACACCCTTTTGGTGTTAGGATCACACAAGGGTGTCTATAGCTAGTGAACCCAGTGGTGGTTCAAATACAAGAAGCAAAGAACTCAAAACCAGAACAAAAATGGAGAAAAACATGATGGATTTACAAGGATCCACGCTTCGTCCTATCAGTGTCATTCCATTTTCCTCTCGAGTTCCCGGTTGTAATGTCGGGCATGTAAAGAACCCGTAAGCTATGCCAGTGAACAATGAAACAACATGTGTCCTGTAATATATTTGTTATTATTATTATTTTTTTAAGCCATATGTATGTTATTTGGTAGGTGTTTGACAAATTCTGTTTATTTTAAGATTTAATTCATAAATATTGAATAATATATAAATTTTACTAACCAGTCATCAATTGGACCAAAAGTCGATAAAACAAAACCAAGAGCAGTAGCAACAACTGCCTTCTGATACATGCTTTCAAAGACATCTTTACTCATGGCATCCTTGTTCTGATATTGATAAATAAGCCAGGCTCCGATTATACCAAACACAGGTCCCTGAAGAGTTCAAATCGAACACTTGTTTAAACAACCAATATCTGACTGAAGAAACAAATTTAAGATTGAAAAATGAATGACATTTGATTTCTTGTTTGCTTACTGTTCCACCAACGGTTGGATCAGGGGTGTGAAGAAAACTGGTCAAGTTGCCCGAGAGTCCACCAAGTATGTATATCAAGAAAAAGGTGCACGGGCCATACGCTCTGCATACTTGAGGACCAAATGTCAGCAGAACCCAACAACCAAGCCCCATGTGAAGCATCCCTGTGTGCTGCAAAAAAGATAAAATTTTCTCTGTTAAGGTTTAAAACTGCATACTGCAATGGACCTTAGTTTGTTGCATACTGCAGTGGATCTAGCTGGTTGCTACTTGTGATTACATGTATCTTACGTTCAAGTTGCAATTTCGACTTATTTATTTACTAAGGGTCGATCTGGGTAATGCACTTATGCTTTGCCCCTAACGGGCCACAAAGGTAAAGTAAAAAAAATTAGCTTAAAATAGAAGAGGTAAAAAAAGTCCAAAGTTTATTTTTGATGCATAAAACCAGGGTTGTGTTAAGTGTATCCACACCTATGGTTTTACTCAATGTACCCCTACTATACGAGTGTATAAAGAGTTGTACATGGGCGTATAAATTCACATATGGGTGTATAAGAGGGTGTGTATACAGGCATATATGAAGTCCAATACGGGCGTATATGAGGACCAATACGGGTGTATATCAATCAAATAAATAGGGTAAATTTAGCAACAAGGGGCCAACCCCACCTTGAAAAAAGACATTTCATATTCGACACACAATTATTTTGTCGAATTATTTATAATAAGACAAAAACTGTTTAAGTCAACCCAGCCTGTTTCCACACATTCAGAAAAGTTATCTATTTTGACCCATAACCCAGCCCAGCCCGTCCATTTTCCACTTCTGAACTTATGGTTACTTGAGTGGATATAGATCACAGAATGAAAACAGTTAACTCCTCTAGAATGGCACGAACCCAGTCGTCAATCTTGTACCAGAAACATTGGTGTCAGTAGCCGCCACCATTCTCCGTATAAAATCAAATGATTAATCTTTGCTCCATAGAGTGCTGGAAGTGAGAAGAGGTCCAAATCAGAGTTCTTGATTGGGCTTGCAATTTCAAACAAATAAACCCCAATGTTTATGGAAACCATTGTGCTTCTGCAACAAAAATTTTACCTAATTAATGAATGCATATGTACACAATAATCCAAAAAAAGTAATAATAACAAAAGTTGAGTGCTTTACATCAAGTAGAGACCAGAAGTTTCATCGTGACCACTCTTCAAACCACCACCACCATCTACTAAAGCTCGCTCGTTTTCGCCAATATATTTCATGGTGTTAGACATTTCATCTCTTGCAGCAGATGAGACAAGATCAGCGTTTCGAGAACTTGGAGAACATTGACCTGTATTCTCCTTAACTTTTCCAAAGTAAGAATCTAGCGACTGCAAATGTTTCTCTCTAGAACTAGACTTTACTACAAACTTTGATGATTTCTCCCTCTCAGATGAATTAACAGAGATTGATCTTAACAAGTTTGCACATTTGAGCAGACTTTTGTTTGGTTTCAACAAAACACCAACAGAATTATACCAAGCACACATATCCTTGTTTACAGCTTGATCTTTGCAACATATTTTGAAGCATATTGGAGCAGCAGCCATGTTCCTCTGAAAATAAAAAAAGAAAACACAAAATAATCAACAAAATAAGATGGAAAGATCCATCAAAAGGTAAAAAAGAAAAGCTTTCTTCTATCAAACTAATTCTTGATATTTACACACACTGTTTAATCCATTTGAAGTTAAGAATGATAAGTGATTGTGGGTCTTCAAACATACACCTAAAGATGAACACATTTGCATGGGGGACATGATATAATTATAAACCAAATATTATAAAAGAAAACATTTTTACAAACACTCTGTGGGCACCCAGATAAAACAAACAAACAAACAGGTGTAATCGCAGTACTCATATCTGAAATAAAACCGCGTACCCGATTGAAGATGACGATTGGAACTTATTAATTGTGGGGAAAAAAGACAAAGGGGTTAAAATTGAGCTTCCATTAATGGAGGTGCAATTGAGATTACAAGCATTTAAACGTTAATGATGGGGGAGAAATTGAATAGGAACAAAATTGGGGATGGAATCTTATCGTTTGAATGTCCATAGAGGTGCTAACACGTACCCCAACCACTCGATTTCCACCATTAGTTGTGATTTTTGTGGGGTAAGAGATGAAGGACGATGACACCCACTGTTTCGATTTAAGCTCTGGCGGCTGTAGAAATCTTGTTGACAAATTATATTATGCCTTATGGATTCGGTATTATCCGTTATAGTTATAGATCTATAAGTAGATGATCTATTCGAATTACCTCTAAATCCATTTGTATATTTTATATAGAGTAAATTTCCTTTAGAATAAAATGTCATTTTTATTTCTGACGTTTTATTAAATTTACCATTTCAATCAAAAGATTTTTTTTTTGTCATTTCAGTCACTATAGTTTATCAAATGTTGACATTTCCATCCACTCCACTAACTCTGTTAAGATCTCAGTTAAATATGAGAGTATTTTAGTCTTTTTTAACACCTAATTACCCAATTAAATCGAATTAATCGATTAATATTCAATTAAAACTAAACAGAAATATGAAGCGACTAGTGAGACCGCACGCTTCAATTTAAAAGCTTTGATTAACGCTAACTCATGTTGTTCGATTGAGGTCTGTTGTAGGATTTCAGTGGATCTTCACGTTTTGTTTGAACGTGCACCGTTGTTCGATTGAGATATACTATTATCATATTTTGTTTCATTGAGGTCTGTTGTTGTCACGATCGAACAAATGCAACAATAGCATACTTCAATCAAACAAAGCGAGACAACAACATGCCTCAATCCCACGGCAGACCTCAATCGGAAAAAAGTACACGTCAAAACAAAATGTGAAGGTTAATTGAAATCTCACAACAGACATCAATCGAACAACATGAGTTAGAATTAATCGAAACGTTCGGTCTCACTAGTCGCTTCATATATTTTTTTAGTTTTAATTGCATATTAATTGATTAATTTGTTTTAATTGGATAATTAGGGTGTTGAAAAAGACTAAAATACCCTCATATTTAACGAAGATCTTAACGGAGTTAGTGGAGTGGATGAAAATGACAACATTTGGTAAATTACAGCTACTGAAATGGCTAAAAAAAGTTTTTGGATTGAAATGACAAATTCAACAAAACGTCAGGGAAGAAAATGACATTTTACTCTTTCGTTTAAGTGGTTTGATGAAAATTATCATACTTAATCGGTCGTTTGCAAATATTATCATATTCATCTAGTCCGTTAACTCCATCTAAAGTTTGCCGTTATATGAGGGATATATCTGTCACTTTACATATAAGTTTTATTATCATTATTTTAAACTTGATTTAGTCATTTAACAGAGAATTTTGGATGGAGTTAACGGACTGGATAAATATAATAAGATTTGTAAACGACAGAGACTCAGACGCGAGAAAACAAACAATTAGATGAAAGTGATATTTTTCACCAAACCATAGGAATGAAAATAACAATTATATATATAAGGTTATATAACCGGTAATTTAATTTTTTTTAACCATAACTAGTCTCCAACGCCACTTGATATTGGTCAATCTTCTCCTCGCTACGCGACATGAGTTTGGTCGTTATCATATTGGCTCATTGAAAACAATAAAAAGGTATACCAAAACAGTTATGATGGTACCGTTACCAACAACAATATTTTTTGCTAATAGGAGCTTTGGTTCGAACAAAAGTTATTATAGAAAAAAAATTAATTAAAACAAGACAAACTAAAAGCGTAACTTACATACGACAAGAGATATGAAAATAAAAATGAAATATAAAAACTAAATCTATTCAACTTTTGTGTTAAATTTGTAAAAACGATAGTTGTGTGGCAAACATAAACAACCCTAAACTTAACTATTCCTCCTCACGTTTTTAAATATATAGATAACTAGTATTACACCCCTCGCGTTGAGGCAGGGGCGTAAAACCATGACAAGTAGCACCAATTTAACGCCATCAACAACGATCACCAATTAAAGAAACGGGAAAATAAATCTCAATGGAAAGTAAACTTAAAAACGTTGAACCCCGCACGTGAAACGTAAAACATTAAAAACAATAACTAAGTCGATCTAAGTCTCGCGCATTGTAAAGGGGCCATTAAATGAGAAAAAGGTAGTCGTAAACACGTTGAACCACACGCCCACATTGTGGCGTGTTAACTCGTAAAATTTAAACCGCAACGTAAAACGCAAATTTTCTAAAAGATGAAAGGTATATGGAACCAAAACGGAAAGTAAAAATATATACAGGTTAAATTATAAAATACGTAAAAATATTAAGTTAAAACTTAAAAGTTAAAATTTATTCTAAACAAAAAATAGTATTAAAAAAAATTATGCTAAACAAAAAAAAACATTAAAAAAAATAATAATAAATAACCTCAAATTACTGTTTACACCTACCTGCAGCTTTTATTATATATATAAATTGCATCGAATGGTTTTCGTAATTTTTTATTTAGTTGGTTGTTTCCAACACTTCTACATTCATGTAAATCTTTTGAACTTTTAGTTTCTATCATTTAGGCTTTGGTCTAAATTTCTTGCAAAACAGAGTTTCATGTATAAGTAATCAAAACACGAATGTATAATTTGTCGAAACTACAGATTTTTTTATAGTTTTTTTCTTTCACAAAAAACTAAATTATAACATCTTATAAAATTCACGATTTGTTGTTTCTACGTGTTTAATTTTATCCTTGTTCTA
>CM046440.1:66433128-66660628 GCA_025506505.1 Flaveria sonorensis | reverse complement strand
TTTCTTAAAACTAAATTATCAAACATGAAATCAAATGGTTGTCAACCGAGTTTTAGAACAACTTTACTCATGATTTTTAAATAGCCATAACATGTTTATACACGAGTATTTCTTTTCTTTTTTAAAAGTTGCACTATCAAAACAATATTTTTATTTATTCTAATTTAAGTTTGATATTGTTATAGTTTTTTTAATTTAAAAAGAATTTACATATTGTATTCACTGAATCACTACGGTATCATAACATCCATGTATTTAAGGCTCATTAAAAAATTATTTGCGGAAATAAATTTGGGTTTAAAAATTAAACAAATTCTAACACACAAGAAACCGTGTTTCCAGTTGATAAAGTTTCAAACTTAACTCAACAAAATTCATTCAACAACTAAAACACACATAGTTACGATATTCTACCATTGAAACAAAAGTACAAACTTTAAATTTAACAGCACACATATTTAGATTTGATTTGTTTTTATCTTTTACATTACATTATAAAGGCTTTTCGAGGGGTTTTATGTTTTTGTTTGTGAATGACAAACAGAAAGAAATGGTAAAAAAGGGGGTAGAGGAAGTCACGTGACATGAAGGTTGACCCAATGTAAAGACAGCTGCAACAACTTTAAATGCACATTTTTATCACATGGCATTTCCAGACCCAAAATAACAACCAAGATTTTTAATTGTCATTTTTTATAACACCAACATTAGATACTTCAAATACAAGTTTTATGAACAATAAATTATTGGTAGTAACAATGTATAGTTTCTAAAGTTTTATAGTTTATACATGGAGCAGTAAATATGAGTGAGAGTTTCTTCTCATCCGGCTCCTTACGAATAAAATCAATTCAAATTAAAAATATGTTATGTAATTAAACTTAGATGTAAGACAACTTTATTATATTAGTTATTCTACATTAAAATTCATTACTATAGTTAAATGCTTAAAGACTCATTTTTCTAAGTCTACTCTCCACATTAAAATGTTTTTCATTCATAGAAATTCTCACAGCACGTCTTTTGCTTGCGTGATGTTGATTATAACTTTTAAAGGAGTGACACTGTGAAACCAAAAGAACCTTCATATTGAGAATAAGACCAAGAACAGTAGTTGATGATTATCTAACTAAAGTGTCATAGCTTATACATAAATTAACTAAAACGATGTTGTTCTAATAGTGTTTACTTCTAAGCATCGGTGTGTGATAACACTATATTCATTTTCTCATATGCACACATCAAAATAGTTCATACGACTGTTTAGATTACAACACTAGTAACTCGTCTCGCTATCAAAGAGATTGTATTCTTGACGGACTCTACTTGAGTTCAACCTTCTATCACGTCCGTAACTCTTAGTAGTTTTGGCTTAGAACTCCATCCTTTTTTATTTACCTAGTCTTAACTAACATCAATCGGGATTAATATCATACAACTGTACACTCTTAATAAAAACTCTTGATCATATGCATACACGCACAAGAGAAAATGCTAGGGGACAAAGTCAATGATAGATACGTACTTAACGAAAAGAAAAATCTTGTTAGCTATCATGTCATTTCAGTATAACCTCATCCTACTTATCAACTACTGTTACCTATCACGAGTTACCTTGACCAAAACGTCAACTTATCATATTTCATCAACAAATAATAATAAAAATACGTTACTCAAACCAAAAATATATCATAACATGTTACTTTTCACACGCAATATTCTCTTTATTTTCATACATAGTATGTTATCATAGTAAAACAATCCAACAATAATATTATTATTTCCATAGTTGCTTTCATGTTATTTCCCTCCTTTATAAAAGAATTCAAAAAACAAATCCAAATAAAACAACACATGTACACACACCCACAATGTGTGATTATTTATACTATACATCTCTTCAAGAAATTCCCCCCTTATTTTCTGCTTTCATCCCTCTCACTCTTGCTATCACCCAACCACTCAACTCTTTCACACACACAAACACACAATCATGGAAATCAACTCCATTTCCAAATGGGTTTTGTTCTTCATGATCGCAATTCAATTGGGTTGTCAATTGATTTCGTGTACGGTCACGTATGACGGTAAAGCCATTGTTATCAATGGTCGAAGAAGAATACTTATATCTGGTGCAATTCATTATCCCAGAAGCACTCCTGAGGTGTTGTGATTGTGAATTGTTGATTGTTTTGGTTTGATTTTGATGGGTTTTTGATGGATTTGGGTTTGTGGGGTTTGATTTGCAGATGTGGGAAGATATTATTGTGAAGGCGAAAGAAGGGGGATTGGATGTGATTGAAACTTATGTGTTCTGGAATGTTCATGAACCTTCTCCTGGCAATGTATTTTCTCTGATCCTTTTGAATTTGAAATATTAGTAACCATTTTTGTTTGATTTTGAAGTTGGAAGAAACTAAACTTCCTGTAAAAAAGGAAGATAAAGCTTTTCAAATGTATGTATCTATATATCTATGTGTGTATGTGTGCATGTATGTATTTATCTATCTATGTATGTATTTATGTATATATGTGTGTGTATATGTATGTATACGGCTATGTATGTGTTTATGTATGTATGTGTGTGTATGTATGTGTGCGCGTGCGTGTGTGGATGTATGGATGTATGAGACCATTCAACTAAAACCCATGCATATCTTGTCATTTAACTGCCATACTTTTCCAACCATGGCTTGCATCATATATATGACTCCAAATTTTTAAAGATTATTAAATCATTTTTAAAAGCTAACAATTGTTTTATTAATTAATAGATCATGAACTTACTTTATAGATGATATGTTATCTTATTGTTTTGTTTAATATTTTTTTAACTTATTTTTTTTTTTGTTTGGGAAAAACAAAATAGTATAATTTTGAAGGGAGATACGATTTGGTGAGATTCTTAAAGACGGTGCAAAAAGCAGGCCTTTATGCTCATCTCAGAATTGGACCTTATGTTTGTGCTGAGTGGAATTTCGGGTAATTTCTATTAATTTGTGCACAAAAAACTTATAATGTTTATTAAAGTAAAAAAAAATAATCAGAATTCTAATAATGTGTATCATACTAAAATTATATTTTTTAAAAAGTATCCTTGACAATTGAAATTATTAGCACTTTATCTATCAACAGACCTAAAACTGGATATTTGATTATATAACACTGATAACTTAAAATAAAATACTGAGCTTGACACTCTATAGTAATTATATTTATCTTGGTTTTTAATGATTCACAGGTGAAAAACTACAAAAATAAAATCATAGATTCTATAATTAATAATATTAATAATTATCAGAATAATAATAGTTGTATACTACTTAAATAGTTCAAACGCAAAAGGTTATAAATAAAAAAACTAATGAATGATTTTAGCCTGCCAAATTTATTCATGTGCGAATCACATTTAAAACAGCTAACCTTTAAATTAATAACATAACATATTTGTTTGCATGATGAAATGATAACTAAAATGGTGCAATTAATGATACCTTGATTAAATCTCTTCTGAAATAACAAAAATAGAATCTGTCATTTTTATATATTAAACAGTTATTTATTACTTATTGTATAAAACTGAGCAGAGGATTCCCAGTTTGGCTGAAGTATGTACCTGGCATTAGTTTCAGAACTAATAATGAACCATTTAAGGTGACAATTTCTCAATTTATTTGTCAAATTAATGCTAAATTATCCTATCTTTTCATTATTTTTTGAATTTTTGCAGAGGGCCATGCAAGGGTTCACTGAAAAAATTGTGAACTTGTTGAAGTATGAAAATTTGTTTGAATCCCAAGGAGGCCCAATTATACTCTCTCAGGTTAATCACCTGTGTACTGTTTGCTATTAGCAAATTTATAATATCAATCTATTGTTTGGATATTATACATTTATACTCCAACAATATTCAAACACACATTAGTAGTGCAACAACAACTTGTATCTTATGTAGTAAAAGTTGTACAGATAGAGAATGAGTATGGGGTGCTAGATAAGAAATATGGAGCTGCTGGATATAACTACATGACTTGGGCCGCAGAAATGGCTGTTGGATTACGAACTGGTGTCCCTTGGACCATGTGCAAACAAGATGATGCCCCGGACCCAATTGTAAGCATTATTCCAGCCCGGCCCATTTACCACTAGTCTACATCTTGTTCTTAGTAATTTTATTGTTCAACGAAAAATTGGTTTATGTTTGTTTATTTAATAAACGAACGAACATGAACAGAGACCAGGCACGCTCATTTATGTTCGTGAACGTTCAATAACGTGTTCCTTTATATTTGTTTGTGTCGTTCATTTAAACGTTTTCTGTATCTTATACTTTTATTTAATTGGTTTTCGTTTTTAAACATATGAAACCCTAGTTATATTATATGCCCCAGCTAACTTCCTTCGTATATGTTCATGAATGCTCAATAATATATTCATTTATGTTCGTTTGCGTTTGTTGCATAAAATTAATGAACGAACACAAACGCACACAAATATGTTCATTTCTTTAATGAACGAATAGGAGCAACCAGTCTTGTTTGATATGTGTTTGTGAACAGTTCATGAACAAGTTTATCTCATTAACAAATGAACACGAACAAGACTTTACTCGTGCTGGTTTGTGGCCCTAATTTTAATTGTCAGACTTTCTGGGCCTGGGTCTGGGCCTGGCTATGGGTTGGATTTTTAACTCGGAAACATCATGTGCAGATAAATACATGCAATGGCTTCTATTGTGATACTTTCAAGCCCAATAAGCCATACAAACCAACAATTTGGACAGAAGCATGGACGGGATGGTATTGTCTTTTATCTGTTCTTAAGAACATTAAATAAGAGTTACATATGTACATTATAAAAAAGAAAGTTATATAATCAAAATGAATGTAACTTGAACTTCTTTCATTGATTCCCTACAGGTTTACGGAGTTTGGTGGTGCGGTTCACAAGAGGCCAGTTCAGGATTTGGCGTTTGCTGTTGCGAAATTCATACAACGGGGCGGGTCATTTGTCAATTACTACATGGTTTGTTTTTCATTATACAGTCTTATTGACTATATGATACAATGTGTGTACAAGATTCGGTTTTGACTTGAAATATGAAATGGTTGTGTTTGAAACACAGTACCATGGAGGCACGAACTTTGGGCGGTCTGCAGGAGGCCCGTTCATCACTACTAGTTATGATTATGATGCTCCACTAGACGAATATGGTAATCTTTTAAACATGAGCAGGATCCATACTTCAAAACTTATACACAATGTTCTATCATTGTTAAGAATCCCAAATATGATGTTTGTTTGATGTCAAAAGTCAAAGTCTTTGTGAATGGAAAAGTTGACCAATTATGTGAATCTTTACAGGCTTGATCAGACAACCGAAATACGGTCATTTGAAAGAGCTTCACAAAGCGATCAAAAAATGTGAACCAGCTTTGGTTTCTGGAGATCCTACTGTCTTCTCTTTAGGACACAATCAACAGGTTCTCATCTTCATTGAACTCAAATCTTAAACTTTAATAAAAATCGAGAAAATTTGTGTTAAAGGATTAACAATCTCCAGGCGCATGTATACTATTCCGAATATGGACATTGTGCAGCCTTTCTAGCAAACTATGACACAACTAATGCCACCCGAGTGATGTTCAATAACAAGCACCATACCTTACTTCCATGGTCCATCAGTATTCTTCCTGATTGTAACAATATTGTCTTCAATACGGCCAAAGTATGTCATTTGATTTGTACTTTTCTAACATTCACATGTTTTGTTGTATGACATCTGACACAAACTGTGCAGATTGGAGTTCAATCAACACGAATGACGATGTTACCAGCCAACTCCCAGATGTTTTCATGGCAGACATATAGTGAAGATATAACCACTAGTGTTGAAGACTCTGCTTTCACTACATATGGTCTTTTGGACCAAGTAAATGTCACTAGAGATGCTAGTGACTATCTTTGGTATATAACTAGGTATGAAATGAATATGCAACTCTATATATTCCTTTGTAAAAATGAGTGTTTTCATGACTCAAATCCATGACTTACAGTGTTGATGTTGGCCCGTACGAGTCCTTCTTGCATGGTGGGGAGCATCCTAAGCTCTTAGTGCAGTCAACTGGGCACGCTCTTCATGTCTTCATAAACGGAAAACTGTCTGGTAAATGTCTTGCTTTGATTTTGAATCTGCAACAAACTAATTTTGATATTATAGTTCATCATATTTTTTAGAAAATAATAGATAGTTACATGAAAAGATGCAATAGGTGTTATAGATGCAACATGAAATGGTTATTTTTGGTGATAGATAAAGAAAGAGAGACTAATATATGTTGAATCCTCAACTGTACCTATATATTTTTAAGGTTCGGCTTATGGAACAAGGGAAAATAGGAGAATCAAATACAGGAATAGGATCAAACTGCGTGCTGGAAGGAACAAGATTGCGTTACTCAGTGTTGCCATGGGATTATCGGTTAGTTTCTTGTGTTTTTAATACTGTATGCTGATTCTACAATGCTCGATCAACTCTAACACTGGTTATTTTTTTTTAAGAATATTGGGGGACATTATGAGAGTTGGGAGACTGGAGTACTAGGTCCAGTGGTTCTGTATGGTCTTGACCATGGAAAAAGGGACTTGACCCACGCCAAATGGTCTTACCAGGTTTGGTCCACTCATGCTGACCCTTTTTATGTTGTATGATCGAGTTGTATACTAAGATGTCACTCATGGTTCACTCAGGTTGGTTTGAAGGGTGAGGCCATGGATGTTATTTCCCCAAACGGTATGTCTTCCGTTGAATGGGTGCAGGGTTCACTAATCGCACAAAATAGTCAGCCGCTGACATGGCACAAGGTATGACAGACTGAATCATGTGGGTTTGTGGCGACTGGTGAGGTCATATAACTAACCAGAACATTTTCAGGCTTACTTCAATGAACCTAATGGCAATGAACCATTGGCCCTTGACATGCAAAGTATGGGGAAGGGTCAAGTGTGGATCAATGGTCAAAGCATTGGACGATATTGGACAGCTTATGCGACTGGTGATTGCCATCGGTGTCATTATAATGGGAATTATCGCCCTACTAAGTGTCAGGTTGGCTGCGGTCGACCAACCCAACGATGGTAAAACAGCCAACACACCACATAACTTAAATTTTCAGGACATGGCTCAGTTTTGTCTTAATAATGTTGCAGGTACCATGTACCTAGATCATGGTTAAAACCAACAGGCAATATATTGGTACTATTTGAAGAACTCGGAGGGGATCCCACGAGGATTTCACTAACAAAGAGATCGATGACAAGTGTATGTGCTGATATGTTTGAACATCACCCAAACACCCAGGATTGGCACACTGAAAGCTACGGGAAAACGCAACCAGTTCGTAGACCGAAAATTCACCTTCAATGCAATCCGGGTTTATTAATATCTTCAATTAAATTTGCAAGCTTTGGAACTCCTATCGGAACGTGTGGTACCTTCAAAAGAGGAACTTGCCATGCTCCTGCCTCATATGGTGTTATTAGAAAGGTACTATTTTATATGCTTTTTTTAGCTTGTACTGCCTGCATATACAGTTCTACTTGTATGAAGCAGGGGTTAATGGATTTTGTGTTGTGCAGAGGTGCATAGGAAAAGAGAGATGTGCAGTTACCATATCAAACAGAAACTTTGGTCAAGACCCATGTCCAAACACATTGAAACGGTTGACAGTTGAAGCTGTTTGCGCTCCGACTTCAACAGGTTGAACTGAACACACAAAGCACTCGAACTAATCCGACATGAATTGTAATTTAGATTAGTTCTTCACAGGTTCTTTTTTATTTAATTCAATTATAGATTAGAAATGCTGGTTTACATAAGTTAGTGAAGAAACTGGGAGTTGTAGATTGTGAGGCCGTGATGGATCCTGATCACGGTCCTTTGATTCTTTTAGTCTGAACCAGGTCCTAGGGCTGGGTTCATGAATCCTATACTGAACATCATGGACAGTTGTCTGTGCAGTTCATGGAGATATATAAATGAAATTTGTGTGGTCAAAGTCAGTTGTTGAACTATTGTTACTTTGTTACAAATAACTAGATGTATCCCAGATAAAAATACACAGCTGAGTTCTATTAGCACATTTAGCGTCAGTTCTTAAACTATATCATACTAAATGTTCAATTTCTCATGTAATCAAGTTTCATCTGGTTAAACGAACCACATGTACTCAGTTATTGCAACAACATCGGCAGTTACTACAAGTCTTAAATCTACAAACGTAATTCATATTGCAGATAGTTCTAATTTTGATCTGATAAAGAAACAAAACCCCCAACTCGTTATAATTCCAGTTTCGAGTTATTTTCTAGTGACTTTTGAGCAAGCCGCGAGCTTTTTAAATGGACCTACATGCGACCTTTGAGGGGGCCATGAGGCGCAAGCTTTTGGCAACTGTATGCCTATATTATATAAAATTGTCGTGGGTGGTTGGAAGTCTGAGATAAAATATTACCGTTCATTATATTTGGTAATATAATGTTCAACCCTTATAATTTTCCTCCCATTAGTTTTTGTTTGGAGCCATGAGTTTGTAGCCTTTTGTGAGGGTGATATAGACAGGTAAGTAAGTCCGATAACACTTGTTTAATATGATATATATTTTACATATAATTAATTATAAATTAATGCTATAATATGATATCAATGAGGTGGCATATAAAAGAATTATTTATTGCAATCAAGTTACTAATTTTATAAAAAAATAAGATTGGTTATATTTACTAAATGTATATTAAAAGGGTTATTTTTAAACTTAGGCCATGATGTTTTTAAAATATATTTTCTAGGCCATTTGAAAAAGAATCATAATTTTTTTTTGTAAAGTGGGTATCCATCATGCCGTTAACAATCAAGAATTAAATTAACAAGTCCCAGATAGTAAATTAGATTCTTAGATATGTTAATTTGGGTGTATTTTTTAAATTCGTTTATATCATTGTAAATTTTTTTTACTTCAATTATGTTAAATTCGTTAATTTCATTCTATTTTTTATACTTCTATTATGTAACATATTTATAAAAGCGACTCATGTATATTTGCATATGTGCATGATACATACATATTTCTTTATATGTTTGTACATAGATGCATTTTTAACTAGGATTTCATGAAAAACTAATTTGTTTAAAGTTTCATGAATTCTTATTTAAGATGTAGTTTTATTAACCACAATTTTTTTACTCGTAAATACCACATAATCAACGTAATGTGAATATTCAACATTGATAGTTAAATTGCATATATGTTTAACCGAACTAAATGATTAACCAAACGGTTTTACTGAAACCGATCAGTTATGACAACATATAAAACCAAAACAGTACTTATAGGTTCGGTTTTTCCATATAACTTTAGGAACGGTGGGTTTTTCCTACCAAATCAACCCTTGATGTCCCGTAATGCTCCTAAATATTGATGTTGTGTTTGTAGATCTTCAAGATTTTCATCATTTAATGTTATATTGTTATATACACATATTTTTCATTGTAACACATAGTTTAAAAAGACTGTTTTAGTCAATGTAAGAATCCTCAATATAAGGGGTTCTGATTTTATCTCACTGCAGATTTATCGTTCAAATGTAATATCACTTACAAAAAGGAGATCGAATCCAACGGATCTTAACAAAAGCATACAATAATATTCCAACCGAATCAACCTTTTTAGGAATCAATATCACTATAAATTCAGAATCCCGTTAGCAAAATCTATATCAAATACCGCCGCCGGCAGTAAATCCACCAACAAACCTGTAAAATCATGTGGTCTCACGTAACAATATTGTTGCTTTTATTTAACGGTCTAACCGAAGGAGGCATAACAAGCACCTACGTTAGAAAAGCCGCACCGTCCGTCGAGATCCCGAAAAAATATTTCCCCAGACCTCCCGGTTACAATGCCCCCGAACAGGTCTCGTTTATTAAATGAGCTTCAGCTTGTTTAAACACAGTTTGATTAGAGATTTTAACGAGTTGATCTCGAGTAGCTGACTAGTGACCTGACCCCTGGTCATGCTCAATCAAATGTTGCATTATTTTTGTAATGCTAAAGAAAGTGTGTTAATGTGTATGTAGGTTCATATAACACAAGGTGATTATACTGGGAAGAGTATGATAGTTTCATGGGTGACACCCTTGGAGGAACAACCCAAATTCGTGACTTACTGGGAAGCCGATGACGAAAAGGGTGTCATACGTAACAGAGCTCGCTCGAAAACAACCAGTTACAAATACTATAACTATTCTTCTGACTACATTCACCATGCTACAATCAAGAGATTAAAGGTACCCCTAGCTACACCCATGTTTTTATAATAGACCTTAAGTATAACCGACCAAACCAAACCATTAAAACTCAGACAGCTTTTATCGACAGACAAAACTACCAGACGCCAGTCATCTTTTAATTATTGTTTTCTTTTTAATGTATACGCGCAGTATGACACCAAATACGTGTATGAGCTCGGCAAAGGCAATGGCACACGGCGATTTTGGTTTACTACTCCTCCAGAAGTAGGCCCTGATGTTCCGTACACATTCGGGATCATTGGTATTTCGTCTTTTAAACATTTGTCACATCATACACAAAATAAACACGTTGTGATGTCTAAAATTAAAATACACTACTACACTATTGACTATAAAAACCGTCGCAAAGATGCGTGTGTGACAAACAAATGTGGTTAATGTGTTATTAGGTGATTTGGGACAAACACAAGCATCGAATGAAACCTTGCAGCATTACTTAGCTAGCGGAAAAGGTCAAGCCATGCTGTTCCTCGGTGACTTTTCGTATGCCGATGTTCATCCATTTCACGATAACGAGAAGTGGGATACGTTCGGGCGGTTCATTGAGAAGAGTAGCGCGTACGAGGCGTGGATATATTGTCCTGGAAATCATGAACTGGACCTTGCTCCTGAAATTGTAAGACTAAACATACCGTCTAGTATTTTTAATATATAAGATTATTAATCCTATGTATTTTTTGTATCCTGACGGCTTCATACGCGTTGAAATGTTATTTGAAATGTTATTTACTAGGGAGAAAACGTTGTTTTCAAGCCGTACAAACATCGATACCACGTACCTTTCCGAGCCTCTCTAAGTACATCGCCACTTTGGTACTCAATTAAGCGCGCATCTGCGCACATCATCGTGCTTTCTTCTTACTCGGCCTACGGTAACTAATGATCAATTATGAATATGTATATTTGTTTTTATTTTTACTTTTATCTGACATGATTTCGCTAATCTTTTGTGGGATTTTATCAGCGATATACACTCCTCAATACCGTTGGCTTAAACAAGAACTTCCAAAAGTTAACCGGAGTGAAACCCCGTGGTTGATTGTTCTGATGCATTCACCAATGTACAATAGTAATAACTACCATTACATGGAAGGAGAGACCATGAGAGTCGTCTTTGAGCCGTGGTTTGTTAAGTACAAAGTCGATCTTGTGTTCGCTGGTCATGTTCATTCATATGAACGTTCGGTATATTCACGCTCTTTTTATTATTATTGTGGTTGTGGTTGTGGTTGTTATTATTGTTATCGTTACTACTGTTTTTATTTCTATTTTTATTATAATTGTTACATTTTAATTAAATATTATTTTATATATATATGTAGGAGAGAGTATCAAATATTCAATATAACATAACTGAAGGAGTAAGCAGCCCAGTTAAAGATCCTTCAGCTCCAGTTTATCTCACTGTAGGCGATGGTGGGAACATAGAGGGTATTGCTGATAGGTAATAATTGTTTTATCATATTTTTCATGTTCTAATACCTGGATATTAAATGTAAAATGAAAATAAGAAACTAATTAATCTTAAATGCATTTTGTCATAATAGTGTACGTTTCAATTCACACAACCATTATTAACACTATTAGAAACTTAACTTCCAGCGAGTGTAAAAATAAAGTACAGAAACCTAAAAGAATGTTTGTTTTAAAAATTGTAGTTTTATAGCACATCAACCAAGTTACTCGGCTTTCAGAGAAGCGAGCTTCGGACATGCATTGCTAGAGATAAAGAATAGAACACACGCGTTTTACACGTGGCATCGTAATCAAGACACCATGGCTGTATCCGCCGATTCTATTTGGTTCTACAATCGTTACTGGTTTCCTAAAGAAGAGACTAGCTCCACCACAATGGCCTAAATTTAAATGATATCTTAGAGTGCTTTTACTTTTAGTTTGTGGCTTATTTCGACCTTGAGAAGATATTTAGTATTTTGTATTGTTCTATCAACTTACTTTTAAGTATGACTGGTTTTAAATTTTTTATTGTATTATTAGCAACAAACTCTAGTTATTCCTATGGTATCCGTTGTTTTATTCATTCATAATTAACTTGATGTACTTTTTTAAACGACTTACGTAATCATCTAACATATTTATAATTATACATCACAACTAATTTAAATTAAATTGTTGTAAACGAGACTCGAATCATATCTCAAGATGAGCTTCACCACGCACGCTAACAAATATGATTTTATCATTAGATCTAATCTTACCATAATTAACTTGATACATACATGTCAAATGTGTTAGACTAATCTTGTAAAGCAAAGTTGCAGGATCATTATTGTCGCTTTTGCTATCTGGGAGGTTTTGAGTTAGTTTTTACCTAGAATTATAGTTTGAATCAAATAGGTTTTCTGTGATAGTTATCTTCTGTTTATAGTTATCCTATTTACAATTTTGCCTATAAATAGGAGATCAATGTAACCCAATAATTATCCCCATAAATTAGAAACGAGTTTTGGTTCTCTTGGTTTGTTTTCGATACTCAATTTGTTTTCAATTAATACTCAAGAAAAACTTACAGCCAAGAACAACATTCCTATTGCGTGTAAGGAGGAGTCAGGCTGAGATTGCATATATGTGATCTTTCGCGACGAGTTCCCGAGATACGTCAGAAGGGAGAGAAGCGGCTGAAGGTTTTTCAAAAGACATACAACAGAAGATCGAAGAAGATATCTGAGGCACAAGGGAACCGAGCGATGGGAACAGCGACGAAGGAGCAAATACCCAATATACCATGTCCTATGTTATCAAACACCACCTATACCGTATGGGCAATGAAGATGAAGACAATATTCAAAGTCCATAAAGTTTGGGAGACTATAGACCCAGGAACACAACCAGATGCGACCAAAGATTCCATAGCAGTGGCTCTCCTCTTCAATTCAATTCCAGAGGAGTTAGTAATGCAGGTCGGGGATCTGGAGTCAGCCAAGAAGATATGGGATGCTGTGAAGTCACGAAACCAAGGGGCAGATAGGGTGAAAGAAGCAAGACTACAAACTCTAATGGCAGAGTTTGAAAACTTGAAGATGAAAGAACCAAGTTCTATGTCTGAGTTTGCGGGAAAGATATTCGGAATTGCAACAAAGGCAGCAGCCCTTGGAACTGTGATCAATCAATGGTAGCCTCCCTCGAGCAGGTTATTGATCTGGAAACCGTCGGGTTTGATGATGTGGTTGGTCGTTTGATAGCATATGAAGAACGTATTGGATCGGAAGAAAATGAGCTCACGAACAAAACCGATTAGTTGCTACTCACCTATGAGCAATGGGAGGCGAAAAAGAAGCGTGACAACAACTACAAAGGATCGTCTTCAACCAACACGACTCAAAACAACCGGTCAAAACTCAAGAAAGGGAAGGATAAAAGTCAAGATGGGAAACAAAAAAAGGATAGGTCCAAACTAAAATGCTTTAGGTGCGACATGTTAGGACACTTCGCCTCAGATTGTCCAACAAAGAAGAAAGATGGGGAAGCTAACGCGGTTCAAGATGACGATCATGCTTTGTATGTGGTACAAACGATTGAAGAAAACAAAGACAGTGTTTTCTTGAACGAAGACCGAATTAATCCAAGTAAATACACCTTGAGTTCCAACGAAGGTGATACATGGATTCTTGACAATGGGGCAAGCAATCACATGACTGGAACTCACGGTTGGTTCATAAATTTGGATAGTAGTAAAGTTGGATGGGTACGATTTGGCGATGACTCAAGAGTCCAGATCAAAGGACGAGGAACTGTAATATTGGAAGGGAAAGGTGGACTCCAAAAGATTCTAAAAGATGTTTTCTATATTCCTTTGTTAAGAAGCAATATAATAAGCCTCGGTCAACTTGATGAAGCGGGTTACAAGATCATAGTGCATAATGGAAACCTGCGATTATTCGAGATGGATGGAACATTACTTATGAAGGTATCCCGGTCTCCAAATCGTCTCTATAAAGTAACCTTAAAGATGGTTCCATCAGTATGTTTCCAGGTAAAGTTGGAAGACGAAGCATGGCTTTGGCATGCCCGGTTAGGGCACCTCAACTTTGAATCCCTAAAGACACTTCGCAAACCCGCCAATGGATTACCAAAAATTGACCAACCATCGAAAGTGTGTGATACATGCCTGATAGGGAAACAAACAAGGACACCATTCCAAAAGGAATCAAACTTTCGAGCAAAAGAAATTCTTGAACTAATGTATGCTGATGTATGTGGACCAATCACTCCAAACACCCATGGTGGAAATCAATACTTTCTACTAGTTGTGGATGACTATAGCCGCTACATGTGGGCCTTTCTAATGAAAACCAAGGATCAAGCACCGAATTTGCTCATCAATCTCATTATCAAACACGAAAAAGAAACTGGGAAAGAAGTAAAAGCTCTTAGAACAGATAATGGGGGGGGGGGGGATTTGTATCACATGTGTTGGAAGATCACCTCAAGAAGAAAGGAGTCATTCATCAATTCACAGCACAATATACCCCTCAACAAAACGGGGTAGTTGAGAGAAGGAACCACAGTGTGTTGGGAATGACTCGGAGTATCTTAAAGGCTATAGAACTCCCTCAAGAATTTTGGGAAGAAGCCATTAATCACTCAATATACCTTCTTAATCGTTCTCCAACAAAGGCGTTACAAGAAGCAACCCCATACGAAAGTTTCAAAGGACGTAAACAGAACTTATCCCATGTTAAAGTTTTCGGTTGTTTCGGATATGTTAAAACACTCGGAATGGGACAGAAGAAGCTCGATGATCGGTCCTCGGCCATGATCCACTTGGGAAGCCAACCCGGAACCAACACTTACCGGATGTATGATCCGGTCAAGAAAAGAATTGTTATGTCCAGAGATGTGAAGTTCGTTAAAGGAACATTCCATAAATGGATCAAAGAAAACAATGGAGTTTCAACATGCCCAAACTTGAAAGACTTTGTGGTCGAGGCCCAACATCAAGATGATCTATACAACAACTCAAGCCCAACCCACTCGACTGAATCACATCCACCTAAAAGTGAGACTGAAGAAGAGAATATTAATCTCGAACCAAAACCCAACGGCTCACAGCCAACGACCTATTCGGCTGAGTAGGGTCAAACCTAGATGCAACCAAGACGAACGAGTAGAGTAACAATGTTTCCCAGAAGGTACTCAGATTTTATTGTCGAAGGGATTCCAAGTTCCATAAGTCACAAATCTGTTGCAACCGAAGAAAATCTACTACTATCCATCGATGGTGAACCCGAAAGGTTTCAAGAAGCCGCTAAAGAGAGAAAGTGGATCAAAGCACTGGAAGACGAGATAGCCTCGATTGAACGGAATGAAACTTGGAAACTAGTCGATCCTCCCCCTCATGCAAAACCCATAGGTCTAAAATGGCTATTTAAAGTAAAACGTGATGCAGCTGGCAATATAACAAAATATAAAGTGAGACTCATTGCAGAAGGTTACATGCAAAAATATGGAATTGACTTTGAAGAGGTCTTTGCCCCCGTAGCAAGGATCGAAACAGTTCGATTGATCCTGGCATTAGCAGCTAATCAAAGTTGGAAGGTCCACCATCTAGATGTGAAATCAGCTTTCCTTCACGGTGAGCTTAAGGAAGAAGTATATGGTGTGGATCAACCGGAAGGATTCATTAAAAGGGAAAAAGAAAATCTAGTCTATAAACTAAGAAAGGCGCTCTACGGGTTACGACAAGCACCAAGGGCATGGAATACAAAACTTGATGGGGCTATGCTAGAACTAGGATTCTCACGTTGTAAACAAGAGCAGGCTGTTTACAAAAGGGGAACCGATCAAGAAGCTCTAATAGTTGGAACTTACGTCGATGATCTCATTGTCACAGGAGCAACCGAAGAAAACATCAACGCATTCAAGAAACAAATGGAGACCCGTTTTGAGATGAGTGATCTTGGACTCCTGAGATATTATCTCGGAATCGAAGTTATTCAAGATGAAAAGGGAATCGCTATCAAGCAAACCAGGTATGCAAAGAAGATCTTCAAAGAAGCTGGGCTTTGGGAATACAATGCAAACAAATACCCCATGGAGTCTGGAGTAAAGCTTTCAAAAAAGGACACTGGAACTGAACTCAACCCAACTGGGTTCAGGAAGATGATACGAAGCCTTCGATATCTAACCCACTCAAGACCTGATCTAAGCTATTCAGTCGGCTACATAAGCCGATTCATGCAGAATTCTACACAGAATCATGAACAGGCCTTAAAACAAGTGTTAAGGTACGTAAAGGGAACACTTAATTATGGGATACTGTATCCAAAAGGAGGATCAAAATTATTATTCGGGTTTAGCGACAAAAGTCACTCGGGAGACTTGGATGACGGAAGAAGTACAGCTGGCCTGGTATTCTACTACGGAGAAGGACCAATTACTTAGAGCTCACCGAAGCAAGGAACCGTGGCTTTATCCTCATGTGAAGCTGAATTTATGGCAGCTACATCGGGAGCATGTCAAGCATTGTGGCTAAGAGGTGTATTGTCGGAGCTAACCGGAGAAAGAGAAGAAACCGTGACACTATATGTGGATAATTCGTCAGCTATAGCCTTAATGAAAAATCCGGTCTTCCATGGGAGAAGCAAACACATCCATACCCGATATCACTTCATAAGAGAATGTGTTGAACGAGAACAAGTTAAAGTTGAGCATGTTAGTGGTGAGACTCAAAGAGCCGACATCCTCACAAAAGCATTCCCTCGATTGAAGTTTGTTGACATGAGAAAGCTTATCGGAGTTACAAGATTAGGGGGTGAATAGTTAGACTAATCTTGTAAAGCAAAGTGTGAGGATCATTATTGTCGCTTTTGCTATCTAGGAGGTTTTGAGTTAGTTTTTACCTAAAATTATAGTTTGAATCAAATAGGTTTTCTGTGATTGTTATCTTCTGTTTATAGTTATCCTATTTACAATTTTGCCTATAAATAGGAGATCAATGTAATCCAATAATTATCCCCATAAATCAGAAATGAGTTTTGATTCTCTTGGTTTGTTTTCGATACTCAATTTGTTTTCAAAATGTGTATGGTATATCCGAGGTTTAGTTGATGAAAGATTTATGTATATATGTTGGGTGTTTGGTAAATATGAAGAATACTTTTCCAACAAATTGTGTATACGCACGTCATTTCGGTAAACTTTTGATGAACCAACACACAATTATAACCAATAAACTTTAGTTTAAAATAACAATCATAATAATTTAGAAATTATATAATTGTGTACAAATGCCACCAAATGATAACCCTGGTTTATAGTGTCTCATGCTTCTTTAAATCTTTAAACCAACTAATTAATTATATCATGCCAATAAACATAAACGATACAGAGGTAGATAATAATTAAGCAAATTTCGGACACTATCTTAATAGTAAAACTAAAAGGTGTAATAAGTAATCTCAACCATCCATCTCATTAATCAATGATTGAGATCAAATTGTAAAGAAAAATTTATTAGATGTGTATTTTAGTAATAGCCACTTTTGTTTATTTTTTGCAAGTTCCTCCATTTTTTTAAAACGTACATAACTTTTATGTACAACATTATTTTTTCATAAAAATTACACCATAAAACGAGTGTTTTTTTATCTTTCAAACGAGTACAATATTGTTAAATAAAAAGATAAAAAAAAATTACGTTTGTAAGCTCATATCTCGTCATTGTGTCTTTAGTGCAGTTCATTGTGCCTTTTTGGTAGTTATAGTGTTTTTCTGATACTAATGTGTTTTTCTAAAATGATGAATCTTAAAAATATAATGATGGAATAATATATCTAATATGTAAAACACAAAGATAAATTTACAACTAATTAATTTAATACATTAAAAACAATGACAAAATAACACAATGTCTCATTGTATCTTTTGATCGTTATTGTTTATCTTGAACACTATGAGTTTTGAAAAATACATTGGTGAAATAACATATGTACTTTTAATGTTAAAACACAACGATAGATATCAACAAGTTTATATAATCTATTAGAAATTAATGACAAAAATAACACATTGTGTTATCTTTGATATTATAAGTTTTGAAAAATACATTGGTGAAAGTATATCATTATGTACTTCTAATTATATAATACAATGATAGATAACAAGTTTATAATATATAAAAATAATAACAAAAATAAAATAAAATGATATAAAACGTAAAACACAATAATTATACGCACAACAAATGATGTAAAATATATGACACAATGAACGTTAAAGACATAAAAAACTGACGTGTTTAACACAATGATCAAAATGCTCTTTTTTTTAAATAATAAAAGGACACGTGTCAAGTATCTCACCATGTGCGCTGATGAGAACTTGTATCACAGTTATTCACAAAACACATCCACAATCCATGGTGAAGTTTTGACAACTTTGTAATAATCACGAAGCCTAAGGGGTACTTACGCAGATCCTGCAAATATGAAGGGCAATATTTGCAAAATTAAATGAGTCTCATGAAGACCCATCACAGGTCTCAACTACACCGCCCAAAGACGCTCAAAACCGTCGTTACCCCTCCCCTCTTCTTGTTTATCACTGTCGATCTTATACTTGTTTGAGATCGATTAAATTAAGGAAAATTAACAGAAGATCGCATCATCATCAGCATGAGGAAGCGAGATTTAGCGATCCTTATGCTCGCCGCTTTCGCCATTTTCTTTTCCCTTCAGGTAAATCAGCTCGTCTCAATTTGATAGTTTTGATTGACCTAAGACCATTTGAGGTGTAAAACTTCTTCATTTTGTTTAGAATTTTGTAGCTTAAAGTGGAATTAGATGATTGTGTCGTCTAACTTATCTGTTTTTACGTTAGCACGAAGGGGATTTTTCGTTTAAGGAGGCGTGGTACCATCTATCAGACGAATATCCGATCAAATACGAAGGGGAGCGTCTTCCTCCACCTATTGTCTCCGATCTTAATGGTGATGGGAAGAAAGAGGTTCTTGTGGCTACACATGACGCTAAAATTCAGGTATTTATGTTTTTTACAGTCCAGTTTGTAGTGCAGAATTGGGGTTTGAATTGAAGCACATACGTATATGTTAGGGCACCTGTAGTTCTAACTTTGAAGCAATTCGGATTGTATGTTATGACTTATTAGTTGTATTTATCATCAACTTAAGTTGAGCTCAGAGCCCTTGATTAGTTCTTTGTTGGTATTGTATTGCTTTTGTTTGCGTAAGCACTGCTGGATACCTCTGAATCTATACTTTTTGTACCCATTGATTCATTTAAATGGTAGGTTTTTTAAGTGTTCCATTTGCTTCATATCATATTCGAAGGTGTGTTTATGTGTTTGATGGAGCTTTTGTTGTTAAGTACTAACACATCCATGGGTGACAAGAGTAAATAACAGTGATGAGAGGAATATGCTGGCCATAGATTACATGGAAATAGCTTTTGTATTGTTACCTAGTATATGGTCAATGATCTCCAGAGGTTAAATTTTTATATTTCATATGATTATCCTAGTGTTTGGGGATTTCTTGTGATGGCTTGAGGTTATGTGATCAATCCCCCATTTGGTTCAGGGTTTACCTTTTGCCAAGATAAACATTATTGCTTTTTTGACTGTTTTTCTCTTCTCACACTCAGTTTCCATTCTGTATTATACCCTATACCAAAGTTAATGCTAATGGATCCATTGTTTACTTGAGGTTCGTATAATGTTAAAGAAATGGATGATTATTAGCACTTTGGTTGTGTACTGTCCATAATTTTCTGTATGACCAATTCTGGTTTGGCAAACTTTCAAGCCAAAAGACTAATTGCCCTTGTAGAATAATTTACTAGTTGATCCACTGGATATCAGTAATTGAGCAAACACACAATTTTGTGATATCGTGTTCTTACTTTTTTAAACTGATAATAGGTTTTGGAGCCTCACACTAGGCGTGTGGATGAAGGGTTTAGTGAGGCCCGTGTTCTTGCAGAGGTGAGCTTGTTACCTGATAAGATCCGGGTAGCCTCAGGCAGACGGGCAGTGGCCATGGCAACAGGGGTGGTTGACCGAACTTTCAAACGTGGTCAAGTACAAAAACAGGTCTTGGTTGTTGTGACATCTGGTTGGTCCATTATGTGTTTTGATCACAACCTCCAAAAACTATGGGAGACTAACGTTCAGGTGAGAGCATGAAAGACAATCTTGGAATCTAGGTTTCTGTGTCCAAACTGTTAAAATTTTGCACTTCATTTCACTTAGTCCATTTTTTTTTCTATTTTAGGAGGATTTTCCACACAATGCTCACCATAGGGAGATATCTATATCTGTAAGTAATTATACATTAAAACACGGAGATGCTGGGCTTGTAATTGTCGGAGGACGAATGGAAATGCAGCCTCATGTATGTCTTTTTCTATGCTAATACATACTTTTCTCTCATTTTCTTGAATTGATTAAAGTATTAAACAATGTTAAATGGTGGACCCTAGTACTAATTGCATTCTTCAGATGCACCTCGATCCTTTTGAAGAAATTAAAAGGGCTGAAGAAAGTGCCGATCAGCATAGAAGAAGTGCAAGTGAAAAAGAAGTAAGAAATTGCAAATTAATTTTGTTTAATCAAAATTTTTTTTCCTTATAGCAACAAAGTATAAGGATTTTGCATTTAGCCCGCAGATGCGTCGACTGCTATGGATCTACGCCATTTTGCATTTTATGCTTTTGCTGGGCGAACTGGTACACTTCGCTGGAGTAGTAAGAATGAGGTTATTTGAAATTTATGAGTAAACTGTATTTGGCATTGGTCTACTTAAATTACTGTTGAGGACAAAAACTCTACCATCATATCCATTTACTCACACTTATTATCTTAAATAATAGAACGTTGAAGCAACTCCATCAGATGAAACTCCACTAATCCCACAACATAATTATAAGCTTGATGTTCATGCTCTTAATAGGCGCCAACCAGGAGAGGTACTCAAAACACAGCATATGTTTTTACCTTAGTAATTGTTCCTTGCTATAATTCTGATGTCATTATTCCTGAACATTTTTTATCTGTAGTTTGAATGCAGGGAGTTTAGAGAATCAATCCTCGGAATTATGCCACATCATTGGGTGGGTACAAGCGTTTGTATTTCCTTTCTTTTAGTTTTCAGTTTTTTTTCCTTTTAAATCACTTGTCAAATTTCATCTCGATCAGGATAGGCGGGAGGATACAATGTTAAAGCTAGCCCACTTTAGGCGTCACAAAAGGAAGGCAGTGAAGAGAACACCTGGAAAAAATTCAAATTATCCTTACCACAAGCCAGAGGAAAACCATCCTCCGGGGAAAGACTCGTCAAAAAAGATTTCAAATTTGATTGGAAAAGCTGCAAATTTTGCTAATTCAGCCAAAACTAAGAAGGTAACTTTTTATAGAGGTGCATTTAATAATCCAATCTTGTTATAAGTATTGATGTTGCCTTAATATTGGACTATGAATTCAGGACCTGTACATGTAGCCAGATGATAGCGCTTTCTATGGGGCCTGATTGTAGAGGTCATTTTCACATGTTACTGATGGAATTTTATGATTGCTTTGCAGGCATCCCCATATGTTCCCACAATTACAAATTACACACAGCTCTGGTGGGTACCTAATGTTGTTGTGGCTAACGCAAAAGAAGGGATTGAGGTTTTGCATTTGGCATCTGGTCGCACATTATGCAAGGTAGACATGATGCCTTCAAAAAAGATTGAAATAAAATAACTTATCACACAAAAAGTCGTGGCTCAATTACACAACCTGACAACCTATATTATTAATTACTAATACAAACATTTGTATGGCTATATATGTATCATGCTTATATCAGTTATTCGCCTCATACATTTTTTTGAATTGTCTCCAAAATTTACTCTGTCGTTTTATTTCTCTAGCTTCACCTTCAAGAGGGTGGCCTGCATGCTGATATTAATGGAGATGGAGTTCTTGATCATGTCCAGGTTTTGCAGCTTGCCAGCTTTGTATTTATTTCTGCCTTATAAATTACTATATAATTATATTAACATGTATGCACTATGCAGGCTGTTGGGGGAAATGGTGCTGAACAAACAGTTGTTAGCGGATCAATGGAAGTTTTAAAACCTTGTTGGGCTGTTGCAACATCTGGTGTACCAGTACGAGAACAACTTTTTAATGTTTCAATATGTCATCGCTCTCATTTCAACTTATTCCCTCATGGAGAATATTCTAGAAGTTTCGGTAGAGCTGCAGATCTAAGTTCACTTGAGGTAGCAACACCAATCCTTATCCCAACAAATGATGGCCATAAACATCGAAAGGGTAGCCATGGAGACATTGTTTTCTTAACAAACCGTGGAGAGGTATGAATCACTAAACATTCTAGTTTTTGTTTCATCTAACAAACTATTGGAAACTAAAGAGGTAAGATCACATGTGGTAGGTTACCGCTTATTCACCAGGTTTGCATGGACATGAAGCGGTTTGGCAATGGCAGCTGTTGACTGGTGCAACATGGTCAAACCTCCCATCACCAGCTGGGATGATGGATGCTGGTTATGTGGTTCCCACTTTGAAACCGTTTAACTTGCGATTGCATGACAATCTGCATTTTATCTTAGCAGCAGGTGATCAAGAGGCTGTAGTGATATCTGCAGGTGGAAGTCCACTGACTTCCATTGACCTTCCTGCACCACCAACTCATGCCCTGGTTGATGCGGATTTTTCAAATGATGGGTTAACCGATCTGATTGTTGTGACTTCTAACGGGGTGTATGGGTTTGTTCAAACAAGGCAACCAGGGGCTCTCTTTTTTAGTACACTTGTTGGCTGCCTAATCATTGTGATGGGGGTTATATTCGTCACTCAACACTTAAATTCAATGAAGGGTAAACCTCGAGTTCCATCAGGCCCCATTTAAAATCAATCAACCAGAGATCAGTCATATACAAACACGAGCTAGATGTTCAATCAAACAATGTGTTTTTGATTGTGGTAATGGGATTTAGCAGCTCTAGTAGCAAGCCTTTAGATGCATCTCTTTTATTTGTTTTTAAGTTGGTTATGGAGTAAGGTGTTATGAGAAGCGTTACGAGGGTTTTTGTATATGAACCCGTGCATAGCACATATAGTTATAATATAGTTTAAAATTTTGTAAATTTGGTGTTTACAACTATCATGTTGTGACAAGGTGAAATAGTCTGTCTGCAAGATACAGAGAAAAGATTGCGTACAAAGTATTTGTTTCCATGGCAATAAAAGGGGAGGGAAAGTATAAACAGAAAGTAAAGTACCGATCTCTCAAGTTTTTACTTAAATATTTCCGAATATAAATATAAATATAAATTACAATGTGTCAAGTATGTTTATCTTTTCATAATCTTTAATAAGTTATAATAACTTAGGAGCTATTGATTTTATTAAATGATCAGTAACAATTTCTTTTTAAAAGACATAACCTAAAAAATACGTAATCTTCATACTCTAATAAAATGATATCTAGGAGGAACACACGTCAACATCATATTCCTACTCACTAATTTTTTCCCGCATTCTTTCTACTATTTAATAATCACATTAATTACTAGTAATATTATTTAATTTTTTTTAAATTTAAAACATCAAACTTTTTTAAAAATACCAAATATTTTATAATTGGTGTTTTTAAAAAGTAAAATTTTTATTAATAATATTTATTTTAAAATATCGATTCATAATTAATAAATTTTTATTTTATTTATGTATTTCTCTTCTGGATGTACTGTATC
This sequence comes from Flaveria sonorensis, assembly GCA_025506505.1. Taxonomy (NCBI): domain Eukaryota; kingdom Viridiplantae; phylum Streptophyta; class Magnoliopsida; order Asterales; family Asteraceae; genus Flaveria; species Flaveria sonorensis. Next base: position 66,636,514 of record CM046440.1, on the reverse strand, counting down.
TACTTGTCCATATGTATGTCTCGGTAACATTAGAAGATTTATATTTTTTTATTTATTAATTTTTTAGAATGACACACCCTTTAATAATACTTTTAAATCTACTTATTTGTCCATATATCTAAGCCCTCAAACTATTTGGTGAAGAACGCATATATTACACATTTACACCCGTTGCCCTTCAGTAGAAAAGGATATAGATACTTAGATAGCAGTTGCACCATTAATAGCATCTCATATCATATGTTTTGAGTTATACTATAAATAATATTTTTGGTAACGTTCTCGTATTGCTATTATCTTTTAGTTAATTATATATGACGGCATTCGGTGTTTGAGAGCAATCCAAACTACCAGATTTGGTAGAACGACTGGTTCAATGACATTTTATTTTTAAATTGATTTTGTATCATCGGTGTAGCTCCTTAGTTCGGGACTCATAAGTTTAGTTGCATTCTTTGAGTGTGTTCGAACTAATGCTTAAAGGGGGTCTGTAACTCTGTAAGTCCTACAGTAAGGTCGATCGATCCCTATGTTTCGGAAGTTCTTTAGACTCATCCATCTTTAGGTGGATGGTTTAAGGTGGAAAAGAGAGATCAAACGTCATCTTAACAGATCAGAGGGTGAGTTTTATAGATTGGTTAGATAGCTTCTTGTAGGTGGATTAGCAGGTGAACATGTGTTCTCAAAAGAGACGCATCGAGCCACTAAGGCTTTGACAACGATGGACCTCCCATACCTTTGCAAGGTCATCGGGTCCTGCTCACCAAGCGGCTTTGAAATGCTTGACGAGCGCAAGCATCCAAAGTGTTACCGTAACAATAATAAAAATGCATTAACCACTTAACACTAGTAACATGATCCACGTGCGGCATCTAGGGCGTTTTCTTAGCTGTTTGAAATCAAAATTTACGAAAGTTAAGTCGAAAAAAGATGCATAGAGAAGTAGTTTCAAAGGTATAAGAAGCTCCACAACCACTCTGTGTTGTGTAACACACAATAAAATAACTATTTACATATTGATATATATATCCAACATATTATTATTTGTTTAAAACTTGTAAATAAATTAAATCCGGCAAGGTTGCAGACCTTTTTGGAGACATGTTAGAAATAATGTGTAGGACTGGGAGAGAAAAAAGGCAATTCATAAATGTGGCAAGAAATGTGCAATACCCTTGTCTTTTGGATCTTGCCAATGTTTCTATCTATTTTTTCTCTTCACTAAAACTTCTCTTGGTGTCTTGCTACCTTCTCACATGTAACCACCATGGCCACCGGAAAACACCGTACCACCAAGCGATCTTCTGGTGGTTCCTATACATCCACCGTCTCCACCGTCGTGTTTCTATGCATCTTTGTTTTAGGTGTCTGGATGCTCACTTCTAACTCCTATGCTTCCTCAAACAAGACCACCACCAGAATCTCTCAGAATGCTTCTTTCCGCAAAATCCCAATTGATCCTCCCCCTTTTGAAGACAATCCAGGTGACCTTCCGGAAGATGCCATCCAGCCGGATGATGGTTCTGGCACACGCTTTGACGAGCCGGCCACCAAGTCAAATGAAACCAAACCTCAAGTTGAAAGCGCTGACAAACAACTGCATGTCGAAAAGGAAGTAAAAGATATTAGAATGTCTGAGGAAAGTAGAAAGAAACGAAACCAAAATGTTGAGGGAGTCCCAAAGGTGGATAACACTACTGGAATTGAAGATCATACACGAAAAAGCAAGCATCAAGAAAAGAATAATCATAAACAAGCATACGTGGAAGGTGGCAATAAAACTGGTGTAGTGAACAACGAAGAACCATACATATCAGAGGAAGAACAAGAAAAGAGAATTAAAAATGATATACAAACAGTCGATGATAAAGGCGGTATGGTGAACGATGATGAACATGATGTAACAGAGGATGAACAAGAACAACCACAAAACGAGGAAACTAGTGGTGATCAAATACAGCACAACGAAGAAAAAAAAGTAGAAAGTGAAACTCATTCACGAAATGAGACAAAACTGCCAACGGAGGAAGTCAAGACAGAAACAAACACCACCGCCATCGCCATCATAGCACCAGCTAAAGATTCAGAGGTGGCAGAAGGCGGTGGTGCAATGATGGTTGACCGGAGTTCTTCAGGGATTCCAATGGAATCAAATGAATCAAAGAAGGAATGGAAAACTCAAGCGGGTCAGTCAGACAGCGAAAAAGAGAGACAACAAGGCAGAAGTGATGCAGCTGAAATGGCAACTGATCACATATGGGAATTATGCAATGTTACAAGTGGGGCCGACTATGTACCTTGTTTGGACAATGAAGAAGCAATCAGAAAACTGGTTAAAAGGAACCATTTTGAGCATAGGGAACGCCATTGCCCGGAGGTGAGTCCTACATGTCTTGTCCCGATACCGGAGGGTTATAAGCCACCTATTCCATGGCCTCAAAGCAGAAATAAGGTATAGTTTGCCTTTTGGATCTGATAACTTGAAGTCTAGGCTATAACATCCATAAACATTTGGTGTTTAAATGATACTTTAAAGATGTAAATGGCAGATATGGTTCCATAATGTACCACACAAGTCGTTGGCAAATATAAAAGGGCACCAAAATTGGGTAAAAGTGACCGGTGAATTCCTTACTTTCCCAGGAGGTGGAACTCAATTTATCCACGGGGCTCTTCACTATATTGACATGCTACAACAGGTAATTAAGTTAATTAACTATCAAACTGCGCAACTTTTCAGATTTCATAAAATATAAATGACTCACCGCACTTTTACCTGATGCAGGCAGTGCCTGAGATTGAATGGGGAAAGCACACTAGAGTAGTTTTAGATGTAGGGTGTGGTGTGGCAAGTTTTGGAGGTTACCTTTTTGACAGAAACGTCCTTGCAATGTCATTTGCACCTAACGATGAACATGAATCTCAAATTCAATTTGCACTAGAAAGAGGAATACCTGCGATTTCTGCTGTTATGGGCACTCGTCGCCTTCCGTTTCCTAGCAAAGTTTATGATCTTATACATTGTGCTCGTTGTAGAGTACCCTGGCACAAAGAAGGTTCATATACTAACTTTTTTTCATCTTCCTGTTTAAACTGAGAGTGGCAGACTGGCAGGTTGGGTAACCCGTCAAAACAGATTTTGTTGCACGGGTTTGTTGGCTTGAAACGCTTTTTGTGACATTAATTAATGAATAACTAGTGTGCCAAATATGACGGTTCAGTAATAGTCTTCTTTTTAAAAAAGTTTTATTCATTTTAAATATACAATTTGGTGCCTTTAGACTTATTCGATCCCTTTCAAGCTATTTCTAGAGATTACCTATTTGACCGCTTATAAATTAAAAAAGAAAAGGCCGAAATCAACCATTCATGAATAAACGGGTCAAAACTGTCGCCTTTAATAGAAATGATGCACGAAAACATGAAGATGTGACGAAGAAAATGAAAAAATTCAGTAGTATAAGCTTTAAGACATTAAATTACCATATGAACTGCTCAACTAAATCACGGTTATTTCTCTATAGGTGGCATGCTTCTTCTGGAGCTTAATCGTTTGCTTCGGCCAGGAGGTTATTTTGTTTGGTCAGCAACACCTGTTTACCGAAAAAATGGAGAGGATGCCAAAATATGGGCAGGTATCGTAAAATAATTTTCATGACAGATTAAATTTATACTAATTTTTAAATGACTAATATAAAAACTTACACTCAGAAATGTCTGCTTTAACGGAGGCAATGTGTTGGGAGCTTGTTACTATCACAAAAGATAAACTCAATGAAGTTGATGCTGCTATCTACCAAAAACCAGAAACAAATGAATGCTACAATGGCAGAAAGAAACAGGAACCACCAATGTGTAAACCTGATGATGATCCAAATGCTGCATGGTAAACATCAAAGAAAAAATAGGTCATATTTGACTTTTGAATTAAAATAATAATTCATTTTGGTTTTATTTGGCAGGTACATACCTCTACAGGCATGCATGCACGACAACCCAATCGGGGACATAGAGAGAGGTTCAAGATGGCCCGAAGAATGGCCAGCTAGGATCCAAACACCACCATATTGGTTAACCAAATCCCAAGTAGGAATATATGGAAAACCAACTCCAGATGATTTTAAAGCAGATTATGACTACTGGAAACAGGTTGTTAGAAAATCATATATGAATGATTTAGGCTTAGACTGGACCAATGTAAGAAATGTTATGGACATGAGAGCTGTTTATGGTGGGTAAGTGTCAAATCAAACTTTCTTCTTCATCAGTCTCCCTCTGCATGATTAATATTAAGATACAATTTGAAATCTGACTAATGTTACCCCATCCTTGTACAGGTTTGCTGCAGCATTGAAAGACCTAAAACTATGGGTTCTGAATGTTGTGAGCACAAGCTCTCCTGATACACTGCCAATAATATTTGAGAGGGGACTTTTTGGAATTTACCATGATTGGTGCGAGTCTTTTAGCACATACCCTAGAACTTATGATCTCCTTCATGCGGACCATCTTTTTTCCATGCTGGCGAAAAAGTGCAAAATCACACCTGTCGTCGTCGAAATTGATAGAATTGTAAGGCCAGGTGGGAAATTGATTGTTCGAGATGATTCCAGCACGATAATGGAAGTTGAAGAATTGTTAAAGTCACTACATTGGGATGTCCATTTAACATCTTCTAAAAACCAAGAAAGAATACTAAGTGCCCAAAAGTCAACATGGAGGCCCAACATTTATGCAGCAGGTTCATAATCATGATGCCAGATATACAAATTAGATAATTCTAACTTTGAAATCATGCAATCTGGAAATGTGAATTCATTTGGTAAAACACATGAAAATGTGTTGGAATGTAGATTTATTGTAGAGAAGATAAGAGTAAAGAAGTTGCTTATACAGAATAAGTGCACTATTAAAACACAAACAAACTTCGGTTTAGTCCGTATACCAGTAAATGATTTACATTTTACACATCAAGGTGGGAGAAAAATTAAAACCACATCGAAAAATAATACTGACAGTTTCCCTTCAGATTCAACTTGTACCCAGGAGATCTTGCAACACACCATTCTGGACAGCTACTTGAAGATCTACATGAATAAATTATTTATACGAAAAAACAAAACCTTACTGATTAACTTTAAAGTAACCAAATAGCATAACCAGAAAAATGGAGAAGAAAAGCTTACCATCAGCACCACCGATATGCTTTCCATTCACAAATATCTGAGGAACAGTGCGACGACCAACCAGGTCTAAAAGCACATTCTGGATTTTGTACCCATCATCTGAAAATTTAATATGTTTGACCATTAGATATTATATTATCCCAAGTGCAACAAGTAAATGTTAACAGTTAGGGGTAAAAGAAATATTAGATGGCAAATACCTTGAAGATCAAGCTCCACAATATAAGGTTGCTCTTTTAGTTCAGCAAAGATGTGCTTTGCACGACGGCAATACCTGAACTCATGGCATATAACAATAAGCTTTTCAATACTGCTTCCAATAAGAATATGAGTTGTATATACAATCTAATAACCATGTGCTTCCTTTACATACATTATTCATTACGTATTTTAATCAGAGAAGATCGACTATTTGCTTGCTTTCAGGTATTAAGCAATATTATATATCCTACTATTTAAATAATAATGGTTGAAAATAATCACAATGAAGCAGAGGAAATAGAAGGCAGCACTATATGCAGCAGGAGGCCATCATAACTACTGATACATTAAGCATATTAAGCTACTCTATGAGTGCCTCAATGGTCAATCATGGAAATCATTAACATGTTAAACATGAATATGGAATCAAAGTGCCTATCAATGGATAGTAATAAGTTATCAGGTTCTAGAAATAGCTAGATCATTAATTCTATGAGCTTAACTTGCAACTCTAAAACCAATCACAATCTAGCAACTTCTACCCGGCGCAACTGAATCAATAACTTCAGTTGAGGATTACAGCAGCATATCGCCATAAATGAGATTTCAGATATTAACATTGATGACAAGGTCAACCAATAAACAATATGAACAATTATTAAAGCTCCTGGCAGCTAAAAAACAGCCATCTGCCATCAATTTTGGCAGATAATCCTACATGTTCCAAACTTTCAAATATGACGATGCAGTATATTATGAAAACTTGAAGATGACCAAACCATCAAAATGTACAAGACATTACATAAAATTAGTCCTCAATCAGTATCACTCAAGCCTCATATCCTAAATCCTAAACAAACTTATCTCTGTAAATCAAGGTTTCTTCCTATAATTCTATAAATAATACGAGTAATGAATCTTCTCAAACATAAGGAGTCAACATAAATAATTTTCAGCAATCCTATTCATCTATCCAACTCGTAATCTTGGCAATTCTTCTTAAATCAAACATATGAGTTGATTTCATCCACAGAGATATCAATAGAAAGAAGACTAACGGGCAGTATGATTTTGAGAAAATCGCCATCTTATTGGAGTAAATGACGGTCCGAACAAAAGCCCGAAGGAGACTTCGAAGCGGCTGACTTTCTTCGGTGCATGGATCATTAACAAAAGCATGATTCCGAATACTAAAACACCGGATTTATAACGATTATCTGATCCTCTTTCTGTCTCTGCGTTCGAGCTCGTATATACTGAAAATGGTGAAGTTAGGCAACGGAACGAACTGTCATAATGAGGAAATTTGGCTTTAAAGTGGACACACGTTGTGGGCTTTGTCACGTGATCTAGGATCTCTCTGGTCTCTATTAGTCTATTTACCTTATTATTAAACACTAACATGATCAACCGTTATTTTTCTTGTACAAGTCTGTTAAGCATATGCACAAATCTCATGAAGCTTTGCTATATCAATCGATCTCTGTGCATTTGGGTATTTTAGATAGAGAAAGGGTAATGGCGTTGGATGAGCCGGCGGTGCCTGCCTCCGGTTGTTGCGTTGATGGTGGCGATGGCGACAATGACACGGCGGCAGGGGCCTTTGCCGGTTCACTCCCCTTTTGTGGTTCGGTTGGACCAAGTGGTGGCCCTCTGGGTGTCAATGGTGGCCTCCTGTTGGGATTGCATGGGCCTCGGCCGCTCCTCTCCGATGAGGCCGTGGATGGTGGCAGGCCTTGCTCCGGCGACGGGATCACCTGCCGAAACCCAAAATCGATGTTGTCGTGACCCAATTTGGGTTTTCAGATCTGTATTTTGGGTGTTTGTTCTTGACTGTTGGTCATCGCTGTTGATGCAACCCATTTAGGGTTTTCAGATCTGCATTTTAGGGTCTTGTTGTTGGCCGTAGGCTGACGCCGTTGATGATGGTGCCGTTGGTCTGTCGGCACGTGACATGCCCTTCCGTTGGTGGTTCCGGCTGCGACGATAATGGTTGTGCCAATTACTCTTATGTTGACCCATGTTTGTGATGCTTAACGTTTGCTCTATCGGTGTCGATGACGACGAGGTGTCGCTCTTCAGAGACGAAAATTGTTCTGTTTACTCGCAGATAATACCGTAAGACTTGGTAGACGACGATGATGCTAAAAGATGATTGGTTCGTTGTCATGGTGTGGTGAACCAAAATGTTCGCAGCCACAACAGACAACATCGTTTTTCTGAGCCTGATTTGTTTATCCGAGACACAGTGTTGTAAAAATCGTGACTAGCCTCCGATTAGTCGCTAATCGGAGGTTGGTCGCTTCGATTTCATCAAATCGGAGGTGCTAGGCGGTAGTCGGTCAAAATTGGTCAAAGCCGGACCAAATCGTCTTAATAGGCGGTGTTCCAGCGACGATATCCGTCGGATTTTCCCATTCCGGCGCCGGATTTGCTGATTTCGGCTAGGATTTGCGACTCAGGTGACGGGAACGAGGGAAGGGTGCTACCGGCGGTTTAGGGTTAAATGATTTAATTAAGTTTGTGTACTTTTACATTTAACCCCCTCAAGATTCACCAATTTACAAATTATCCTCTAAACTTGTAAATTAAGTCATAAATAAGTATAAATTATATATATTTATAAAATTATACATAATAGTCTGATCCGATTAATCCTGATTAATCTTGATTAATTCCGATTAATCCTTAGTCCCTACCTCACCGCCCGACTAACGCGTAGCGATTTTTACAACACTGCCAAGACAACGCGCGCTACGTGCGGGTTCGGAAACATACTAGTTGAGTTAAAAGTGGTTTAAAATGGCATGTACTCTTATAGTGTCGGGTGTGTAGAGGTATTCAAAGAAATCGGAATCGGTTTGGCAAAAAACAATCAGCCAAAAAAAACCAAACCGTTTTAAGAAAAACGGTTTTAGCTAAACCGGTTTCAGCCATATTTGACTCGTCAGTTTGTATACCGGTTTGATAGTCTAATACCCAAAACCGGTTCAAATAAAAAATCCGGTTAAACTCGAAATAAAAACCAGGCCAAGGCAGTTTGAGGGGTTCGAGTATTCAGTTAGAAAAACCGGTTAAAAATGAACCGGTTTGATAAAAAAAACAGGTTGATCACAAAAACAAAAAAGCTAGTCCGGTAAAAAAAATGAACTGTTTGGAAAAAAAAAACGCTTTGTACATGTCTACTGGAGTGTATAATATCATAGTCGTGTTTCTTCTCATATGACAATCAGGCTTTTAAGTTGCTTTTGATTCTGGATTTCGACAAACCAATCACAGTCTTGACGCAAACTAGCAAGATAAATGATTCAATCTCGCACCTCTCTTCATTATCTTTGTCTTCCATTATATCATAAACAATATCACCAACCTCATTATGCACACAAACGAAGACAACTATGTTGGTTTTACTGAATGCTATTTATTGGTCTCTAAAAAAACAATAAATTAAAACAACATACGTTGAACTTAACCTCCACTCCCTCCCTCTTGCATTTGAGCAAATACCAGCGACACGACACAACACTTCAAATTCTAGTTGGCAATTCATTTGAAGATTTAAAAGAACAAAAAAACAAGTGAGATGTAGAGAGGAAGCGGAGAAGTGGGCCAGCGGATAAAAAAAACTTTTAACAATTCATTTTAAATGATCAGATTAAAAGTTAACATGATTTGTTTATATGCTACTTAAAAGACGATCAAACTCATCAAGACTGAAAAATATATCATGAATATGTATACATAAACTAAAATTTGTTGTAGATCTGAATAATGATATTTGGTTTTGTAACCGAATTGAAAAACCTTTCTTTCATGTATTCGTTGGATTTTTCTCTTTGTAGAGCAAGTACACTTTATTAATCTAGTCTGATCTAATAAATAATAATCTTACAAAACAGGACAAAATCCCAAACATTAACATGACACTAACATATTTAAAAAAGAAAAAATGAAAAGTAAAAACTAAAAACCTGCTTCTCCACTCTCTGTAAAAACACTGGTTTTGTTCGTGAGAGACGTTACCCGCGTCATGAGCTTACGCAAGATCTTCGCACTTTGCTCTCACTCGATGCTGCTACTTTGAGCTTCACCTTCGAATTCCCCTTCACTTATCCATCATTTGCAGAAGAACCCCTCCAATTCGACATCCTCAGCTCCCTCAGAGAGAATTTAGGGTTTCTTTTGTCATTTCAGTGGGGAAGATGACAGCAATGGCTACTGTTTCTTCTCCGTGGATTCCTGAAGATGACTTGTTGCTCAAGAATTCGATTGAGGTCTCGATTCATCCTTCTAATTGTTGCCTTCCTTGTTTTTAACTTCTTTGTTTGGGATTTGGTATCATTTGTAATTGATGACTATGTTATTGTTCGAGGTTTTTAGGTTACTTCCAGTTGGATTTGATGACATGATAGTGTGGTTTTAAAATTTACGAAGTTTAAGTCTTTGTTTATTCTTAGTGGAAATCACCTGGTTGGATTGATGACATGATAATAAGTTTTTAGGTTATATTTCGAAAAATTCGTATTGGGTGTATACTGTAGTAGATTGGTGGTCCTAATTTATGAGTCTGTTTATTATGTTGATGAATGATTGCTAGCACTAATTTTGTGCACAATGCTAGGTTACTGACCCTAATATAGGCATTACGGTTGTATTATGTTTATGATTGATAGATAGATAGATAGATGCTTTCTTTTATTTTTTCTATTTAGACCATGGAATTGAAACTTCTGCATATATCGCAATTGAAGGATGAGAAAAGCCCTAACTTTAGGATGTATGCAATGTACATGAAAGCATGTATCTCAGCATATTATAATCCTATTCAATTAGAATGTAGATCTTCTCTAGGATATTTTAATGTGTTGGTGAGTGAGTCATCGACAGGCTTCAGTCTTCACATGTGGTGGTAATGTGATGAAGATTTGAAATGTCAGTTGATCTTTTGATTAAGAGTACATGGTGAAACCTTGAGTGGTGAAATGATAGTATTTTCAGAACAACTTAGGGTCTCAGATTTGGGAAATGATTTATGTGATTCACGTTTGAGATTCAGATAAGAAAAGACTGGGGTATGTTAGCTATCTTCTGTGATTGTATATACTTCATGACTGTCCTGGAGATTTCCAGATGTACCTAAGAGTTTATGTCAAATAGACAACTTCCTTCTGTAAACAAAACTTCTTTTTGTAAATTATGATGTTTTCAACAGGCTAAGAACATTTAAGAGTTTCCTACTTAGAAATGTGTCATAGACAAGTTGATGTTAAAATTGGAATTCAGATGCCTATTGTTGTTTCTGTGATGTCAGTAATCACAGATGGAAGGTGTAGGTGTAGATTTTTTTAGAAAACTTGTGCACCATACTTCTTCCTATGGTCTTATTTGATGTGATTGGAGAGGGGTCTGATGTGTAGTTTTGATTTAACCTATTTAGTCTGTATCAGTTCCCTTGCAAGTTAATCACACACGAGAAAGATAAATATAATATTAAAAAAAATTCAATGCCAATTTTGGTCAGGGAAAGTTGATTATTTTAGAAATCCTTCCTAAATACAAATAAAATATTTGGAGTCTCCAATCTTGTATTTCTGGTGCTCTCGCTCCCTCAATGTACAAAATAGATATTTTTTCACACCATACTGGCAAATAATGTTCTGAAATCTAACTTGCCATACCCTTTTCTTAGACATTGCTAGTTGGTCTTTGGTGCATACATAAGAATAGAGATGAAACAATGTTCAAGTTCAAGCTTATCCTGTATGAAATCTTGTTTATTAATCTTCTGCATTTTTCCCTCTTACAGGGTGGTGCCTCTCTTGAAGCACTTGCTAAAGGGGCAGTAAATTTTTCACGCAGATATACCTTTCGTGAAATTCGAGATCGGTGGCATTCTCTTCTTTATGATCCTGAGGTTTCCGCTCAAGCTTCTGCCCGCATGGCAGAACTTGAATTATCTGGTTCTAATCCATCATCAAAACCTAGAATAGAAAATTTGAAAGGAAGTGAAAAAGCCTCTGAGAAAAGAAAATTTGGAAGCATCCGCAGACATTATTATGCAATGCGTAAAAGAATAAAGAATGATTTTTTTGGCTCTCAAAATCTTGGGTTTTTTGAAGAACGCAACCTTCATAGCTACAACCACCAAGAACATAAATTTCAGGATACAACTCATGGTGGTGATGCTATGCTAGATGATTGTCTTGCAAATAATTTAGGGTTTGAGGAAAATGATTTTGAGATCTTGCGCCAGGCTTTTCCAGAATCATTAGCGAGCATTTCTACTACGGCTACAACAACTACTGCAACTATAGTTGATAATCAAGCTAATGATTTTCATTTGGAAAGATGTCATAAATCAGTTGAAAATGATTTTATAAATGGTTCTGTAAATGTTTCCTCTTCACGAAATGAATTGATAGTAAAAAATGCCGCATGTATTGATGAGTCAGGTCCATCTGAAACTCCTCCCAATGAAAAACTTACCAAAAGTGACAAATCAGTATTTGGCGGGAAACACCATTTTAACTCCCCTGTTTCAGATGGTAGTGCTTCATTTCACACAATGGGTGGATTTTCATCGCCATCAACTAGACAGCCACTCTGGAAAACAATGGAAGATATTTCGGCACCTGATATGCCAGTTGATGATAACAATGCAGAAAGTCATCAGGTTGCAAAAGAAACATTAGCTCTCCCCGAGGAAGAGAGTTTGCCAGGGTGTAATGGCCCCCACCATATTTCCCTTTTGGGAGACAACGAGTTAATCAATTCAATTAGTGTTCAGGAGGGTGAATACACAGATTTACCAGAATCTCTTCTCAACTTTTCAAATGAGGATGATATTCTTTTCATGGATGTTGATGCAAAAGATACATTAAACGAAGATATAAAAGAAGTTGATTTACCTGATGCTGCCACATCATCAGTTGCAAGTCCTAACCTAGAAATTTCTGGTAATCGATGTCCAGAAGAATTAAAAGATTCCTCATTTCATAGTGATCAGCATGATGTTTGTCATCAGGAGCTTACTGAAGGGAAAATTATTTGCACTTTAAACAGAGAAGATCCAGATATACCATGCAATGATGATATTTTCTTGCTGATTCACCCATCTACTCAATTTGCTCCTTCGGTTGGAGTGCAAATCGCTACAGATTCTATGGGTCCATTATCCTCATCGTCACATGAGAAAGATGAACAGGGGCTAATTACAGTAAGAAAAGGGAAAGATCTTACACCAAGTTTCCCACGGTCACATACAGGGGGACCAACTGCATTACCTGCATTCAAACGTGAGTTGCCTGATGGTGAATTTGGGGGCCCACTTCCTGGAAAGCCTAACAATCTTAGAATTCCCAGTCAAACCAGGCCCATGCACACACCTCTAGTAATTAGTGGGAATGGAATGCTGGAGGAAAATTGTAGTAAAGTTGAACCTCAGGTAATATTGCCTCTTATCTCACAAAAATCTGAAATTTTGTCATATCATCTCAGTTTTATATTAAGATTTATTAAAATTGTACACAGGGTTTAGGCAGCCCAGCAATGTATAGTGAGATGCCATTACCATTAGAAGTTGGCACTGTCAAAATGATTGATCCAGAATCAATGGGTGATTCTTATATTAACGAGAACAATTCTGATAGTGATGGTGACATACCTTACTTTTCTGATGTTGAAGCTATGGTAAAATTTTATGACTGTTGTTTATATTTTCATTATCACTTTTAGGTTTTCCTTCTTTAATAATGTTGTTTGTATTGCTTCAGATACATGAAATGGACTTGGCCGATGGTCAGGAGTCGTCTTTCAAAAGTGAAGGTAATGCTTTTATTGGCAGTTTCTTATTATCAATGCCGTTAATATAACTAGGTATACGTGTTACATATTGTTTATTTTGTCCCAATCTGCAGTTGCAAGATATCAATTTGAGGATGCTAAAAAGATGATCATGAGGCTGGAACAGGCGGCCCGTTCTTCCTTCCAAAGAGCCATGTCATCTCAGGGAGCCCTTGCTGTCTTTTATGGCCGCCACTTGAAGCAATATATCAAGAAACCTGAGGTATGCAAATTAGTTTCTTCTTTTTTAGTAGAAAGTTGTTACACTTCTGTTAGATTGAAGCCCAGGTCCTGAAACTGTGAAACTTCATATTCGGTATGACACAACAGAAGAAAATTTGTGTTTTGCAGGTCACGATTGGAAGATCGACAGACGATACCGAGGTTGATATTGATCTAAGTAAAGAAGGTCGTGCCAACAAGATATCCAGGCGGCAGGTGATTATCATTAAAGACTTTTTTTAACCCTGCATTAATCCAAACAATATTAGGCATCACGTCTATCTGTTTTGCTAACTTCAATTTTATCTCTTATAATGCTGAAACCTTAATCAATAAGATTCATGCATTTAAACATATATAGGACTGTAATTTAATAAGCAGAAACGCATACCACTATACGACCATTATGCATATATATCTTGCTACTGCATGTTGTTAATCTTCCAGATCACACCTTGTTTATGCGCACAGGCTATCATAAAGATGGATGCAGATGGATCATTCAGTCTCAAAAATCTTGGGGCAAGTTCAATTTCTATTAATGGCAAAACAGTTGCTCGTGGACAGGTGGTTGCACTTGCTTCAAGTTGTTTAATTGAGGTAATCGTGCCTGCTACTTCAATTTTAATTAAACCGAATGTTCTTACATAAATTTACTGCTAGTGATTTTCTCCCCTTGACCTGCACTTTTAACTACAATTGGGCTTACCCAATCCGTCTGATCCATCCCTTTTGGATTACATTCTTGCATTCATTCTTTTAACTTTAAAGTATAACTGACATATTTAACTGTTTTAAAATGGTAGATGCGGGGGATGAGTTTTGTGTTTGAGATCAACGACAAGTATGTGAAACGATTCTTGGATAACCAGCGAAGCTAATGAGTAGCCAAGTGGAAGAACTTTTGACCGGTTGTCACGTGACTGCAACAGTAGTGTGCCCTGATCCTAATAATTACGTAATCCTGTCAAAAATGTCAATCCTTCTCATGTTCCTTAGGATATCTATACCATATGCTCCCCCATAAATATGCAATTATGTAGATATGTAATATATATCATAATCTATAAACGTGGTTGCTGCATTTAGTTCAGTCTTGGGGACATGATGAGTTTGTTCTTGCAAATTTTGGACTAATGGTGTAATATTTGATTTGTGTAATTTAGAGAAAAGCCTTGATCAATGATCAAAATCCCTTATTTGAAAAAAGTTAAGAATACATTGAACATCTTTTTTTTTTAAAACAAAACTCATTTTCATAAGCTAGATATTCTTTTTATGTTTTTCATTTGTCTAACACTTTGTTTCAGATAATGTTAGTAAAATTATTTTTAATACAATAATGGATTTTAAAGTGAATCATTTGCCAAAAACATCACAAGTTTAACAAATAATGTCTTCAAAAGGTTACAAAATTAAGGTTTATAAACAAATGCATATACCTTTTAGGTGTTGGTTGCCAAAACATGTTGGGTATATGATACAGATAAATGTATATAAATCAACACAAACTATAATCTTCCTTACTTCATTGAATTTTGCAGTGGTATATGATTGTCTCGTGTGTGTCAAAGTCGTTTATATTTACTGTGTGTTCAGTCATTTATTTTTCACCCTAAGTCAATATTAGCATACATATCGATTAAATCAAGGGTTTCTCATCTGTATGATATAACTATAAAAGGAGCTAAAATTTCCATATCAATGTTGTATAAAACATTGTTTGACCACCCTAACTATCTCATAAATAATCTGATATGCCTCATTCTGAGTTTGTGTTCTTTTTAATAATGTTTTCCCATCATTTTAAGGTTGCAAAGTCAAAACGTTAATCATGGTTTTTTAACTAATTTACAAAACATGAAAACGAATTATATAGTTTCTAGCGTGTAGTTTCTCTTAAGAAAATAAATTCTCATTACTAATATAATATTCTACGATACTGCTTCAAGTTGCACCAGTGGTCTAGTGCTAGAATAGTACCCTGCCACGGTACAGACCCGGGTTCGATTCCCGGCTGGTGCATTTATTTTTAATTTCTTCATTTTAATTCGGTCATGTGGCTGTTTGGCTGAAATGTTTTTCTTTCTGCTTTGGGTGGATTCTATCCTATATGCCCTAATCTTCCTATTTCTTTAATTTATTATTTTATTTGGTACAAGCATACAATGTAAGCATGTACAAAAAAAGTCAGTGTATATGTTTAAACTTTTTTATAAAATGGTATACGCGTATAGATGTTAAACTAGTATATAAAATATAAAAATTGGCATGAATTTGTAATGTCACATCAGTAAAAATGATCTCATATACATTAGGAATATACAATATTATTTTGATATGCTTTACTCTAATGAAGTGTAAAACAATAGATGAAAAAGTATAATAGTCATTCTAACAATAAAAATTTAAAACAATGATTTGAAAATATAGATCTAGTTTTTAACGCAAAAATATCATATGAGATAAAATGTAAGCACCAATTGTATAGTGATATTTTACACACCATGGTTAATGACTTTGCTAGAAAATCTTGATGTGATTAGATTTACACATAATTCAGAGAACTAGTGAGCGTACCCGAGCGTTGTTGCACGCTTTTGCCAATGTTGAATTAATTATGTGCACAAGCATGAACATATAGTTAGATAGTCAGTCATCGATGTATGATCTTGAAAAGTCACAGGACAAACAACAACAAAAAAAAACTAATGCGTTTAAAAGTGTTTATAAATATAGACGTGATAAAAAGTTAATGAATTAGGTTAACATGGAGAAACCAATTGGTACATGAGATGAATTATAAATCATGGTTGCAAAACACAAATCCTAGCCACCATCACCAAGGTGAGTCGGCCCCCTCTTCTTTGGGTTGATTTCGGCAATTACCTTTTATTTCATCATTATTATTGTAATAACTATTATATATACTACTACTAGGTTAATACCATATGTATTACACGGATTGAATAAATAAAATACTAAATAGTTATTAATAAAAAAATAATGAATTAGAAAACGATCTTTTGATATAAGATATCAAAGACATTACGTACAAGTAATAAAAGGTCAACATTAATTTTTAATTTTTGTTAAAAAGTTTTTTTGTTTTTCTTAAAAAAAGTTGGTTTTTAAACAAACTGTTTCAAAACAAACCGTTTTAAGAAAGTGTCATTTTTAATAATTTATTTTATACTTTGAATTTTAATTATTTTTGTTTCATAAGAATTTTATTTTTTAGAAAACATTGGTTTTAAAATATATTGTGTTTTTTGAAAAGTTTGATATTTTTTTAAAAAAATTCTTATTTTATAAAAAGTTATTTTTTTAAAAATTGCATTTGTAGAAAGATCTCTTTTTTAATTTAATAAAAAAATTGATATGAATAAAAAATTAAGTAATATCATTAGTAGTTAATGTGATATTTATTAAAAGAGAGAAGCGAAAAAATAAAATTTAAAAGACCTAAAATTATGTCATATGACTTCCAAAAACTTTTATTTTATCAGTATAGATAGATTGGATTTACCTTATTTTTTTCTTGTATTAACAAAAAGTCCAAGCGATCTATTAAATTTCTTTCTTCAGGTTTCATGCAAATCGGTAGTTATGTGTCTCAATCAATTAGATTTTTTAGTTGACTTCAAATACGTATAATTAAATGATCACCTAATACAAATAAAAATTTCATTGAAAAACTTAATGGCACCTTAATAACATTGCGATAAAAACATAATAAAACCATAAAAATTTCTGCTGATCAACACCCACAAACTTTATAAGGTTTTCCCAAGTTATGAATTCATATCATAAACGTTCCTATATTTTTCATATTCTCACCAAGTTAATAATAAACTATTTTTAACTTCAGTAATAAATTATGTATTTTCTTATAACTTAACAAGTTTAAATATAATACAAAAATTTATATATTTATTAAATGAATAAAAGAATCGAATTATTAAAAAATAGAAATTGTTTAACTGGTGTCTCAAGGCCATACATGATCGGTAAAAGAATATATATATTTTTATTCATCATAATTGAACCGATTACTTTAATATATCAATTACATACGATGTTTATATCAAATACTTACAATAAAGAGGCAGGTAAACGGCCAACAAGTTGTGCCGCAACCCTCTTTTTGAATAGCGAAGCCTGGTCTACTAAAAACAAAACCTTGGCCCTTAGGGGTCGAAACATTGCTATAGATGACCTGCTGAACCCGATTGAGGAAGTTCACGGCCTCCGGGGCTAGGAAACCAAAGGTATCAAAGACCAATAGAATAAAAACATGTTGATTCTCAAGACAAGCTTTCTCATGTTTAGCGACCTGCATGATTCCGCTTTCAACGCTGCCTGTCCCGCAACAAACCAATTATCCCTGAGCCCAACCAAAGGAGATACCCCGGTAAAATCTACACAAGCGTCTTTCCCCCCTGCCCACCTAAATACAAGAACATAAGTTGGGCGTAGAGTAGACCTCCCCTCTCGCGGATCTGTAAGAAAGTTCAGGGGAGCCTCCTTTTTAGCTAAAATTTCTGCCCGCTTAAGGACATCGCAAAGGACATCCCTAACCAAATCATGCCTGTATTTAATACCAGGCAACTCCTTGCAATGAACCGCATGGTCACCAAAAGCATCCAAACAAACTTTGCAGCAAACTGGACAAGGCTCATCAATCGGAACACAAGGGAATTATTAACCGATACTTAAGGATCGCCACTCCAAAGACGACATATGCTGCCCCAGTCCTTCAATGGGGATGACGGTCAAAAAATCCTGAGCTCGAGGAGCCCGTAAGCACGCAAACACCGTTTTTTGACGGGGTGACAAATCAAACCTCACTTCCAAATTTTGAACTATCCTACCAAAAAGTGCACTCGCCAAAACATGTTGGGCTTTATGGGGCGGTGTCCTTTTTAGAGAACCCGCTAATATCAAAATCAGGAAGAGATTGGTGCACGCGGTCCAACGCACCCCCATAATCAGAATCTAATCCGTCCAAGCTACATCCCCGAAGAATGTGGTCCTGCAAAACCCACGATTGTGCCCTAGAGGCCACAAAAGCATATGTCGATACATATTCAGCGAAGCATAAACCAAGCCCCCCAAAACGAGTCGGAAGGGATGCTAGTCTCCACTGTAGATCCCCAAAAAAAGGCCATCCAGAAACTACAATATCCTTTATTGCCTCCCGAAGCCCTTTGTCAAACACAAAGACAGCTTCCCCTACATACATAAGCTGGCACGTTTTAAGGCCGAATAGTAATTTCCCAACTCCCATACATGAGCGGAGCAGAAGGAGTTCGCATTGAGGGTCTCGCAGGCGTGGGAGGCACCCAATTAGTTCCACAACCCTAGATGCCCTTTTCATAGCCAAATTACTGATGAAACCCGCATCACGACTAACAGCACCCCCAAGGAGTTTCACCCCTAGCTCCAGCTTCCCGATCTCGCAAGGAAACAAACCATCTTGCACCTTCACCCCATTACACGACGGCAAAACAAATTATGTTTTCTTGATGTTGAGTTGAAGACCCAAGCGTGGCTCCTCGGCCATGATGACATCTAAGCCCTTTGTCAAACACAAAGACAGCTTCCCCTACATACATAAGCTGGCACGTTCTAAGGCCGAATAATAATTTCCCAACTCCCATACATGAGCGGAGCAGAAGGAGTTCGCATTGAGGGTCTCGCAGGCGTGGGAGGCACCCAATTAGTTCCACAGCCCGAGATGCCCTTTTCATAGCCAAATTACTGATGCAACCCGCATCGCGACTAACAGCACCCCCAAGAAGTTTCACCCCTAGCTTCGGCCTCCCGATCTCGCAAGGAAACAAACCATCTTGCACCTTCACCCCATTACACGACGTCAAAAAAATTTCCGTTTTCTTGATGTTGAGTTGAAAACCCAAAGCGTGGCCCCTCGGCCATGATGACATCTAAGGCCTTAGCCACCTCTCTAGCCTCTCCAAATAATCGTACCATCATCAAGATACCAAGCATGAAATAAAAAGCTTGCAACGATCCCTGATCTGATGCACGAGCGGGTGCAGAACTGGAGCAAAAAGTAAAGGCCCTAAGGGTTCCCCCTGTTGGACATCCGTCGTGAACAAAATATGGTCATCCCTCGCATATAACCTAGCCGATTGGCCATATAAAAAGTCCACCCAAAGAGAAATGAACGGGCAACGAATCCGAAGCTCCCTTAATAATGCACTCCTATCAACCAAGTTAAAAATGTAACTCATATTTCATTTTGTTTTCTTTTTTCTTGGTTAACAAATTAAATCTGGCTACCCTAACATCAAACCACATGCCATCTCTACCTCATACGAGGATGGCGTATATGACGTAAGGTAAAATTACATAAATTATTCTTTAATATATAGAGATGAGGATGGTTAAACCAAACGTGAATATTCTAATATAGTACGACATAATGTTTTGACTGACCTGGAGATTATTAAACTTACTTAGACTAGATAAATCTATAAATGTGAAAAGAAAAAAAAAGCATTGAACACGATTAACCACTTAATTATTCTTTCAAAAGGTTATTGACTTGTAATATGTAATTTAAAAAGCCGTTTATAAAACATACTTAGACTAAAAATTTTTTAAACGTTTAAAAAATGAGTGTGGGCCTTTTATTCAAAAGCTTCTTGTTACTTATACGTTTATCGGTTGAAACGACAAGTTAGCATTATTTATGTGACTCGATCTAGCCATCGAAATATGGATGTCAAGTTATAAGACACCCGAGAATTGAAAAGAACCTCAGTTTTAACAAATCTTAGGTCCGCGGGTGAGGTCACGAGTGGTTTAATTAGTTAACGAAATCGATTAATAATATTTGCAACAATTTTCTATGTCAAATATCTAGATGAATTTTCGTGTATGCATGATAGCATAAGCATGTGGCCATAGATTTATGAAACAATATGTTTTTTTCCCTACTTTTAATAAAAACATCAATCATTGAATTTACAAAATTACCCTTAGGCTTGTGTTGGTGTAGGATCAAATCAATTGAGGATCAAGATGGGGACATAAAGGTCAATTGGTACTATGTACTTATGTAGTATGTAGTGTACTCTTTGCTTCCAAGGCATGCCTTTGCTTTGTTCTTTTTCCATTGGCCTTTTGCTTCTATAATCATGAATTCTCCCACTAATTACTCTAAAACTCTCTCCTTTATATCCATCTAAATGCTTCAAAGATTCATTGACACATATTTCCTCACCCAAAATGGCGAATAAATACACATATTATTCATTTCTTATGATATTAATTTTAATGTTGTAAAAAATAGTTTATTAACAAATAACCCTTTAATTTGGTGAGTTCCAAAAATAAGTTAAAGAGGAAAATGAATTACTCAAACTTTAGGTTTATTTTTATTAATTTTCAACTAAAAGGTATTTGTGCAATATATTAATCGTATATAATAATATAAATGCATGGTGATAAAAAGAAAAAGGAAAAAAGAAATTAATCCTTGTACCCAAAAGTAGTATTTTCCCCAACAAAAAGTTAGAGCAGTTTCTATTTTAGATATAATAAAAACCTCAACGATTCTTCTGTAGAAATATTTTTCTTAAGGTTGTTTATTGTTAACATTAACAATTATTAAAAGATATTAACGAGTATATAGCCGTGTAGGTACGAGTCATATTACTCAACTTTGTTTTTTCAAGAGGTATTTAAAGTTTTTAATCCTTCATAGTTTGGTCAGGTTACCTTTAGCATTGAGACATACAAAACAAAACGTGAATATTAATTGAAATCTCACAGCAAACATCAATCGAATAGCATGAATTCGAGCTTTTAAATCGAAGCATCCGGTTTCAATCGCTTCATCTGCTTTTTACAATATTAATTGGATGATTTGTTTTGATTGGATAATTATGCTATTAAAAAGACTACAACACCCTTATATTTAACGGAGTTAGTGGAATTGATGAAAATGATAATATTTGATAAACTATAGTAATTGAAATGACAAAAAAAAAGTTTTTGGATTGAAATGACAAATTCAAAAAAACGACATAAACGAACATGACATTTTATTCTAAAAATTATTCATATAACCTTCAATATAACAAGGCTTGGTCAATTATGATAATTTACTAGAATATCTATACGGAAATTTTACACGCACCGTGGGGGGTTTGAAGAAAACCGGACATACACGTGACGGTTTGGGCTAACCGTGACTATCAGGTGGAGCAGGTGTAGCCGTGATGATTAGGTCTGGTGTCTCTCCAAAAACACTTGTGGTGTCCCCGTTATAACCCTATCTATATGAAGGCTCGAGAGAGGTACAAATTTGTAAGAAAAGGTAATTAATGCGGCGGAGATGGTGGTGCCCCGGAGGTGGTAATTCAACTAATTTTGCTAATTAGTCAAAAAAGTGGTGGTCCAATTAAGTTGAATTTTATCACCCCCTATAAAAATATCTTCTCGTGCATTCTTCTAGTTAACAGAATTATGTGATATAAATTGTTTCAAATTCAATCATTTGATGTTACTACTTCTGTCTAAAGTTAAAAAGCTTAGGTGTGTTATCAACGTTGTGTCATTTGAGAGTTTTACCTTTTTTTATATCTAGAATTTTACAAAATTAACATATTATCTAGATGATTAGACGTGAGTTAAGCTAAGCTTAAAGTATCAGTTTGAGTTAAACAGTGATCGTATATAGCAACTTATTTACATTATTATATGTTTTGTATACGTGTGTATACATAACTAGATGGGTGCCCGCAAAATGCGATAGGGGCGACATTTAAATCTGATACGTGTTTTTAATTTTTGTTATTCTTGTAGTGTTTTCACAAAAATATATTATATTTCTTTAAGCTAAAATTTAAAACACCAAAAATATGGGTTTTACATGACGACTTGTATATTACACATAACTTATTGTACCTCATAAATACAGATCGGTTCAGCAAAAAATTTACACAAAACATTAAAAAAACACATGTTTCAATTGTAATATCAAAAAGTTTTTAAACATGAGAGATTAAAAGATATAGCTAAAATCTTAAAACAAATTAAGTTTTTTTATAGTCTGAGAAAGTTTTTAAACATGATAGATTAAAAGATATAGTTGAAATTTTAAAACAAATTAATTTTTTTATTTATGGGTAGATAATGTAAAATTTTATGTAAGTTATAGTATGTGTAAGATTATTATGTAACTAATTGTACGTGTTAATCTGTAAATAATGTTAAAAATACTATTTTATCTTAAAAATGATTGTATCTTATGCATATAATAAATAATTGTTCTTAATTTTATGGTAATTTAAATATTCTTATATTCTTTATATATAGTATAGATAAACATACTATTTGATCAAGTCAAACTTAAAAGTATTGGGTTCAAGGGAGAAGTTTTTCAATCAGTGGTGTTAACTTTTTGTTTGATAGTTTAAAATTTTTTTATTATGAATTATTGTTTTTTTTATGGTTTGATCATATTTGTTATTTTCATTTAAAACTGTTTTTTTCTTATATTTAGCTTCCCAAGTTTTGAAAAATTGTTATTTTCATCCAAAAATATTAACTCTGTTATTTTAAAATACATCATCGTTAAAAATGCACTTATGTAAATTTTCATATACAAACAAAATCTAATTTATGTTTACGTGTTACTGATAAAATTCCTTTCAAAGAATTCATGTTTTTGGATGAAAATAATAACTTTTTCAACATTGAGAAGCCAAATGTAAAAAAAAATATTTTTAAATGAAAATGATAACCTTTTCAAATCTTGAGAAACCAAATGTAAAAATTTTTTTTGAATGAAATTGATAACTATGACCAAATCAAAGGAAGAAAAACCACAATTTATTTTTTTATATGTATTGAGTTTGTCCTTCCAAAATAATTATTTTCGCCCCCCGCTTCACTATAAACTAGGTTAAGAGTAACAAATTAATTATACAAAATTTAATTAATATTATTACTAGTTTTAATGTTTATAAATGAGTTGAGTTAGAATTCAAATATCTATTAATTAGTAAGCTCGTGTTTGGAAATAAAGGATCAAGCTCAAAGATAAGGCTCGCTCAAGTTGAGAATTGAGCTTAAAGTACATAGATTTATCACACTCGAGCTTAATACTCTCGTATTCTTTTGGTTC
This sequence comes from Flaveria sonorensis, assembly GCA_025506505.1. Lineage (NCBI taxonomy): Eukaryota > Viridiplantae > Streptophyta > Magnoliopsida > Asterales > Asteraceae > Flaveria > Flaveria sonorensis. The sequence goes on along the minus strand of CM046440.1, from coordinate 66,612,901 downwards.
CAATTGACTTGTTACGTCTAGTTTTATTGTGAAACTAGGCTTTTTATTAACTCAAAAAGTTAACAGCTTATTAAACTTAAGAAGATGTAAACGTTGGTGGACACTACTTGTTTTGATCGTCAAAATCGAAAGTAAATTATTTTTTTATAATTAAACGTCAAAATCGAAAGTAAATAACTTTTTTTTAATTAAACAACACGATAAATGTACCAAACTATTTTTCTTTTCACACCAACTTATTATTTTCATATATATTATTACACCAACAATGTTTTTCACATACTCGTCATCGTCGTTGTCAGATCATCATTGGATTCGGACCCTGCGGATACAATTTTTTCCCCAGTTTTTTCTGCTGTAGAAATTTTTATACAATGTCTAAAGGGTTTCCAAAAACCCAAAAAGCTACACTCAATAAGTTGAGTTTATTAATAAAATACATTTTATTTATTAAGTTATTCTAAACAATTACTTATTCTATAAAAATAAAATGTAAATAATAAAATCATTACGTATATATAATAACTAGGTATATACCACGTCTCGCGTTGCGCGACTCATGAATGTTGTTTTTTTAACGGTGAAAATTATATCAAAATTAACTCGTATTAGGCTCAGAATAGGCAATCTGTAGTGGCTACAACCTAGAAATGTTGCCACGCCAAGCAACGGATACCTTCTTTTTAATCATCACAGCCTTGATGTAACATAAATCAACACAACAACATTATGCAATATGTTAACAATTACGAAAGGAACAGTGGTATGCAATAATGAGCTGCCCAACATAACCATAACAAACCACACCATTCATGTATGTCTCAGACGGGCATACACCTAACATCATCAACCCGACTACGCCAGATCAACAACACATCACATCGATTTGCCACAAACATCAACACAACATCAACCATAGAATAAGATGACAACATCAACCACATGAGCTACCCATCGTTAGAGCTTCAATCACGTCTCAGCTAGCCATACACACATAATCTATCACATATTGCCTAAGTATTCATTTGTTGTCGATGCAGCCTATTTTTTGCGCCTAAAAATATTTATATCATAATTGTAGTCATGAGCGGCTTAGAACAGGCTGCCGATCGCGGCTGCTAGCCATAAACGGCAGCCATGCCAAGGCAACCGGCTACATGGTTGTCGTTTCATCATAGCCACGCCTAGTATGACAAATAAGGTCACAAATGAGCACAGGCTCATAGTCTCAGACGACCTAAGCCTCATCATCATCGACATAGTGGTATTTCCAAAACGGACATAATAACAATTTTTCTAGCAGCAAGCCAAAGATGGCATCAGTTCGAGACGATGCAGACTCACTCTAGGCAATTCGTATTACAAATAGATAACAAATGAACACAGGGTCATAGTGACGAGCAAAGGCTCGTCATCATCAACATCGTGGTATTTCCAACCTTAACATCATAATGATTTTTCTAACAGCAAGATAGTACAAACACTATTTCAAAATGCACAGATTCAATTCCAGAGGAGCCATGACTCATTAGTAACAAACCAAAATGAGGTAAGCTTAAAACCTTTGATAAACATCAGCCAACAGGAACAATAGTGAACAAAAGTCAAAACAAATGCATCGGTTAATAACACTACCAAAGAAAAATGCAGATAAAAGTATAAACCCAAATGACCGTTCAAATGTCGGTTATCTGAAGAGCAACGGTTGGAGCTCGGCAAACAACCATCACCCCGTCACTAACATCGAACAACTAAAAAGGGCGTCATTAGTGGACTTCAACAACACACATCATGAAGAGAGGGCAAAAATCATCAAAAAAAAAAAACAACCTGATCTCCTTTCGAAAATCACAATCTCAAAAATCGAATCAACAACCCCAGACGCCACCAAAGGCAGTCCACTGGGACCACCGGCGGCATCCGACTCGTATCTATATAACTACTATTAAATAATCTTTCAATTATGCATGAACTCCTTAAACTCAAAGAATAAAAAATAAAAACTCCTAAATCCCTTCCCATATCATTTCTTCTAATTCTTGCGATTGAAGATGTCGATACAATTGATCAAGATGCCAAGCAACTTCGTGTGGTAACTGTAAGTGACATTTTTCCTTAATCTTTGGGACTTTCTGTCAACCACTCTTTGCTTCATCTATCTCCGACACTAAGACTATTGACTGCCTCTTCTCATATCATTATCATTGTACATAGTTATGATTAACCTCTTCATGTCATCGACACTAATAAACAACCACACAGTTCAGTATGGGTTCTACACACACAGAGTCCCCCCTAATTACAACATGTTTTGTTGTCACACGTCTTCATAAAAAAAAGTTAGCCTATCATACACAATTAACAACTCGCTATCTTATTTGTCTTAAGAAATCAATCACCCTCACTACACAGAAGCGTGTGAGTTGCTAAGATATGCTAAACATAGAAAACCACGAGAGGTCACAACTTCTTGTGCTAGAGTGAATAAAAAGAAAGATCAAAACATGATACTTATGAGTAAACCGTAATTGACCGTATATTTAATTTCTGTAAAAATATCACACTTACAATACAACACTATCAAAAAAACCATCCATGTACGTTTTCTAGAGTCATTAACTCCAAATCTTCTAACTACTGTTATTTAAACTTTTGTCCACTATAACCATTCACGAGACACCGTTTACGAGCCAGACTCAAATAACTTTTCTTAATATTAAAGGATACATATATACAATCAATATAAAAGAAATTAAAATGTTAAAAATGAATGATTAACCCTCTAAAATGTTTCTTGTATACACGTGGGGTTACTAGTTGCCTCCTTATCCAGCCAATGATCTCTCGGGTAGATGTGGGAGGTTTTGTCTTTTTTTAAAGTCGAAGGTTTAAACTTTGACATTGACGAATGTTACTAACGTGGTGATAAAAACAACTAACAACTAACCAGTCTTTTAAAAAAAAAAAAAAAATTTAATTGCCTCCTTATCCTTGTCTCCTTGATATCATCAATCATAAACCTCCATTTATTCCTCTCCTTGTTTTCACAATTCCTCAACTACATGCCCTCTTCATTCCAAATGGACTTCAAACCCACTTTCATCAGCCTTAAACTAACCCACCTCACACCACCATTCTCCGGCGACGATTTCTCCGTCGAAGACCTTCTAAACTTCCCCACAGGCGCAAATTTTCTTCAAGAAAATCACAACCCACCAGCAGATGGTACGAACACCAACGAACCCACCAACGTTTCTCCCGCCAAAACACCCAACGACGGTGAAACCACCGTGCCGGACTCAGAACTCCGTTTGCCGGTGAGAATTAATGAAATTAAGTATTAACTTATTAACCCTCTTTTGGTCTCAAAGGTTACAGATTTTGGGTTTTGAACTGTGTGTTACAGGTGAATGATGTGAGTGACCTTGAATGGGTGTCTCAGTTAGTCGACGACTCGTTTTCCGGCGAATTTTCACTACCATTTCCGGCGAGAAAACTGCCGGAGATGTCTCCGGCGACGGAAACTGAAACGGTAACACTTGTTGATGTGAACCCTTCGTTTGGAAATTCGGTAAATAAAAGGGTTAGAAGCAAACGACGCCGTACCGGCGGCAGTGTTTGGTCGCTCCGGTCATCTTCTCCGGCGACTGATTGTTCGACAACTTCAAGTTCTTCTGCTTCTTCATGCACTTCAAAACCTCTGTTGTTTACAGAGGATATTTTGGGTGAACCGTCGGTTCAGGTGAAGAAAAGAAGAGTTCCGGCGACGGTGGGTGGCTCCGGCCGGCGGTGCAGCCATTGTTTGGTTCAGAAGACTCCACAGTGGCGAACCGGTCCACTTGGGGCGAAGACGCTGTGTAATGCATGCGGGGTCCGGTTCAAGTCCGGTCGGCTGTTACCGGAGTACCGCCCGGCTTGTAGCCCTACTTTCTCGAGCGAAATGCACTCGAATAACCACCGGAAAGTACTTGAGATGCGGCGGAAGAAGGCGGTGGAGATGGCGGGGTGTGGCGGTTTAACGGGTTCGGATTAGGGTTCTTGAGTTTGAAGATGGCTCCGTTAGAAGTAGGAGAAGGTGTGAACCGGTTGGGCATGATGATTGATTGATTGATGGCTCGATGTTGTCCCGGTTCGTGTGAACCGGTTAGTTTACATGGTTTGTTTATTGTAGGTTTTTGCTAGATGGGTTTTTAGTTGATTTGAAGAGTGTAATGTAATGCATTTTATGGCTAGTCTATTAAAATTTGTTACTGGTTCCAGTTAATTTGTTAGTTTACTAGACGGTTTTTTAATTGTTTACAAGGTTTTGTAAGCACACGAACGTTTAATTACAACTAGAGGCGAGCAAATTCTTTTGGAAATCGAGAGACCTAATGAACTCTTCAGCTAGGGGTAATGTATGGACGCATGGTTAGGTCCTTGATTTCTAGGCTTGGTTTATGTTAGACGAGTTTACTAGAGCATTCAGATCTTATTTATTATCATCATTTATATAATTACATAAAAAATCATTATTTTTTCTCTTATTTTTCTAGTTAAATAATATTTTTTATATCTATATCGTTATTTTTTCTCTGTCTTACACTTACAATCACTTTTTAAAATATTAAAAAATTATAAAAAGTTTAACAATATTTTTTTAAATTTACAGATGAACAGTGATTTTTTCTCTCTTTCACTCACAACCACTTACAACCATTACATATAATATGAGGACTATACTCGTATAATTTTAAAGAACGGATTGTGAATGCTATTATGTGTTATATTTATTGTTATTTTTTTTGGTCATTTATATTTAAGTTTATTTGTTAATGATTATTCTATCTTTAGTCTAAGTAGTAAGATAGCTAGTAGCATTTTATAAATTATAAATACCCTTAGTTTGGTTAAATTTAACCAACATTATTTGTTCCTTCATAGATAAAGATTTATTAATTCTTTTGGTTCTTTCAGGAGATATTATTCTTCTTATCATATAGTTATGAATTTCTGAGTTTAAAGGTTTCGGCTTCCGACTCTTATTCTAGTTGCATGTGTTTGTATAATCGACACTTTTCCTTTCTGATCTAGTGCCTATCTTGACGCCAAAAAATAGAGTATAACATCAAATAACTCATGATTTTTTAATTAAAGGTTAAAATCAGCCAAATTTATGGATTTGAATCAAGATTGTGAGGCATGTTATTTAGTTAAACTCGGACGTTAAACTAAATAAGAAAATCTAGTTTATCTAAACATTTAAACCATAACATAAACTAAAATTCACACTCTGTCCTTATTATGGCATAATCAAGTACGAGGATAATATTAATATCACTCAGGCCTAAACTCAAATCATTAGATCAACAACTACACGGCTACGTTATTAGATAAAGTTAAAACGCAGGCGAAGCGGCTATCAAACATTCACACGAACACAACAATCTTTACATGGCTAATAACAACAATCTTTACAGATGAAATGCATTTGGTTCGCATTTTGCATTCTCTAAACCTTTTTGGTTTCATGTATTTTTATCAACAGGTAACAATATTTACAACACTCCTATTCCCTTGCTGGCTTGGCCTTGGAGCTACCAGGTCAATGTTAAAGTGTGCAAAATCATTAAATTAATATTTTACAATTGTGTATTTATCTATGCTATTTGCACATTAGTAACTTTAAGCAATGCAATTTGACTTGATGGCATTCAATATGGAATTTGCTTGTTTTTTAAGAGTTATTGGATTTTAATAATCTCATGTTTCATTTATTGGCCGGGATTAATCCCAACTCAGAAAATACTTGCAGACACTCCCAATTTTAAACTTATTTTCCTCCAACGATCATACTAACTGATATTTAACCCTCGTTATTTTTCTTTTTTTGATAAAAAGGGGCCAACTTTGAGTCATTTTCCAATTGCGCGGCCGCCCAGCCTCCATCAGGTCCGTTTTTCGGTGTCTAGCATCCATCATCACCTAAAATCTACCTCCAACGAGTCAAGTGGTTTAGATCGGAAAGTGGAGATTAACGGGTTTTAGGATGCAGAAGTTTCAGATTGACAAACCAGATGGTTGATTTCAACTTTTTGCTTAGTGTTTTGATCATATAAACAGTTCACATCATCAAAAAACTAACGTGTTAACCCTCAATTAGTCAGGGATCGTTGAAGGAAAATAAACTTAAAGTTGAAAGTGTCTGTAAGCATTTACTGAGTTGAAATTAATCTCGGCTAATAAATGAATGTTTAGATTATTAAAATCCAATAATTATTTTTTTAATGACAAACACACACCCTCTATATTATACACATATTTTATTTTTAAAATTACAACACATGCATAGTACAAGATTTAGACCCTCAACCTTTTAATTAAAAAGTACATTACTTTACTAGCATAATGTTTTTTAAAACATGCATTTGCTTGCTTGCTTTCTATTGATGTAAGGCTAAATGGATACTATTCATGTTTCATATTTCATTCGTTGTCGTATCAAGATCACATCATTCGTTATATTTCATAAATCTACCCCAAGTAGTTTACATTCCTCACATTCCACGTGATATGTCACATACTTTATTTTAATTTGTTTCTTAGATAACAATTATACGAAGATAGTTCATTATACAGCAATCAAAAATAAAAGGAGCTTGTAGCCATAGTCACACCAAAGATCCACTACCTTGGTCCAAGCCACACTGGCCCGGTGTTCCACGTGCTACTAACCCACCACCTAGAACAGTAGGACCATGGTGAGTACGTTTGAGGGCCTAAGTTATACATGATACAATCGTTAAAACAATATTTCAGCGTAAGGTTTACCAGCAATATTACAAAAAATGAAAGAAAAAACTTCACGGAATAATAAGCAAGTTTTAAAAGTATTCTAATTAGTTTACTTATATTTTTATTTATTCAAATCAGGTCATTGATATTTTTATTTGTTCCAATTAGATCACTAAAGTTTTAAAATTGTTCTAATTAAGTCATTCATATTTTTTTTTAATTTCTAAATAATTTACAATTTTCAAAAAAAAAATCATTTATTTTATAAATACTGTTAATTTTTTAAATAATTCAATCTTTTAAAAAAAATAGTTTGCAATATATAAGTGATCTGATTAGAACAATACAGAAACTTTAACAAAAAGAATATATAAATGACCAAATTAGAACAACAAAATTTATAAATGACCTAATTAAAACAAATAAATTTATAAATGACCTAAATTGATTACTAAAACAATTAAAAAAAATTGATTATTATCTTATAAAATCTCTATCTCTACTGCTATATAATACATAACCATATAGTAATTTCATCACTGTTATAAGACGCGCCTTTCCAATGTTCCTCTTTGCTTTCACTCTTCTCCCACGTACCCACCAACGACACTCATCCCTGACCTCCTGCCTCCCTTGAAGCAGCAATTGAAGGTTTCACTCGGCAATTGAATGACCATTAAAGACCCCCATTCAAACCTCATGGCCGATTGTATCCCCCACCAGACCTGTATACGTACCGGTGGATGCCCAATCAAATGCCCCTTCCATCCACGCAGTCCGACCTTAAAAACTCAGGTAACTCTGTGCTTCTCTATGATTTTGGTCGCTTCGGTTTCATTACTTCACTTCCACGTGGCTTTGCGTGTAGATTGTAAATCCTATTGTCTACGACTGTCGATCGTGGTCATTTCACTTCACCTGCTTTCAATGGAGGTGATGAATCGATTCCGATTGCTTGGAGCTTCAGTCGTGGCTTTGCCAGTGGCCGTAATTTATTGGATCACCAAATTTGAAAGTTATATGTTTCATGGATCATTATAGCATTAATTTACTCATTATTATTATTAGTAGTGCTAATATTTGGCCATAAAGCACATCAAGTTATTTGTTTTTCACTTATGTTTATGTTCTTCAGTTCAGTTTATGTAGGGCTCTATTGCTATGGTTGTCTTAAGAATCTTTGGCTTGAATGTTGATTTGGATAAAGGCTTGCTAGCAATTTAGGTATAAAAGGTGAGTTTTGATTTAGATGAATACTCCATTCTATACCCTTTGATTCTTGCGGTCTTCTGACAAAACTTTTAATTCGCTATAAGTTTTTATGTTTTCGGTGTGTATAATCATTCATTGATTCATGTCTGTTCAAATTTTAATGAATTTGTATGCTCATGTTTTTTTGAACTTTTAGGAAATGATCGTCTTGGTTTCTCAGCAACTTACCTGGTGTGTTCTCAACTTAGATTAGTTATATGTTTTCTGTGTAATAACATTATATCTTTCTTGATTTGTTGTTTTTAACCAGATGCATTAACTATTAATCACCCGTGTTTTGTTTAATCACTTGTTCAACACATCTTCACTTATTGTTTATGCTTCGGGTTATGAGAGGTGCAGTGTGTATGTTGAAGTTTTCTGCTGTTAATCAGATATATTAGATCTCCATCTTATTTTGATTTGGTACGCTTTACACTTCATGTTTTTTAGTATTTTAGAATCACCCATATTAATTATATCTAATTTCAAGTAAATACTTTACAAACTTTTTGATGAGGAGATAGTGATAGGGATGTAACTATAATATCATTTATGTATAATTGCTAGACATCTAAGTGAAGATTAATGAAGACCTTAAAATGCTACACATCTATTATTGCATTATCACATTTAGAGAAAGCAACATTAAGCTCTAGGAAAACTTAATCTGCTTCTTGCTTCTAAACTCTGTAGATATTAATCAAGATATACAACATTACTTACCTAATTTAGGCATTTAGCTTAGTCATAGTTTTTAGTATTATAACTATACTAGACTTTAGAAATAAAATTACAAAAAAATGTCAGTTATGTGAAGAAAATGATACTTAGAAAGCTCAGGTGCATGTAGATCCGCTAACTGTTTTTGTAAAATAAATAAAAAACCAAAATAATTAGTCTTATTTATTAAATTCATTCATTATATTACTGATTACCATTATGAGATTATTTGGTCGAAACAATCAGATTTGATTCATCATTGGGATTGTTAGGATTTTACTGATATGTGCTAAAGTGTTTTGAGTCATAAATTCCTAAAGATACTAAAAAGATATTGAAATCTTGTAAGTTGAACAATATGGTAGCTTGGTTTTACAGGCATGTTTGTGTTTATGTTTTACCTTTTTATGATCTCTCATTGTACATTTTGTTAAAAAAATTTATGATATGACAGATTGCTTTGAAGTTATTGGTTGGGTTTGAACAAGAATTAATCATGCAATCCCAGTTACTCTTCTCCGTAAAGGGAACCTTATGAACAACACTATTATCAAAAGACTTTGAGTTTAATGAAAGAAGCTACTTTTCACCATTGAGTGAAGGTTTGATTTATGATTTACTTTGTTTTCACTTTATATATGTTTAATTAATCTTGATATGTTTGTTTTACAATGCAGGTCATCATGTACGAAGAGCTAATAACAAATTTCTCATGCTAGAAGTAATTTTTTAATATCATGTAAGCTATCCAATAGTTTAAAGTACTTCTTTATTTAAAACATGTCCCATGAATGATATTATCTTTCTGTTCTTTTGAGTGTAGTCGTAACCATGATTTAAATGAATATCTAATCTTTTCGTTCCAAGTGGAGCTGTTATGGAAAGAACTTGGCACAAAATTTAGAGATCTTTTCAAAATGGGCAAATCTTGAGTTCTTGCTTCTCTCCTTGCTACATGTAATGGGCTCCATACTCATGAACACCAAGTATGCAACTTTAAAATCTTCCATTTTGTTTAATAGATCCTTTTTTAGTGTATAAGGGTTTCCTTATGCATCTACTCAATGATACAAAAGTTCTTTGATATCATTCATGTGTTAGATTGGTAGCTTGCTACATCATGTAAACATGTTGATATGAATTTAGCATACTCATGCAGTTACGTGGAATTCTTAAAAGACATTGAAGGGAATATTGACAAGAATTGGAGTGAAATATTCATGTCCCTTGAAAAGATTCAAGAAGCCTTGCTCTAAAAGAAAGGTTGTCTTGTAGATAATTACTAATCTTGTGCATATTAGAAGGGGTATGCTTAGGTTGTATGGTAGACAAGCTCTTACCTGCTTATGAGAGTTGAAAGCAAATGTCAGAGAGAAGTTTAAGGCTTGACCGAGTATCGTGCGGTCTCTAATTTTTGCTCATCGCAACTGTATTCAGGTTAGTTTCTTTATGTCTTTTCTAAAAATGTCAAAACTAATCATGGGTAGAAGTCATAATTTGTAGAGGAAATCATTTGGAGTATGTTTGTCAATCTCATGATATTGTTTTGAGAATAAACATTGCAGAAGTGGCATTTACTTGAAGCTGGTAATAAGAAATGTTAATACTAAGCAAGCATTAAGCTACAAACCTACCAAAATGAGAAGTTTTCAGATTACAATCATAGGGGCTACAAACACAATCAAAGTTTTATGCTCTAAAATATACTTTCTCCTGTTTTTAGAGTTTGAACTCTATCTGCATGGCAACAGTCTTTGATGAAATGCTTTTTTGTTATGTGTGTACGTGTGTGGGACATAACAATGTGATATTACTTTGGTATTGTTTCCAAGTTACCAAGTTTGTACATTAAGTTGATCTCTTAAATTGTTATTTCTAGGAGCACCAAAGTTTATATTTTATGGGTTATGAGGTAATATAGTAATTGATGATTTTTTTACCTCTAATAAGATTAGAAAAAAAATATTGATTATAGATTCAACTTGCCAGCCTGTTTAAGATGTTAAAAACACGTCAATTTCAAATAACTGTTTACACCCATTTAATTTGATAATAAACTCGGTTGCATCATCATACTTCATTAGCTTGACATAGGGAAATGCATGCCTTTAGTGTTGCTTTTTTTTTCTTATTGGGGTTCCTTAATTAATTGTGCTTACTTAGCAGGATCAGTAGCGGTGATAATGGCCGCACCTTTGAAATCACAAGACCTTGTAGCTCTTCCTTCTTTGTCATACTAGCAGCCAGACGCATAAGACATGGTTTTTAGGTTACTATTAGAATACATTAGAAAGTATATATGTATCTCTTTGGTTTGTAATGTTGCTTGGATTCACCTATTGGGCTCTTTAGATATAAAGACTTCCATTTCAATCGTAAACTTCATACAGGTCATTTGACCCACGAGGAATTTGTATGTATTTCATGCTTGCGGTGTAGCGCGGGCTTGTTTGCTTACACTACTAAATTATTCACTTTACTACTTCATTAGATATTATACACTACTAAACTAATTCACTTTAGCACACTCTTTGGTCTCCTTCTGGTTAGTAGAATACTTTTTTAATGTATTGATTGTAGATATTACACACAAAGTGCATGATGTTGACCGATTCATCAGATTCTCTTCATCGAGTTTTGTTTCTTTGATTTCAAGTCATCAATTTGGTTGTTCTTATTATTATTATAAATTGGTCTTTTCTTCCTCTCAGGTTCCAAGTTTACTTACGTTTTTAAGGTAAATCATCAATGATTGTGAAATTATGTTGTAAAAATCACATGTTTCCTCATTTTTGTTATGGATTTGTTGATTCTATTAATTTGTAAAACTGTTTGTTTCAGGGATACTATTGCTCGAGCAATTTTCTTGAAGCGCGGGTGGATTTGGGTCGCTTATTGTATGTGCTCTTCAAACTGCTAGATTGTTTATAATGTTCACACGCATTTCAAAATAAGTCACTTTTAATGTGTTTAGTTTCATAAATGTATGAAAAATATTTGTATAGAAGTATGTTAATCTTTTGACATGATAGATTAGAATATAATACATGGTCAAGGTCTTATAATTTTAGAGTTTAATTTGAATTGTCATCTCTTTATATGCCAACGAGGTCACCATCATGCTACAACTTCTGAACACCTCATTGCAATAGGTTAAGTTATATTATAGAGACTCATGTGAATAAAACAAAGTATATATTGCCAATGATAAGGTTGTTTGTTGTTTTGGTTTTTAATTGTTTGATTTTTTTTTCCAGTTGTAGAAATTTTTTTTGTTCTGAGGTTTTTTTTTAACTAAATTTATCCATATTTTGTTTTCTTCTAATACTTAATACTCAATCAGGTTACAAACATACATTAGTGACATGCTCATCTTTATATATAGATGTTATGTAAATCGACCAGACAAGGAGCGTGATGCTGGCCAACTACTTTATCGAGCAAATCATCACAAATGCCCGAGCATCACGCCGGTGACTTTATTGAAGGAACATGATAGAGTACGATACAATCTATCACAAGCAAATTGATCAACTAACGAGCAAGAGTTCCGCGATGTAATTTATCGCTATCGCTGTATCACGATATAAATTGCCGCTACCATGCTTCATATATCATTATTACATAAAACATTTACACCTTCACTTCTCGGGCAAGCAGGAGAAAAAAAGGCCATGGCCTAATTCGCCTCTAGAACATTTGAAGAACGACAAAGCAGCCACGGATGAAAGGAAAATAACCCCAAAACACCAGCAACTTGTACGTGCAAATCACCTCTTACGTTGTAGTTTTATATATATATATATACACACAAATACATGTACATATATGTATCCACACATATATACACTCAACGCGACCATTAGACGTGACATTAATACTTGCTAATTGAACATTCTTTCGTCTTAGCGTCGTCTCCTCCGAAAGTAACCATAAAAGTAATTAAAGGAGGACAAAAAACAGGGGACCCCTTCCACATGCAAAAATGTAACAAATGATGGGCACAAGGAACCTACTACAAATGCTTGGGACGACGAATTGTGGACAACTCATATGGACGAGATAATCGCGTTGTGCAACACTTATGACAAAACATGAACTCCTTACCGTATTATTACCTGAAGTCTACCATGTTACTAGGTCATGTTTTAAAATAATTTATGGATTTCCTTTTAAAAACTTAAATCATATCCTTAACTTTTCCCAAAAGAAATTTCATTTTTGCTTATGGAATAAAACTTACCTTCTATGTTTACTAAAAACAATGTGATTACCTACATACGTATGACTACATCATAATTTTCGACCGCACAACTACACCATGTTCATTTAAAAGTCTTAAGGCAAGTTAATTATTACAACGTACCCTTGATTCATTTAACATGACGTTTGCGCGGACACCACTAGTATATCCTAAAATAAAATTAGTCACCGGGCCACCGGGTCGGGCTGTGAAGTGTTGAACAAAAAACAGCTGGTCTTCGACTACCCTTGTATGGAGGCATCGATGCTGCTTCACTGCTACTGTCATCAATCATCCAACATTAAACTCCTCTTCTTAACATCGGAATTTGCACATTCAATCTCTTCACTACAACATCCTTGTCCCACTTCTCGTAGATTCTTCAACACACCTTAGAGATCTTCTCTCAACTATCTCCTAATCAGGTTTCTTGTTTGATTTCTTAGTTGGGTCTCTTAATTCGCATTTCATCAGCCATCTGTCATGTTGTTCGTCAGAAAGCCCTGATTTTGAATTCATCTTGGGTCGGTAAATGGTAATTTAATTGTGGGTGTCTTTTCTCTCCCACCAAGTGTTCGATCAAATTCCCCTGAGACTATTTTAACAAAATGAAATGCTTTCATGAAGTAAAGAAACTCAGATATGGGGACCCAAAGATTTTGTATGCTTTTCAAGTCATGTTCTTTGGGACTACTCTTAATGATGCAAGAATACCAAGATGCAAGATTACACAATATTCTTGTTGCAGCATGGGATTTCATCAAACAGTTGAAGTGCTACCTAAACATAATATGCACCTGCGGCAATCGTTTTCGACGTTGGCGAGCACCATTCTTGTACAAGCTAGGGACCCAGCTAAGCTAAGTGAGCAATTGCAGAATGCACTTGATGAACATAGGCTTAATGATGCTTGGAACCTACATGAACAACACATGAACATGGAAGGCTTCCCTAGGAAATCTGTTGTGAACAAGCTTCTTGCAGCTTTTGCTCAAAGTCTAGAGCTTCAATGGCTTGATAGGGCTTATGATCTTGTAGAAAAAGCCATTAAGGAGCACAAGCAGAACTTGTTAGAGAAGGAGACCCTTATGTATCTATCATTTTGTCTTGCTAGATATGGTTTACCTGTGAATGCAGCAGCTGTTTTGAGGAAGCTGGTTGAAACCGAACAGTTTCCTCCGGTGACTGCTTGGGCTGCTGTATTAGCTTACATGTCACAGACTTCTGCTGGTGCTTGTCTGGCTGCTGAATTGGTTCTTGAGATTGGTTTTATGTTTCAAGATGGGAGGGTGGACCCGCGTAAAAAGAGTAACGAGCATTTGATTGCTATGAAGCCTGATACGACAGCTGTGAATATTGCGTTGGCGGGGTGTCTTCTTTTTCAGACAAATAGGAAAGCAGAGCAGATTTTGGACATGATACCTCGAATTGGTGTGAAGACTGACGTTACAATGTTGATCATGATGGGCCATCTTTAGGAAAGGAATGGAAGAAGAGAAGAGCTTAAGAAACTTAAGAGGTACATTGATGAAGCCCATGATTTAAGTGATAGTCAGTTTAGAGAGTTTTACAACTGTTTGCTTTCTTGCCACTTGAAATTTGAGGATTTAGAATCGGCGTCCCACATGGTTCTTGAAATGCTCCGAAAGGCAAAGAAAGCTCAATGTTCTCTTGGTATGTCCACCTTTATGTTTGAAGGTATGAAAATCAACAAAATAGAATCTAAAGAGAGCTTGACCCATGAGAAGTCGAATGATGCAGAGTGGCTACGTCGATTAGAACACATGCATTGACTTATGAAGAGTTTTGTGGGGACCGGAAGTTTTTAAAACTTAAAGCAGAGGCTAAAGAACTACTTAAGACATCAATAATGAAGTTTCAGACCCAATTACAACTTATCACAACTGAACATGGCATTCTCCAACCAACAGAAACAGTATTAGTGAAATTAGTCAAAGCTTTCTTGGAATCCAACAAAATAAAAGAGCTTGTTGGATTTCTAGTCAAGGTAGAAAAAGAAGATTCCCCTGTTTCTCCTGATAGCTCGCCTTTGGTTCAAGTATCAATACATGCATATCTCTTGGATGGTTGGATCAAGCGCACGATCTGCTTGATGAAATGCGCCTGTGTGGTGTTAAAACAGGATCCTCTGTGTATTCATCTCTTTTAAAAGCGTATTGTAAAGAAAACAGGCCAGCAGAAGCCAAATCACTCCTTAAAGATGCACGTAAAGCTGGCATCCAACTAGATGCAAGTTCTTACGAGGCGATGATGGAGTCCCATGTGGCTGGAAAAGATACTCGAGGGGCTTTAAATCTATTTAAAGAAATGAAAGAAGCTAAACTAGACAAATCCAGTCAACAAGAATTTTATAGTTTGGTTAATGGATGTATAGGTGGTGGAGAGGCTAAGTTAATGGCAAAACTTTTACAGGAAATCAAAGACGGTCAAACAGTTGACAGTGGCGTTCACGATTGGAACAATGTGATTCACTTTTTTTGTAGGAAAAGGTTAATGCAAGATGCTGAAAAGGCTCTTAAGAAGATGAAAAGCTTAGGACACGCGCCAAATGCTCAAACTTTTCATTCTTTAGTGACAGGTTATGCTGCTGTTGGAGGGAAGTATACGGAGGTAACTGAACTTTGGGGTGAGATGAAGGTTCTTGCTTTTTACCATGGAATGAAATTTGATCAAGAATTGTTGGATTCTGTACTTTATACTTTTGTTAGGGGTGGATTTTTCATTCGGGCTAATGAAGTTGTGGAGATGATGGAGAAAGGGAAAATGTTTGTCGATAAGTATAAGTACCGAACGCTTTTTCTAAAGTATCATAAAACATTTTGTAAAGGGAAGGCTCCCAAATTTCAGACAGAGTCACAGTTAAAGAGGAGGGAAGCTGCATTGACCTTTAAGAAATGGGTTGGGTTGTTTTGAGCCATATACACACTTTTCTGTTCAACCCATGGTTCATCTTAACTATGCGCAATCCAATAAATATTTGGATATGTTAGCCTGGTTTGTTTTTATATCTTTATCTTAGAGTTATGCATGGTTCCTTTAGCTTATTAAGAACTTAACTTTTAAAACCATTTTCTATCCTTTATATTATTCTGTTTATCTATTTCATCACATTGTTTATTTGTTATAAGAGATATCGATTCTTGGTAATCCAATACATGGAGGTGGCTAAATGTGCAGGTCAGGCTGATTGGGTAACAGGTCGTAACGGGTCCACACCGGTACTTTTTAATGCTGGTTGTGTTTCTTATTTGTCGAATCTAACATTGTATCATCTATGGCGTTACAACATAGCTATTGTTTTGTTAAAGGAAAATCCAATAAAAAATAAGCATGAAAAATTTGAGCACAATATGTATCCTTTTGGGCTGATTAATGGGTGATGGTGATCTATGGGAAGTTAGCAAGTGTATTGCACTATTGCAAATTAATTTCAGACCAGAGTAATCATAGCAAACGATGGTCTGTATTCTAGGTCTTCATCTCACGATATTACGATAGTCAAACTAGTTCAATATCATCCTTCACTGTTCTCGTCATGCTTCGATAGTGCTGGCCTTATCTTGCCCTCCCAGACTTGTAATGCAATCTGCTCATCAAACACCACAAATGCACACCAACTATTAAAAGTCCTACATGTATAACAAAACTCTTTTGCAGTGTGTTTTAGTTTTGCATAACAAAACTCGTTTATTAAATATTTAATAAAGTTCTTTAAGTTTTAAAACCCTTCTACGATTTTAATCTTAAAAAGGAACAAATAACAAACTTAGTTTCTTTATAACTTCAATCTTGTAGTAAAATCACACAATCTAGTCAAAAACTCATAATGTATATGTGTCAAGCTGTAGTCGATATTCCATCATTGCAACCCACACGTTAAATTGCAGTGTGTTTTAGTTTTGCATAACAAAACTCGTTTATTAAATATTTAATAAAGTTCTTTAAGTTTTAAAACCCTTCTACGATTTTAATCTTGAAAAAAGGAACAAATAACAAACTTAGTTTCTTTATAACTTCAATCTTGTAGTAAAATCACACAATCTAGTCAAAACTCATAATGTATATGTGTCAAGCTGTAGTCGATACTTCCATCATTGCAACCCACACGTTAAATTAGAACTCAAGTTTAAAGTAGCATGTTAGCTTTAATCAACGAAGTATATTTGGTTAGGCATTAGGTGGAATAAAGGTTAGAACAACTGAACGTGTAGCAATGATAATATTATTTAATAACAAAAGTCATTACTGTACAATATTGGTGAAAGCTACAGTATGTTCAACTTTGTTAGCCCAAACCGTTTCTCTTTAAGTTTTTTTACCTTAGGTCCACTATTAGTAATAGAATAATAGGGCGGCGCTCTTTACAGAACCAATATTATTCTAAGTACTGCGAGTACCGCATAATGCATTTATATGTAACGCGTTGATGATTTATTGAGGTAGTGGGATGAATCGTTATATAACTATCTTATGTATCATGATTAAAGAAAAAAGTACATGTGCATAGCGTGTTCTCAAATCTCTACCATTTTTTTTCTTGAATTGAACGGCTCCTTGTATTAATATTATACTAATGCATATATCAACAAAAGGAAATAACATTATTTAAGGAAGACATCAACAATCAACATAACGTGAAATATATTACTGGAATTCAAGTATATAAAAAAGTTAATTGACAAAAGCTAAACTACAATGATTTAACCATCAGATAAACAAAGATATATAGGTGTAAGGAATGAAGAGTTTCCAGTTTCCTTTCACATTTCCTGTCACTCTTGTAATAATCCTCATATTAAGGCACGTAATCGGTTATCAAAGTGGTTAATAGTCTTCATCAAACCAGCAGCAACTGGTCTCTAGATCAAACGGTTTATATGTGTAATTATGACGGTTTTAAAGTCCGCTTTTGGTATACACAGAACAAAAGTAAACCTCAAACTCATTTCTGCAATTATCAGTAGGTGTACAAAAAATAGTACTAGGCTGTATATCACAAACCTAAATCATCAACCACTTTGATACTTAGTTTTAACACATTCCTTATGAGCAAAAATGAAAATTCTAGCATCCTTAAAAGTAGAGACATCACCAGTTTTAACGACTTGATTTTATGTTCTTACTTTATTGGGTAACTATTTCTTACTTTGGTCGTCGATACAAAATGTCATCAACACTATCCTTTATTTGATTCCCAACTTTGCGAGCATTCTTTGCTACCCCTGATGCAACTAAATTTGCATTTCTGGTAAATCTGTTTTAAATGATAAAAAGTGTAAGCATAGTTTATGAAGTCAGAATGATCAACTTAGACATTTGAGGTCAAACCCAATATTATTAATTAATTGCATAAAGTTTACAGTATTATACATTTCCGTGAAAGATTAGCCTTGCATCATTTTGAAGCTGAAAGTATCTGATTTGACCTCAAAGCCCAAATGTAACAATTATGGAACAAATGGAGCACGCATTAATTATGGAAGAAATGGAGCACACATTAAAAACATAAAAATTACTACTTGCCTGCTAAAGAAATCATCTGATGGAGACTGAGGTGGCCTGTTTACTCGAGGTTGTGGAATTGCATGATTATCTTCAAAAACAATGATGGATTAGCTTTGTTATACCAACTAAGCACATGCAGTAGCTGATAGGTACAGATTGAAAATCAAGTTCGGGAATAAAACTTTGATCATCAAAGAAACTAGCTTTGACTTTAAAATACGTTTGAAAGGGCACACTTGACACCCAAAACCTATCAAGAGGGTAAATATTACACCAATCTTTTAAAGAGCCATTATTTGCCACTGGACAAAACTACATGTGTGAATTTTCCATCCAAAACATATCAGTTTTATTCCTATCTTATTAAAAGCACTTATTTGCCACAGAACAATTTTGTATTTACCCACTAAACAGTATGAAGTTTGCATATTTGAAATAATACATTGACAAGTGGTAAAATGGAGTATGATACATTCGCACTATAGACACTCATAACAATTGCATGGTGATATGCAAAGGCTACATACAAATGTACAGATATAACTGCATTAAGTACAACAACCAGTCATAATAAATTAAAATTGTGTATCTTATGTAGAGTAGTCAACATTCCACCATGTATAATAAAGCAGGGATTGTTGGGTGCCACATAGGCAACTTTTTTTGCAGATTTAATTTGTTTGTTATACAAAAGATGGATGGTGAATTTAGCATCCTGACACGTGTTAAATGAGAAATTTGCCTTTTTAACCTTTACAAACAATATGAATATATTCAATTTTTTAGGGGAAACAATAAATACACTATAAAGTACCACTGCTATAAGTTATAACTAGAATAAGAATAAAAAATGTATATAATAATATATAATACAAGTTTGACATTTTAAAACCAAGGATGACATCTGACAGATAAAACAGGGGTATATCATATAAATATACCATTTGGGGGTTCACTTTAATGCCATTGCTCACAAAATATAGCATCTAATAGGAGATCATGTGCAATAACCCATAGTAACTAGTAACAACTAACAAGAACGCTCAACCATCTATGATCATGATGTTGATTCAATAATTTACCTTTGTTATGAGCATGAGTAGAAGGTGAGTTAGCATTAGTAGCTTTTCTGTTCACCAGAACCTGCAAACGGTTAAGCGATCCAGGGTTAGGGACTCGGATAAATCAGTAAATGGTGTTGTTCTTGTATTCAACATATATAGAGTATAGACAGAGAGAGAGAGAGAGAGAGAGGTGGGTGTGTCTGAAAGAGAGAGAGAGAGAACCTCAAAGCCAACACAGACTGGCAACTCCTTTTGTGTTTCTTGTGCATGGCCAGAGTGATTTTTTATATCTGAATAAACAGAGTAACCAACACAACCGTATCTAAAATCAGCAAGGCTCCTACCCTCTTTTGCAGCATCCATCTCAGATTCGCCAGCATAGTAGCGAGGTACTGATCATAAATGTTAGAATTCAGGATCCCATATTTTTTAAGTTAACAAGCGGTATTCAGAAAAAAAAACAATATAAATATTTCTAATTGCTATATATCTCTATGTTCCATAGCAATTTAGAGTTCAAGTTAGAGTTCACTGGTTTTGCAAGAATTACTGGCATTGTATCCAATAGAGTATGAGGGAACCCTTTTCAAAAAGCAAGCACAGTCATAATCTCTTGTTATTTTGACGCAAGGTTTATAGTCACACTAGTTACCGTCAATTAACTACAAGATCATCATTTAGGCATTTAGCCATGAAATGTAAAATAACTGACATATAAAAAACAACTTACTAAGTCAAAGTTCAACTGTAAATCTGTAATAAGGTAATATTGTCAAGATAGCTAGGTACTATGTAGTGTAATAAATTAATTTCATGTTGTTAGTATACCCTGTAAATGCAATAAACTAACAATCTTAAATTTTAAAATCATTATCAACTATAATGCACAAAAAGACTCTTCTAAGTTTCGACAAGTGAGACAATGTGATATATGTTGGGTTTGTGGAGTCTTGACTTGGGCTCGGGTTAAAATACAACTCAGTGACAGATTAATTAAATTAAAGACCTGGCCCGTTTTCATTTCATTTTAGCCCATTAGGGTTTTCTTAGGGATTAAGTTGTAAACCCTAATTTTCTCTATTTATATTGTGTCATTGTACTTGTAATTCCTCACGAGTGAGGCAGAAAGCAATAAAAGAATATCCTGGTTGCAGCCCGTGGACGTAGGTCACATCGACCGAACCACGTAAAATCTCGCGTGTTCATCTTTATTATTATTTTCTCTCGACGTTTGATTGTGTTTGTGTGTCGATCTACACCCGGATCCCTAACAAGTGGTATCAGAGCTTTGGCTCGTTACACACGCAAGAAACACGAATCGCGAGAGAAGTAGCGATATAGGTTTTCAAGAATCGGCATCCGCTGCCGCCGTTCTGCCGCCGCTGCGGTTCCGCCGCCGCCGCCTTCCCGCCGCCACCGCCGTCCCGCTGCCGCCGCTGTCATTCTGCCGCCGCCGCTGTTCTGCCGCCGCCGCTGTTCTGCCGCCGCCGTTCTGCCGCCGCCGCCACCACTCTGCTGTCGCCATTCTGTTCTGCCAAATTAGGGTTTCCTATCGAACTTACTGGGTAGTTTAATTGTGTGCTGCATTTCAAAACTCAGTTCCGACTCGACTGTTAAGCATCTGTGGTCTGGGATAATGTCTGAGAGCGGGAAACTTCAGATTGAGAAGTTTAATGGAAACGATTTTGGTTGGTGGAAAATGCAAATGGAGGATTTGCTTGTTCAGAAAGACTTGGATGCTGTTTTGGGTGAGAAACCAGAAAATATGAAACCAGCTGAATGGGAAACTTTGGATAAAAAGGCCAAGGCGGTTATTAGGTTGTCGCTGACAAAGGATGTTGCGTTCAACATTCTGAAGGAAACTACAGCAAAAGGTATCATGGATGCGTTAGCTAATATGTATGAGAAGCCTTCGGCAGCAAATAAAGTTTTCTTGATTCGAGAGCTGGTTAATACAAAGATGAAAGAGGGAAGTTCAATTTTAGTGCACATCAACAACTTGAACTCGATTTTGTCAAGACTTGGGTCAGTTGGCATCAAATTCGAGGATGAGGTTCAGGCTCTACTACTGTTATCATCATTGCCTGATAGCTGGGCTGGTACTGTTACAGCAATTACTAGTTCCACCAGCACGTTCACTTTAAATGGGGTTCGGGATATTATTATAGGCGAAGACACCAGACGAAGAAATTCAGGTGAAACATCAAGTGAACTATTGAATGTTGGCAGAGGAAGAAAGAATAACAGAGGTAGTGGGAGCAAGAACAGGAAAAGGAGTCAGTCTAGGGCTCGAAATGATGTGACTTGTTGGAACTGTAAACAGGTGGGACACTTCAGGAATCAGTGTCCAAATGATCAAAAAGAAGTTAACACTGCAGCAGACTACTCAGACGATGATGCTTTAATTTGTAGCGTGGAGAGCAGTGTGGATTCCTGGGTCATGGATTCTGGAGCTTCATTTCATGCTACCCACAGCAGCGAAGCATTGCAGAATCTAAAAGAAGGCGATTTTGGTAAGGTAAGACTGGCGAACAATGATGTTCTTGATGTTACGGGCATGGGTGACATGGATTTAGTTACTTCAGCTGGTTCATGGACTTTGAAAGATGTCAGGGTGATTCCTGATTTGAAGAAACAGTTGATTTCTGTCGGTCAGTTGGATGAACAGGGACATGAGGTTAAGTTCGGGAATAAGCAGTGGAAAGTTGTTAAAGGGAATCTTGTCATTGCTCGTGGAAAGAAAATGGGTTCATTGTATATGGTCAGTTTACCATCTAAAGGAAGTGATGTTCCAGTTCAGAAAAATACCAAAGTCCAGTTCACAGAATCTCGTGGGCAGAAGAAGGTTTGCTTTGCAAGTAAGAAACCTAGAGTCACAAGAAAGATTCAGAATGGATGTTCATGGAAGAGTTTAGAAAAACCAGTTAAAGGATTTCGTGGCAGTGGGAGCACAGGTTGTGCTTCAGTTACAGTTCCTAGACAACAGTGGGTTAAAAGAATTAATATTCCATCAAATAAAATATCTCCAGATGATTACTTGCTGAATGTGGAGAGTGTTTGTTCTCAGGGTGTTCCAGGATCTGGCAGTTTGTTTCAGTGGGAGCCGATAGGGACGGAGAACAGGTCAGGGGCAGATACAGCCGTGACTGATATGTTGAAGCTCGGGGGAGCTTTAACGGGCCTTCAGGTTAACTGATGAGAAGGCCGCTGCAACCAGGAAGACGAGGAAGATTACAAGAGGTACAAGTGTTCACATCGGAAGGCAGTTTGAAGATGATCAAGCCTCCAAGTGGGAGATTGTTGGGTTTGTGGAGTCTTGACTTGGGCTCGGGTTAAAAGACAACTCAGTGGCAGATGAATTAAATTAAAGACCTGGCCCGTTTTCATTTCATTTTAGCCCATTAGGGTTTTCTTAGGGATTAAGTTGTAAACCCTAATTTTCTCTATTTATATTGTGTCATTGTACTTGTAATTCCTCACGAGTGAGGCAGAAAGCAATAAAAGAATATCCTGGTTGCAGCCCGTGGAAGTAGGTCACATCGACCGAACCACGTTAAATCTCGCGTGTTCATCTTTATTATTATTTTCTCTCGACGTTTGATTGTGTTTGTGTGTCGATCTACACCCGGATCCCTAACAATATACAGTTGAGACACCCAGACATACTTAACATATAGCTTGTTTTAAATTTTTGTTAGAACAACAGCTCACCTTCCATCTAACCATCTCCTAATTCTACACCAGCCCGCCATAGGCGGGGCTCGAGCCCTTGACCTCAAGGGGAGCATCACCACTCTAACCCCAAATGGTTTTGCCATTGGACCCAACCCCCACACTTAACATATACCTATATAAGGATCAAAGTACAGTGCTACAGTCAAAACTTAACTTACCAACTGCTTTTTTTACAACCATTAATCACCACGTCTGAATCTCACTAGAAAAAAAACAAACTGAATGGTACTTTAGTTCATGAAGCATACTATTTCTTGCAAATCAACTCGCAGTTGCAGACCGCCAAAATTCATGTTTCCACTACCTTAGCTTGTCTAATTTTGTACAAGTAGACTTGTAGATGATGACGCCACAAGTTCTCTCTGAAATCTGAAGTGGAAACGCACTGCCTCCCTCCCAGATGTCAACTTTGGTTAAATTATAGTAACAAGTTTCATTAAGATACCATTGTTGCAAAATAAAATTGTTGCCATCAATTCCTATACAAACTTCATAACAAATTTTCATTCAGAAAATAATAGGTATGATCAAAACCAAAATGTATCCAAGCTAAATGAAGACAGATTCAGCCCAATTCATATAAGTAATTTGGCATGGAACTGAAGTTGTTACTTTATGTCCCAAATCCCACCTAATTGTAATAATTTAGAGACAAACTTATATGGTTAAATGAGGAAGTTGAAATTAGACGATCTCATGCCCTTTTTCCTAATTCATTATATAACTAAGAGAAGTGGAGGTACAATGTCAGAGGAACTTACATTAATCAGATAGACTTCATGCTTTACAAATCCTATAGCAATGGAAACTTCTAAATAAAGCATTTAGCAAGTAACTGTATCAGAACAATATGGCATTAAAATTATAGTTAACAGTCTATGCAAAAAAGAATATAGACGCAACCACACAATGCTAAAACCAAAATCAACTCAAATTCATCACATTCATATTAATACATATCTGAACCAACATGATCACTTCACAATTTGCAGCAGCACAATAACTGTTAAATCTCTGCGTGTAAGAATTACTTGCAGAGTGACCTCTACAGACAAACAAAAACCAAACCGAAACAAAACAACCAAAAGCTATTAACAATCAAAACCTAACACGTTTTCCAGATCACTAATCACAAATTAAATCATTCGAAAAATCACCGATAGAGTAACAAAGTAGAATACCTTTAGGAAGCGAACGAGTGATGCCGACGCAAACAGGATTCCGAGAATTTGATTTGAGAACTGATGAATAGTACAAGCATCCTTTACACGATTTACCTTTTCTGGAAGCGATTTTCTCGTTTAACAACTGTCGATTGCTCTGATTATCATGATCTATGGAGTTAGGGTTTGCTCCTTTCAGGTTTTCACCTTCTTCCCCCATCTCTTTCATCCTCTAATCTCTCTGATGAATACAGAAGCTGTAACAAGGTTGATTATGCTTCGGATTAGTTTACTATTTGCTAACGAAGTTGTTGATGAAGGAGATTGGAACCATATGAACCAAAAATGGTGTTTGTAGTGTTGTTCAATTTGGGAAGCAATGCAATTGTGATGTTAACTATACAGCTATACTGTGGCACTGTGCCCTTTTGAGCACAATTCGTTAATGAAGAAAGTGGAATTTAATGTAAACATTTCAAATTGTAAATCTGTAAAAAATAGTTTTATGCATAAAGTGTAAGTTTAATGTTGTGTAATCAGTTCATGAGTCTATTTTTTTTTTTAGCTAAATTAGATGCTGGAAACATTCGTAACTTTTTTATCTAGTTTTTTTTTTTTTTTTTTTTTTTAATGTAAAATGATATTGTATTTTTATGGTGATAAAAAAGGGTTTTGTGGAGGTATGCTTTGGTCTCTAGAATAGAATGAGAATTGATAGTACGGTTTTGATTTTTTGATTATTTCTTTTTTGTTTGGTATAGTTGTATTTGTATCAACAATCAAATTAACTGAATCAAACTAATGTCAAAACCAACTATTATATTTTTGAACTTTTTATAGATAACATGTTATATGGGCTAAATTGATTAGAAAATGTTAAAGTATTACGAGACCAAAAACAAATAAAAATCATTAATTTTTTTTTTTTTTATCATTTTCATATTTTTGGAGGAATCTATCAATGTTAATTTTTATGAATTCTCATCAAGCACTCCTAGTTATGCTCCCAATTATTTGTTTGATTTAGATGTTTTAACGATGACTTTCAGAGCTTCTGGTGAGTTGAATACAAGAATTATAACCAATGACAATAACAATATATTTGTTGTTTACATGGTAGAGATCAAGAGCCCTTTCAACACTCCTTAAAATGATATAGAAGAATTCATAGAGAGGATAACAGATCAAATAGTCTGATAGTAAGCGCTACCCGTTTTGAAATGCTACAGACCAGTATGCAAAGACTATTATCTATATTACCACCGAAGAAGAGAGTTTGCTAGTAAATGAGAACTCGATAGCAAATGAGAAGTAAATCAAACAAATCCGGAAGCAGACTTTCAATTGGATACAATTATGATTAACAAAGATTAACCATTGACAATATCATTAGGGATCTGAATCAAGGTGTATTGACATGAACTCAAGCACAAGAAGCTAACATATGTTTGTACTCTTGTAAAAAAATACTTTATTTTATTTTGCGTGTTCTTGCAATATTTAGTGCTCTACGTTTCTCTAGTCTCCTTGTTGTTATATGTTTAAAAAGTTTTGATATTGTCACCCGATTGCCGACATTAAACACGACATCAAATGCAATTAGATTTGTTAATTGAAACTAGTTAGAATCCATTTATATCTAAAAATTAACAAGAACCATTCCAAGCCAGAATTGATCAATTATGAAAATATATAAAAAGATTCGATTTTAACTCATAAGATTTACTCAGCCCTACTATTTTTTTACAGTTAAGGTCATAGCCTTTTATACACATGGGTGTGTAAACAAGTCAAATCACTCTTGATTCACTCTAAATTAACTTACTAGAAAAAGCTCGAGTCAAACTCAAACCTAAACTGAATATTATATAGTAAATGACCATTAAATCCCCTGCTTCATACACAAAAATCATTTAAACCATTAGTTGTACAAATATAATAATCTGTAATATCATACACATAACTCGTAGTAGATAATATGTGTGATAAAGTCATAAAAACTAAATAATATACTATATGTTATTTATATTATTACAACTATAAATACATATAATAAAATTAAAATTTTAATAAACAAGGTAAGTAGAGTTTAGACATATGGCTACAAACAACTCCAGTCGAGTCGATTGACGTTAAACGAGTTAACCGAAGCTCGAGATGAAAGTTACTCATATGTCCATCCAAGTTCTCACTTAAGCTGTTGGACCTGAATATCAACCCCGTTTTAGGAAGTAGGAACATGCAACTTTTACAAAAGAAGTTAAAATGGGGACAACAACTACTTAACTTATGATTCATACAAGTGTTTAGAAACCACATACTGTACAGAAATACTATGATGGAAGAGACATCCTCCTCTCCTCTATACACAAACCTCATGAATCAAATATGTACCTCTGCAACTCCTCAAAACTTTTTCTTTTGACTAGCAGCAACAAAACAATCTTAATTTTTGTTTTTGTTGAATACCGGAAAATACGATTCTAGTTCTAGACGAACTAGTATCTCCTGTGTAGCCCATAAGTAAGATGAGTGCCCATCAATCAGTTCTGTAACATCAACCTGTTCACATAACACAAACCTCAGATAACTAAGTGTTTTTTTTTTCTTTTCCTTTTATCATTTTCATACATATATAATAATATGGATATATAAACATGCAATGAAGTTGCGAGTTCAAGCACAATAAAATTACAAATTTATGTATCCTTTTTAGACCTTTATAAGGTTTCTGAAAGCATATTTTGATTTCATAATCAAACACCAATCATTGCAAACTTTTACATTACTAAACGAAATGTGGAAAGCACAAACGGCTAGCCTTTACTAATAATGGAGGTTTTGGAAATCATGGAAATGAAGTAATAACCAAATGAAAACTTACATTCTCAATTCCAGGAATGTTCACGGGCTGAATTCCAGCTAATCCTTGACTAAGGAGACTGTTCAAGCATATGATTATTATCTTAGAACTAGAAGGTTTGATATAGCAAACACATGCATTCATTGAAACAATTAATCTTGCAAAATTGGAATAACACTACATTAGCAGTTCTGACTGGTTTTGACAAGAGGTCCCAAACCATTTTTAATTAGTGTCTCCATAATTGTCTATAAGTATTGCATAGTAACAAAGTTCGGTGTTTTCTTTTTCCATTTTTTTCTGAATTATCACAAGATCAATGATCTGTACCCAAAATAGGCAAGATGATTTAAAAATTAAATTGACTCTAGTTTATTCAATTATTTGTATGTGTAGTAACCAAATGAGTCTATATTTCTTCACATCCTATGAAGTTGCATAATCATCAACATATTTGAAACTGGAAGAATTGCTGCATCAAAATACGACAGGCTCCATTGAAGACATACCTGGCACGGAATGCTACTCCCAGCATCCAATCATTTGTGGAGTAAGCATTTATCAATCTGCCAGACACTACCTATAAAAGATACATTTTTTATACATAAGAGGACACCAGTTAACATACTAATTCTAGGTAAATAGTAATTCAATGAAACCATCTGAAATTAACATCGATACCTTCCTAACAGCTCCCCAATTTTCACCTTGTATAGCTACAGGCGCCCCTAGTAGAACCACTCTTTCTACAATTCCATCTGCAGATTCAATTATTGATATGCATTAATATCCCTCGAACCAGCAATTTCACTACCAAAAAACCTAATTTCTCACAACCAACCACTTACCATATCCAGTTTCAGCAAGATATTGAAGACACTTAAAGATTGCCCTTGCTCCAAGTGAGAAACCCACTAGTATCACAGGCCTGAAATTTATAAGCACATGGTAATTACAAATTTCAATTATCGATGCAAGCTTTTAACCCATAACTATTAGAGTAAGCTAAAAATGGAACTCCATTTACAAGTCTTTCTAACAGATGCATAAATGGGTTAACCAAATAGGTTAATATTAGTTGCACCTGTTGCCTTGCAACCCCTTGATAAACACTTCAGCAAGCAGCTTTCCAGCCTTGTCAGATCTGAGAGAAAAGTAGAAGTTAAGTGTGGATATTTCAACTATAGGAGATCAAAAACAGTTATTTTGAAAGAAATAGCACTAGTATAGCTTAGTTTGCAGATCATTGGCTCATGCAATTGTCTAAAACTCTGATTTTAATCACGAAATATATTTATGTCCAAAGGCGAAAAAGAAACTTAAATCTCAAAAGAAAGGCGAAGCAAAACTGTAAAATGAAAAACCTGTCCACAGCAATTGTCCATTTGCTGTCAATAAGATCTGTTAAATAAAGTAGAGTTGCAGGCCAAGCAAAAGCTGATAAAAAAGAGCTTAATACAGTCATCATTGCACCTCGTCGCATTAATTCCATTGCAAGTGCTGTATATAAATTAAACATTAGTGCATCATCAATTACATAATTAGTAAACTAGTAATCTCTAAAGATTAATTAATTACTTGATGAAAGCCAATCCTGAATTGCGGTGCTTACAGCAATCAAATGCTTAGATTCCCATTGTAGTGCATATCTGAAATAATGGCACCTCGGTAATTAAATTATATACAAAGCAACAAAAATTGATGCTAAAAATTTTTCCTTGAAAGTCGAGTTACCGTTCCATGTTATCAGTTTGCCCTTCCCAAGGCCTAAGAAAATCTTGCTCCTCAAAGACAAATCCCGAGACCAATATCTCAACCGCCAACCTCTGGTAACAAAAACTCTATATTAAAAAAAGCTGTCACGAAAAAGAAAAAAATGTAAAACACTCACGCCTTGGTTGTGGTTTTCCCCCATGGGTTTGAACTCGAATTCATCAACACTTCCTGTCCTTCTAGCCATTTTGGTCCCAGTAAGTCCCGCTCCAGCAGCTTAATCAAATTAAACGCTAGTAATCAGAACTGTTACTGGCTTCTTATAATATAAAAAGTAAGAAACTTAAATTCTTTATTCACCTCCAAAAGAGGCAGCCACTGCAACAGAACCAGCAACACTTCCAGCAGCTGTTGCAACCGCAGCAAACCCACCGGCTCCAATTACGGGTACAATGGTGCCCAATGTAGGCGCTAAAGCACTAAACCCTGCAGCAATTGCTGGAGCAGCTAAACCTATTGTAGATTTAAGAAAAAAACATTAATTACCATTTCGCTTTATATAGATGTAATTAAATGTACAGAAAGATAACAAAATTTGAGATAACGATGCTATACCGCCAGTAATCGCCATAAGGGTTCCACCGGTTAAAGCAGCAGCTCCAATAATACCTCCACGTTTCCACTTGGTCCACAAGCTTTTTGGTGCTTGGTCCTCTTCATTTGCCTCTTCTTGTTTCAATAGAGCCATTGCAGAGCAAGCAACAATTATCTCAATTGCTTCCTGCAATCGCAAGACCACATTTTTAGAACATAACAATGGGAAATTTTAATGCAAGTGGAATCATGGAAACAAATAGAAACCATTTTGATCCATTGGATGTCAAACCATGTTGTCAGCAACCGCAAAGCAGAACGGTGTCTGGCATCATAACCTTTACTTCGTCTCTTAGATTTACTTTTATCATCTTCAGGTGTATTTGCCAAACAAGCTGAAAGAAGCTCATATAAAACAGTCACTTTCCTTTCATAACTAAGCATCCTCATCTCTTCAGTGAGTTCTTCTCCATTTCCACTGTTGGATGCAATATGCACTTCTTTAGTGCCAGGTGACTTGCAATCTTTCTCCTGCTCGTTTTTCAAGTTTTCATTTTTGCAATCTTTCTCATGCACATTTCTAATGTTCTCACTTTTGCAATCTTTCTCCCGGTCGTTCTTAAAGTTCTCCTTTTTGCAATCTTTTTCCTGCTCTTTTTCAAAGTCTTCCTTTTTGCAATCTTTGTCCTGCTCGTTTTTGAAGTTTTCATTTTTGCAATCTTTTTCATGTTCATTTTTTATGTTCTCATTTTTGCAATCTTTCTCCTGCTCGATCTTAACCTCCTTTTTGCAATCTTTCTCCTGCTCAATCTTAAACTCCATTTTGCAATCATTCTCCTGCTCATCTTTTAGGTTCTCCTTGTTGCAGTCTTGTGCCTGCTCAAGTTTCAACTCATTTTCTGATTCAGGCTTGGGTTCAGTAGTGGCAAACTTTTCCTGCCACTCATCAGCATATGCACGTTGCTTCTCTTTTCTTGATATATAATCTTCAGGAGTTGTTTCTATGCTTGCCACCATGGCATTGACAGCATTAGCTAAAGCAAGTTCATGGTCTGATGCTACTAAAGAAACATCATCACTTTCTTCAGCTAGTAATCTTAGGAACTGTCATAAAATAAATAATAATGGTTACAGAGAAAGTAATAAAATGATGACCAACAAGAAGATATCTCATAGAGATGAAAATGGGAAAGATGGTGAATTCGTGATTAGAAACTCATAAGTCACAAGAATTTTAAGCAAACTGCATGTTTGTTAAGGCTGTTATTTTGATTGAAAAAATTAAGTTTAATATGACATACCGCTCCAATATGACGACTTGAATAAGATGAACCAGCAGTTTCCTCGAGGCCAGACCAAGCTGAATCATTGATATCTAGAAACCTGTTTTTAGTAAAAGTTGTCGTACATAACAAATGGCAATCACAAACATATATAGTAGAACCGGTACCTTTTAAATAGCACATAAATATTAGAAGTGGGCACGATAGCAGCAGCAGTATATTGATGTAAGACATAACTAAGGAATGAAAAAATGAAAATAAACCAGAATTTCAAGCAAGAAAACACGTATTCATCTATGATGTTATTTCATTACAATAGTAATCAAGTTTATTGAAAGTAAAGGTTTTGAAGACAAGGGAGAATGAAGCTTAATGCAAAAGGATTAAAGTGAAGACCAAGATCAAGTTTATATTTTTAGTTTTATTGGGTCACTTATATGTTTAAATTGATTTGTTTTTGACAGGTTTATCTTAGATTTTTATGTGGCCTATTGTATAGATTTCTTTTTTTTAACGGCTTGGACCGCACGCGATTCAAGTCAATTTATGGTTTGTTAGGTAGTTAGAAAGGCTATCGGATGGGATGTTGATGACTCCCACTTGTTAGGCCATAGCTAGTTGTTTTGGGTTGGGTTGATCCTGGGGTATATCCTGGGCATCCAAATGCCTTTAGCTTGTACTCTTTTACTTTTTTTAACAAAGTTTAAAGTATCCATATATCCATAGTGCCATAGTGGGGAACTTTACAAAAGAAACCACTTTTATCATTCTACAATCAGGGTCATTTCACAAGCCAAAAGCGGTCAATAGCCTACAAACATACTAAAGCCATGGTAGAAACTAGAAAGTTATTAATAGCCACTACGAGACTCTCAATTCTAGCTATATATCCACCATGTTACATTATGCAGAACTCTTCAAACTAAGAGAACTAAGAGTGTTAGATTAGGGCAATACTTGATCACTGATACAATCACACTCCCACTACTTCATCAAACATTACATCAAAATACACAATCAGACTACCAATCCATAACCGAAACGTCAATCATGAATCTAATTTAACCTACATAAAACTAAAAACGTGAAGAAGACTAAAACCTGAAAACGGGTCGGAGCAGACCCGATGACTCGTTAACCCAAAGCTGAGGATCTTCAGCGACTGAATCGCTACTGCTTGAACTACTAACACGATCTTCGGTCGGATCATCGTCGGACCCCAACAGAAGGGTTTGGTGAACCTGGGCTTGGTTTAGGGCCAACCCGAATAAACCTGCAGCAGCATATCTCTGCGTTTGCGATAATTTAGATGACATTTCGATTGTGAACTTGAATCAATTGTCGATTTGCAGGTGTTGGTCGATTTGATTAGAGAATAGGCAGTGATTGGGTTTGAATGTTTGATCGTCTTGTCTGGATATTCAACTCGTTTGCAGAGACTCGTGATCCACCGTTTACATTGATAGAATGAGTGAATTACAAAATATGTCCCTTGGGAATTGGGATTGTTTGATATGAATTTCTTATCAATTCTTGAGTCTACTCTTCGTTTAACTTTTTGCTGGAGTCGCCAGATCTATCTCGTGTTGCAACTCGAGTTCTCATACTCTTCGCAGGTGTCGTTTGATTTTGAGATTATCACGTGGGTCAAGATCAACGGCCTCGGTTGTTTTCTTTTTCACGCCGAGTCATTTGAAAACAAACTCTGATAACAAATGATGTAGAATCAGAAGCAGTCAAATAGCTCAAAAACAATAAATAGATTGATAGATTGAACCAAAATGTTTCAACAACAACGTTTTTATATTTATAAATAAAAAAAACTAATAATAAACGAAACCAAACCCTAATATTTATACTAGATTCTAACAACCTTAAAGATAGACATAAATAAAATAAATAAATAAATAAAAGATATGACAACTACAAATAAAATACTAAAAATTATGAAATTATATGTGTTTTAAATCTTTGAAAAATCTTCAACCCGGATCACACTGAATCCCATCCTAGAATGGGTTTACCCCGATCACCGTCCGCGTCACAACATCTATAAAGTTTTTATGGGTTCCAAAGTTGTCAAGTTGATTATAAACACATGTGAGTAATTTCTACCCCAAATTAACAACAATACCCCGAGTTACTACAAATCTTTAACCTTGAGTTCTAGGTTAGACAATTTATTTCCAAACTGATCTCTTTGATTGTTTGCTTGACCTTCGGTTCTTATTTTGCTATCCTCACATGTTAAGGTTCACTAAACAATGAGATCAAATTCACAATCCATAATATTGAATATAAACAAACTTCAATGGAAGGATCCACAATTTGTGCAGTGGGGGGAATGCACCAACTCAGCTCTAGTTTATTATTACAGTTTATATATGAAATATCATAAAGCTTGACGAAAAATCCTGATCCGTCACTTGAAACTTGTAATATGAAAATATCTTAAAACCATTTCTACAGTTAATTATTTTACTTTATTGTTTTACTTTATTGTTAGTTTCTCAATGTAGTTGATTATTTTACTTTATTGTTAGTTTCTCATAATGTAATTGAAAAAAACAAATAAGTTGTAATGTAATAAGAATGATATTATATAAATATGTTAATTATAAAAAATATTCCGTTGCCGGGACTTGAACCCGGGTCTCTCGGGTGAGAGCCGAGTATCCTAACCAACTAGACTACAACGGAGTAATGTTCAACGAACATTCAACATGTAATTAAGTGGATAATATTTTAGGGTTCAGAAACCAGCACCCAATCGCACAAAAACCCTCGACTGCTTCGGTGCTGCCCCTAATCCGTTGCTTGAAGTCTGCACTTCCATGGAAATTACGTATAATTTCATATTGTTTCATCTCATTCTTTGATACACACAATAATATTCCGAAAGCAAACTGCTGCTTCGATTAATCGTTACACCCTTCATTCTGCAGGTAATTCGTCTTTGTGTTGTTTCCTTTTCTGGGTGATTTCATTACGTTACGCTCGTATGATTTGACTTGATGATATTAATTTTGACATTGCAATTGATGCTCAACACCTGCGTTATTCTTGTTCGTTGCCACTTAAATTGTTGCTCGTACAATTACTAAGAACTGCATTTGTGATAAGATTAGTTGAATACAAAGTAGGTTAACTGAAATTAGTGTGAAAATTGTTTTATTGGCAGTCACCCAATTTGTGTTTGTGGCAGAATTCATACTCAATTTGGTTGATTGGACGAATTCTGCTTATGAATTTGATAAATCTGGAGTTGCCCTCTTTCTTCCTTGAAATTTCTTGTTAAAAGTCTCATTTTGTCACTCAATTTATACTCAATTCAAATAACTGCTAACTACTTTTTTATTTTGGGTGTTTTGATGGTGATTGAGTGATTGCTATGATCTGGGTGGGATTTATCACTACCTTTTTGTAATTTGTATAATTAGTTTATTTGGATAATGAGAGTATATGATAGTTTGGTTTTGACATTTTCATGTTCATGGTCATTCTTGGTTATGTTTTGAAGGCTTGTGACCAAGTTTAGTTCTACCCGTTAAGAAGATGAATCTATCGGGGTTGACCGGAAGCCCTATAAAGTATTGTTTCCGCCTCCATTCAAGAGGTCTGGCTGTACCTTGTAAACGTGTTTCTGCTCTTCAAGATAAGGGTAAACGCAAAAACTTCTTTTGTCTTGAAAGGTAGTTTTACTGATCACCTCTTTATGACTTTGAATGTGGTAACTACATTTATTATTGTTTTTCTGATATCAACAATTCATCATCTAAGCAGACGGAATAATTTGGCTGGTTCAACACATAGATATCTCACAAAGAGAACGGTTTTGGTAAAATGTGCCATGGATGCTTCGTTTGGTGATGCTAGAGATGAATCATCTGGTAACTTTTTTGTTCCATATTGTATAATAAAATCATCAGAACACACGCTTGTACTTCTTCACTATAAAACACTTTATTTGATGTGAACAGCGAACTAGGCTTGCAAATTAAGTACTGTTACAATCTGAATCTATAATTTTGCAGTTTCTTTCGGGGTGTTTTGATTTGCGTTTTTGGAACTGATTGCCTGATTACTGCTACTTGAAGTCTGCATAATCAGTTTTTTCATGTGCTTTAGTCACTTAGATGATTCATACTAACTGCAACAAAATTGATTATCTAAGGGTGAACTCAGATTTAGTGAATTATTACACCTTTTAATCAGAATATCAGATTTGAGGGACTTATACTCCCATTTCATAAAATGCCTCTTCTTCTTTAATTGACATTATCTTCTTTCTGGTCATTTTATCTATTAACCCCTTAAATAATCAGAAATTGCTTAACACTAAATCATCTGATTATCTTATAATCAACATGAACACATCCAAACACTATTTTTTATAATCCATTTGATTATAACTGATTATCTGTTTCTGTTAAACACACATCTAAACATCCTCTTTGTTACTTCCAAGATTACCCCTGTTGATTTAGGTGCATTTCAATTTTTTTGACGGGTTAATTCAATCCAAACCCCACAAACATATATGCTCATTTTCTAACTGCAGCCGTCTTTCCAAGAATCAACATAAAGGATCCATACAAAAGACTTGGCATCAGCAAGGATGCTTCTGAAGACGAGATCCAGAGTGCAAGAAACTTCTTAGTTCAAAAATACGCCGGTCACAAACCAAGTGTTGATGCTATTGAATCTGCACACGACAAAATAATAATGCAAAAGTTTTATGAGAGGAAAAATCCTAAAATCAATGTGAAGAAAAAGATGAGGGAAGTAAGCCAGTCTCGTGTTGTCCAGGCTGTCACTAGCAGATTTAGAACCCCAGCTACTAATTTCATAATCAAAACATCCATTGCATTTGTGGTACTTGCAGCTCTTACTGTTCTCTTTCCAACCGAAGAAGGACCCACCCTTCAGGTTGCGATATCACTGTTTACCACAATATATTTCATACATGAGCGGCTCAAAAGCAAGCTCAGAGCTTTTCTTTACGGGTATGCTTTATACTTACCCATTTTTGTAAAAGGTTCTGGTATTTTAGTTATTCTTAGGATATACTCATACACTTCAAGAAGGGCATACTTCAAGAAGGGCTAACTGAATAAGTAGGTAGCCAACTTTGGTCCAATTTCTATATGTTAGTAACAAACTTTGTTTAGGCTAGATAACCATCAAGTTTCAAACTTTTGATCTATGGTAATAGGAGCATTTAACCACCCAGTAACTGGCCAAAAAGATGATGTAGCAACTGACAGGTTGGCAACTTTTGACCATGTTGACCTTTTATTTTCATACGTTGCGTGGATGTTGAGTCTGAAAACTGGATGTCTTGGATAATCAGCTCAAATCAAGTGAAACTAGTAAGTTGGTTGCATAAAACACTAAACAATCCAAAGTTGGTTCTCTTTAAAGCAATTAGCCCTTCAAGAACCCAAACTTCTGGTTTTTTAGTATGAAAGGAGTTGTAATGTTGATATATTTTGACTTGCAGGGTTGGAACTTTTGCTGTATCATGGCTCTTGGGAACGTTCTTGATGGTGTCAGTTATACCACCACTACTCAAAGGGCCAAGGAGTTTAGAAGTGACAACGTCGTTGGTAACTTACGTGCTTCTGTGGGTTTCTTCTACTTATCTTAAATAACAGAATCATCTGTTTGTTTCAAGTGAATTCCAAAATTTTGTTCTTTTGAGAAGGTGGTAGTTTTGTTACAGATGTCAAATTTGAGGTTATTCTTGCCTGTAAGATGTATCAATGGGTTTTATGACAGTACATCTGTGAATCGCTGTTTAAACTTTTTGTGCCTTGTGATGATTTATGGTCTCTAATGATTTTGTTACATCATTAATTATAAGGTTAAGTTCCGCTTCCATCTTCGGAAAGGTGGTGACTTCGTGTCGATTCACTATTTTGAATTCTCAGCCAAACCTTCGTTGTAATTGTTATCGCTGTTCACCACCTTCGGAAAGGTGGTGACTTCATGTCGATTCACTTCATGATCTCTAATGATTTTCTTTTTAGTTTCTATTCTTTTTTTAAATACAAATAAATGAAACTAATATTAACAATTATTAATTATTTTTAAATAAAACATTAACATTAAGGTTAACATTCATTTATAAAAAAACAGTATATAATAATTAAATGAAAAGGATAAAATAACTACATATATTTTTTGGGCAATTCCTATTCATATGTTTTTGGCAACAATGCTTTTGCCTCCGTAACGATGTAATCTTTGTAATCTATTTAATTTTCTTGTAATGTTGTAGCCATTGGGATCGGTAACAATTGTGTAACGATCTAAAATATGGAGCGGCGGCGATAGGTGTGTAGAACTCGACGAAGTTTCATTGTGCCAAAGTATTGAACCATGGTATTGTGGTTAGGGGTAGTGGTGTTCCTGGGCCCTGCCACAATCCATCTCAGCATGTCACGCCCATCGGTATAATCATTACTCGTAACCTAACAAAAATATCACTTTTTAGGGCATATAATAGCTCATATTGGTAATAAACCATTAGTTAGAAGATTCATAGTAAGGGGGTCGTGCAATAACAAATGTCTGCTTATTCTCTAGCAGAGGTTTTAAGTTTAAATCTTGTTTTTATTGGTTTTCTATTATGTTTTCACTGAATTCCTGTCATAACCTATTAAAGGCCACTTGCCTTGCACAAACTGTGACTTACCTAATTCATTGTCAGCAGAACATTGACGAATTCTATAAGCTTACAAATAATAGGTTCTCATGAACAAAAGGAAAAACTAAAAACAAAAAAGAATTGCAAGTAACATAAGCATACGTCCAAGGACTAAACATTAACTCATTCTAAACCACATGTTCAATTAACGGCAAATAAAAGTTCTTCCACAGGGTGAATTTTTGTCCCTTTGTCAAATATCATCTCTAACCAACTGCTCAATTCCCACTTCCACGTGAGCAAAGTTATCAACCCACGTGGCAACCCATCATTGGCCAACGCATTATAACCTCAAAATGCATATCAACAGTGTCACAAGTAGAACTATAAAACCAATGAACCATAACACATAATGAGTGGTGCTTAATTCAAAAGGATAGAAGTTGAGTTCATTGAAACTAACCATGGCCTCAGCTTCTCTCTTCAAGCCATCTGCAGCAACCATTCTTGATAAGTCTGACTGGGTCAAGGGTCAGACCCTTCGCCAAGCCTCGGTCTCCGTGGCCCGGTACAACGCCACCGCACCATCAGCACTCACCATTCGTGCAAGCTCATACGCCGATGAGCTCGTCAAAACTGCGGTTAGTGTCTCTCTTTTTCTTGTTTATGTTTTATGCCATCTAATATGAATCGAATGGATTCTTGAATCACTAGTGAGCTAACACGTAAAAGTTGACACGTTTTAACATGTTTGACTCTGACCTTTAGGACTGATAACATGAAACATATTTCTAATGAGTGAATATGTTTGTGTAGAAAACTGTTGCATCCCCGGGCCGGGGTATCCTGGCTATGGATGAGTCAAACGCCACCTGCGGAAAGCGGTTAGCCTCGATCGGTCTAGAGAATACTGAGGCTAACCGTCAAGCTTACCGCACCCTGCTGGTTAGTGCACCGGGCCTAGGCAATTACATCTCAGGTGCCATCTTATTTGAGGAGACTTTGTACCAATCCACAGTTGAAGGCAAGAAGATTGTGGATATCCTTGTGGAACAAGGAATCGTCCCCGGTATCAAGGTCGACAAGGTAATGTATCTAGACTTGACGCGCATTTATGGGTTGTGCATTAATCGTTAGCTGTTGTGATAATCGAATGGTTACTTTTGACAGGGTCTTGTGCCGTTGGCTGGTTCAAATGACGAGTCATGGTGCCAAGGTCTTGATGGGCTCGCCTCTCGCTCTGCTGCTTACTACCAGCAGGGAGCTCGTTTCGCCAAATGGTAAATCAATATAGTTGTTCCGCTCACTAGCTCATTTGGTTAATGCTAGGCTGGTTAGGTAACAGGTTAATATGGGTTCAGGTTAGAATGAGTAGCTTTACACTGGTCGGGTCTGTTTGACCCACATCCACTTTTTGTTCATGTTCTTGGACATTTTATATATTATTTAAAAATCATATTTTTCGATAACAAAATAAGCTTTTAATGAGGTGATAGGAGGTTATACGCATTAGAAATACACTATAGACTACTCTCGACCCGTTTGACCCGTTCCAATTAAGTTAAGTTTTGATCTGACCCGTTTGACCCAAGTGAGATAATATACAACCCAAATCACCTGTTAGAAAACATATGGGTTGAAATCATAACCGCTAATATCAGTTTTTGGGTCATGTAGGCGTACTGTTGTGAGCATTCCCAACGGTCCATCAGCACTTGCTGTCAAGGAAGCGGCTTGGGGTCTGGCTCGTTACGCTGCTATTTCTCAGGTAATGAACTGACTGATCCACTATGGCTTAATGTGGTTCAAGGTCTGAAATCTTGGTGTGGTTTGGTTTGTAGGACAACGGTTTGGTCCCAATCGTTGAGCCTGAGATCTTGCTTGATGGAGAGCACGGAATTGACAAGACCTTTGAGGTTGCACAAAAGGTGTGGGCTGAAGTGTTCTTTTACTTAGCCGAAAACAATGTGATGTTTGAAGGCATCCTCCTGAAACCAAGCATGGTTACACCAGGGGCCGACTGCAAAGAACGGGCCACACCCGAACAGGTGGCTACTTACACTCTCAGCCTTCTTCAGAGAAGAATCCCACCTGCAGTTCCTGGAATCATGGCAAGTATCCCTAAACCATAATTTTTTTACAAAATAAGTTACAAAAAATGGACCGAAAGGTGTTTGCAGGCTAACCCGTCACGTCACATCCTGTTATAACTTGTACTAATAATTGACACGTTCAGACCGAACCTGTTACCTAACCTGTCCATTTGATGTAAAATGCAGTTTTTGTCAGGCGGGCAGTCTGAGGTGGAGGCTACACTCAACTTGAATGCAATGAACCAAAGCCCCAACCCATGGCACGTGTCGTTTTCATATGCACGAGCTCTTCAGAACACTTGCCTCAAGACATGGGGAGGAAGGCCCGAGAATGTGAAGGCGGCTCAGGACGCTTTGCTCCTTAGGGCTAGCGCCAACTCACTTGCTCAGCTCGGGAAATACACCGGTGAGGGTGAGTCCGAAGAGGCTAAAAAGGGAATGTTTGTTAAGGGCTACGTCTACTAAGTTAAACAAAAAAATATTATGAATTTGTGTTGATGTCATTAGCCCATGGAAACTGCTACTTTTGTTCATAGCATATCTACTTCTAGCAATTCTATAAGTTTTTCATGCTATTGATGATAATGAGATGGAATCTTGGATTCTTATATCTTGTAGTTTCAAGAAAAATCTATAAGACGCGTTTTCCTAATTATGCAACAAAATGGT
This sequence comes from Flaveria sonorensis, assembly GCA_025506505.1. Lineage (NCBI taxonomy): Eukaryota > Viridiplantae > Streptophyta > Magnoliopsida > Asterales > Asteraceae > Flaveria > Flaveria sonorensis. Next base: position 66,572,555 of record CM046440.1, on the reverse strand, counting down.
TATATTAAGTATGATATTACGTCACCTGAGACAACAATATCATGTCTTCGTGCATAGAACACAAGAAAATGAGAATAATGCCGAACTTTACTGAGAAAATAGATGCAACTTATGCAACAATGAAGGTCGTATACATTGTATGTCTTATTTTCATCATCGTCATCGTGATGCATGCTATGACACCAACTATAACAGATCTAAAGAAAGTGGAGATCAGTTGATCGGTATCACTTATACAATTATATGTTTCTAACGACTGGTTAACTTGAGCATCTGTTGACGGCTTGACACTGTGACAGCCATAAGTCTATCTGTTCTGTCATCTGTTGTCTTACTTTGTTAACCACATCAGGTGAGCTGCAGTTCTTAGAGCTCCCTGCAATATATGATTTAGATATTCAGTCAATTGTTCAAAAAAGGTTCATTTGATGCAAGAATATCTTTTATGTCCACATATACTGACCTTCAGGAACTAAAGGAGACTGCGGGCATCCTCTTAGATCAGTTCCATGACCACAATTTTCACAAGTGATTATATATGATGGCACTACAGATAAAAAAAGTTTAGTGGTATAAAAATTTTAAAAAAAATAAACAAATTACATGATGAATCAGTTAAAGTATTAGTGTTGGAGACTTACTACTTGGAGATGACACCTGCTTGGATGCATGTCGCCACGGATCTTGTGATCCATTTGTAAAAACTATTTTTGATCCTGGATGTACATATTGCAACGTTAGATTTTGACCGGTTGACTACTAATCAAATGCCCAAAATGCCCTTTGATGATAAGAACAAATGAAACCTTTGGACCAAATCAGATCGTTGGTAATTTGTAATGATGACAGTATAAAAGTATGTTCTAACATAAAAATTACACCAAAAGAGAGCACTGAAATTAAAGTGTTTATACCAGCAATGCCTGTACCCCCATAGTACAGATTTGTAGCATCAACGACCGGATATACACCTTCTCCAAAAACATTTTTGCATAGATCCAAATGGTACCTGTTATGAACAGACCAATGGCGTACGGTGTAATAGTTAAGAAATTGGAACTGATATTAATAATGCGAATGTGCTGTATTGTACATGCCTTGTGTCAACTTTTGAAGACCGAATGCTATCATTCGCTGGTGCCACTTGGAAATATGCAACTTCAGTACAAACTTGGAACCACCATAACCGATCACCAGACGAGTCACTCAGGGTGGTGTTTTTAAGTTTTTCTTGGTTATATGTTTGAACTTCAGCACCAAAACTTCCAACATAATATTCCTGTATGTATTTTGCGTAGGCATCCTGCATATTTTTTCAAAGATTGTTTAGTTGAAGATTATAAAAGAAAAAGGACTTTCGGAAAGAATTTCAAAGAGACTTGGGATTACCACTAGATCATCTCCAGCCTTCTTAGCTTCAGTCATAGGGGTGCAAAGTTTATCAGGATTCCCATATTGAAACTACCAATATTCAGATATCATGTCAGCTAGAGTGGAAATTTGACATGTTTACTTATTAGTTATTGATTGGTCTATTCTGTTTACATTCTATCTATAACGGGTTAAAGATGTAAAACAAAAAGATTTAGAGTAAAATGAAACAGACCAAATGGGTCAAACAAGTCAGAAGTAGCCAATAGCGTGTTTAATGCACCAAAAAAAATCCCTAAATCAATTATTACAATAAACTGGATTGGTATCATATAATATTTAATCTAAGAAATGGTACTTAATTAGAAAAGGACACCTAATTTTTGTATAAAAGCCTTTTGGTAAACCCAATTGAATCCATTTTGATCCATACAAAAATTAGATGTTTTGAACTGTTACTCAACATGTCCATTGGCCTCCTCAAATGATAGCTATGGAAAAATATATTCACACACCACTAAATAAACGAGATGCATGGGAAGTGAACTTACGGCTATGGCTGCAGCATCCGCTAGAAAATACAAGAAGTCGCCATCTATTTTTAGCTGAAAGATATTTCATTTAATCAATAACAGTAGTTCATCACCTTAATGAATTTATCCAAGCACTCCCTCCATGCCAAAATTAAATACAATATTTAACCAGCATACGGTTTAACTAAAGTCTTAAACTATTAGTTAAACATCTAAATAGGATTACTTTTCAAATCCGAAAGAATGAGCAACTTTGGACAAATCATGCCAAGTACAAAGGTCTGCGGGACAGAAACGCCATTATTCTTTTTACACATTTTCACAAGAACAATGGTTAGCATTTACTATTCAGGCATACAACAAAATGTCAAATATGATGGTTCATATCTATTATGCTACCAAAAGACTTTGAAACCAAAATCAATGTTATCAGTACCTTTTAATGATTATCAATGGACAAGAAGATGGTTATGGAGTGAAATTCACCAAAAAAATGGAAATTTTCTATTTATTTTGTGACACAGCAGTTAGGTTCCCACATTTCTTTGCATAATCCCATAAAATATAATTAGTTTTTATACCTCACTAGCACCAAATGTGGCTTTTAGTGCTTTAGCATTTGAGGTCAGTTTTTCTTCAACAAGTTGAGTAACCTCCTGTAATACAGCTTTACATTCAGGTCCTGCAGACTCACCAACCTGCCATAATCACGAATTTGGTGAAACAAATATTACAGAAGAAGACATAGATATCGCGTTAAAACATGCAATTAATATTAAACATTGTGTGTCACCTGCTGATCAAACTCTGTGAAGTTGTAAACAGCAAGAACTACACCAGAACTTGCAAGACTGCCACATGTTAGATGAGGAAACTTCAAACGAAACCACGCACTGAGAGCTCCAGCATAAGAAACACCGAAAACGAACCATGGATTCTCTGTTTTTGTTCGGTTGAATTTCAAATTTAAGGATTCCTACAAGATCATCGAAAGATAATCTGTTATAAGATAAAAATCAATATTTTGATTCGAAATATCAGATGTTGTAAATGAACTGAATGCAGAACTTGCCTGATAAAAGTGACGAAAAGCAGCCAAGTCAAATAGTGCCTGCTTAGATGAAAGATATTGTAGATTTTTGGTGGTTAGAGATTTAAAGGGAGAACTCTTTCCATAATACCGATGCTCGAGTGTAACTATAGCAGCTCCAAACTTCTTAGCCATAACCTGTTTAAATTTTGAAACGTTTGATAAAATACACTCCATTTTTATACAAAAATATACAACTTATACAATTATGTCACTAGAGATCCCCACAAATCACTTAATGGCTTTAGAAACATCATATTTATCTTTGAAATTTGGTTAAACAGTAGACAATTGGACATACACTGAGATAATCATTTGATATCCCTCCACATGCAGATTCACCACATATCTTTAAGAAGATTGGACCATCAGGAATCCTAAATTCATCCAAGTATTCATAGTATCGTTGTCCAAATTTACGATGATCCTGTGAGAATGGTTCAAGTTTAGAATAAAAGACATTAATAAGCTAAGAGAAAAGCTTTAGTATTAAACCAAAACATAGATCATCCAAAAATAAGTACAACAAGCTTTTCATATGATCACCAAACTATTTGCACATTTAACCTGTTGCATAAAAAAAATTTGATTGTACCTGATACAAGGTAAATCCTACATCACACAATGATCAAAAACTAAAACCAAGTCATCATTATGACTAAAACTAATTACCTTAATCCACTTCAATAAGAAAAAAACTAATTCTTTTGACATCAAACCAAGTATTTCTTGATAACGTTGGCTAAACGTAACTTTAAAATTTTCATTGTGCTGTCTGAAAACATCACATCAGAGGAATTCTTTTTTTTTAGTGTAAAAAGAGTGAGTGTACATTTAACATGACTGTTTCTTGATTTCAAAACTGAACTTATTAGGTCAGTATTTTTCACATGTATATTTGCTAATTCTCTTTGTTACAATAACCAAAAATGTAGATAATAACTTATTACTAACAATCAAAGTGTATAATTTAACCTTAAAAATCAACAGATTCATCAATCCAACTCATATTTGCATTTACTTCCTCCTGAAAAGTCTATGCTAAAAACTAAATACTTCACCACATTAACCAAAGCCAGAGACACCAAATAGAAATCCATGAACCAAATTTCCACACAACATCATCTTTTAGAAGCTCTTAATCAACAATTTCACCAACATTAAAAGCAAATCATGCACAAAATTAATCACAAACAATACTATGAGAACAAGAACTCATACAAAAGGGGAGAAATGATCGAGGGTCTGATTGAACCAGAGCTCATCTCTAGTCAGATACTTGCTGGTGCTATTGCTTTGCAATTGTTCAAGAATTCTTGAAGCAGATAACCCACTACAAACACCGAATATTGAAATCATCCACAAAAACCCGATTGAAACCACCAGCAATCTCATTGTTACTACTCCCAATTCAAGTCTGTGATTGTTGATCCAAGTTTTCTTTATCTTTATCACAGATTATTGCTCTGAATTCGAAAAGTTTGAAGCTTTTTATCACTCTGTATCTTTATGATTTTCGGTGGTTTTCTTGTTTCTGTATTGACTTCAGAGTCAATCATCCGTTTATGGTGGAATTCTAGTTGGATCCTTGCCTCCTTGGTGAGTTGGTTCCTCTACTGACCCGGATTTGAATAATCCGATTCGATTACTTGAGTGTGGCCCAATAGTTTGGGTTCAGATTATTGAATTATTGAAAGCAATTCATCGTCAACAAGAAGCCCAAAACTACTTTAAAGGGCGGTGGTATGTTCATGCCACACCCACAGACATCAATCAGATAACGTCACATCACATTTCATCACACCGTAACACATCAATATGGTGGGATTACTCACACCACAACACAACGTATCACACCAACCTTTTTTAAATTACTTCATTAAAATAAAAGCCTACATTAAAGTTAAAAATTACATTAAATAAATTAATATTAAAAAAATACAAGAATAGAAAATAATAATAAAACAAATTATTCTTCGTCATCGGAAACCGTGATATCCACATTCTCCGTAACGTGTTCTACGATATCGAATCTAAGTCTAAAATTGTGTTCTCATCGCGCAACTCCAAAATTATATTTTCATTCTCAACTGTATTCGTCGGTGGATCTCGAATGTGCACAGGAGAAATAGCGTTGCCGTCATTTTTTATAATCATATTGTGAGTATAATGCGCGCGTACATTTGATTTCTCATCCTCTCGATATTTATCGCTCTAGCCGGTCGAGCAATTATTTGTCATCTTGTTTTTAAAACACTGAAAGCTCATTCGACGTCTTTTCTTGTGGACTCCTGCACATTTTTTAATTTATTTTCTTTGTATTCTACTGGATAAGAATATGACTTCACAAAAATTGACCAGAAAGGATATATACTGTCGGCTAAATAGTAACCACGCTTATATCGATGTCCGGTAACATCAAACGGACATATCGGGGCGGTTCCATTCAATTCTCTCGTGAAGATTAGAGATTGATTAAGAACATTAATATCGTTGTTAAAACCGGTTACACCAAAATCCGCATGCCAACTCCACAAATCATGTGATGCCACGGCTTCGAGAATCACCGTTGGACCATCGTAATCACCTCAATGATATTGTCCTCGCAAACGCGTAGGACAATTTCTCCATTCTTAATGAGTGCAATCAATGCCATCTTGCATGCCAGAAAGACCATTCTATATTGATGTGCATCATACAATAATGCAATGTCATGACTAGTGAGCATTCATAATTATTCATCACGATATAAATCAATAATAGCATTGCAAAAATATTCAAGACATTCACGAGAAGTTGTTAACATCGTCATTACTAGTTATGTCTATAGGACATCCGTGAGTGTCTTGAATAATTTTACAACGCTATTGTTATTTTATACGGTGATGAACTTTTACGAAGACCCACCAACCATAACATTGCTTTATTAAATGATGCGCATCAATATAGACATGGCATTTCGGGAATGCTCGATATCATTGATTGGACTCATTGGGATTGCAGAAATTGTAGGGGTGTTCAAATTCGGATATCCGAAATTTTTCAGATAGTGGATTTCACTATCCGAATCCCCGGATATCCGAATTTTCGAATTTGGATTCGGATATCCATTCGGATATCCGAATTCCCAAAAAAATTGTATTATTTAATAAACTTTATAAAAATATAATAATTTTTATTGAAATTTTTCCGGATATCCGAAGTTTTTATTAAAATATCCGAAATATTTAATTAATATTTAATTTTTTATAAATATTTCGGATCCGAAATATCCAAAAATTCTCAAAATCACTATCCGAAATTTTGGATATCCGAGTTTTGGATTTTCGGATTCGGTTTCGGATTCAGAAATTTTTGAACACCCCTAAGAAATTGTCCTACGTGTTTACAAGGGCAATATCATCCGATCATGATGGTCCAACGACCATTATCGAAGTCGTGGTGTAACAATATTTATGGTTTTGGCACGCGTATTTTGGTGTAGCTGGTTCTAACAACAACATAAATGTTCTACATAAATCTTGCGACGCCATGACTTCGAGAATGACCGTTGGACCTCAAGGAGCATTGACGCCACGACATCAATATTCTCAATCAATCGCCACTCTTTACACTCGAGTTTAATGGAACTGCCCCTAGTTGCCCATTTAAAGTTAATGGGCATCAATATAAACATGGTTACTACCTAGTCGATGGTATATATTGATATCTTAATAATTATATATGTTTCCAATACATATTTCTTTGCATTTTAAGTCATTTTTGTTACAAGATTCATGATCTAGACATTTATTTGTGTTTTATTTGAATTTTGTAGTTTTCGGATAAAACTTGATGATTTTTATGAAGAAAACACAAGATTTGAAGAAGTTCAAGAAAAAAAACTACTAATATGACCATATCATTGCTGGATACGCTCATATAAGCTATCCAACTCCATATATTCTTCTTGGTCAACTTTTGTAAAATAATATTCTTATCCTATTTGTACAAACAAAAAAATTTGAAAAGGTGCAAGAGTTTGCAACAAAAGACATGAAACGAGCTTTTGGTGTTTTAAAAGCAAAATGACAAATACTTGTACAACCGGCTAGGATGATGAAGTTGGAAAATAAAAACAGAGATCAAATGTACGCATGCATTACACTCTATAATATGATTATAAAAAACGACAGCAACGCTATTTCTTCCGTGCACATTCGAGACCCATCGACCAATCCAGTCGAGAACAAAAATACATTTTGGAGTTGCGCGATGAGTACACACATTTTAGACTTAGATTTGTTCTTGTGGAACACGTTACAGAGAACACGAATATCACGCTTTCAAATGACAAAGATTAGTTATTGGTTTAAGTTATTTTTATTTTTAAGTTATTAATTTTAAGTAGTTTTTATTTTCAGGTTGTAAAATTTTTATAGTTTATGAAGTTTTTGTTTTAAAAAAAATTATGGCATGAAGTGACATGAGTACCCTCTTCAAATTTTATGATGTGGTGTGGTTTGATATGTTTAAATTTGATAATTTTTAATTGATGGATTCATAGTGTAGTGAGTCACTCATGACATGAATACCCCATCCACCCATATTAATCGTTGTATTTGTTGTTTGAAGTTTAGCCCACTCAACTCTTCATTCGTACTAACCCATCTTAGTTAGATACTTAACTCATGCGTACCAAACTTTGTGTATGTAGTTTGATTTCTATTTTAACATTAAAGGATTTCGTAATTTATACTTGAGTTCGTTGAGCATCACAGAAAATTTCCTAGTCCTTGTTATTGTTCTTGAAAATTAACTAGTCATCGTCAACAATATTGAGTAGTTCTTCTTCATAAGCAAGTTAATGATATGTGGAACCAACATTTCCACTGATATTCTTCCTTGTGTCTATCTTTGACTCACATAAATTAGACTTCAAGCGGTTTATATCTATGTTTTCCTTTTATTTTAAGTCTAAAATATTCCATCCTAAGTCAAGATCACTTTAACAAATAAATGTTTAGTTTAATGAAAAAGGAGCTTTGAAAATTTTACTCTAACAAACCCGTTTTTACTCCCAGACACAAAACATAAACCATATCTAAGTCATTATTTACAACGATAACATTTGAAAAAAAACCTCGAGTTTTTACTTCGTCTTAAGCCCCCTAAATGATTGACCATCCCCTATGTTGCTTCATGATGTCTCAAACGCGTTTGAGCCTCTATCCGTAATGAAGGTTAAGGGTTGAGCGTCTAGCAAGAAGGATGCACTTGTTGTGATTCGCACAAATGAGAATATCATTAGCCTCGTCATAGAAAGATGGTTCCTCAGTATATGGTTTATTATCAAGAATTTGTTATTGATTGAACTTCTTATAACAAGTGGTCCGAGCTCACTCAATTGTATATCCTATGGACAATGTTGTATTCTTCTACACGATGTTCATACTACCACTTTTATTTCACCAAACCTTTTCGGCTTGTTGGGCCAAAGGAAAACTGTCACTCCAATCCCAATCGGTTCTTTTTGGGTGGTTCTTATCAGCGTATCACCCCTTTAGTCTAATATTTATGTATGCAAACTTCATATAATCCTATTATTTACGAGTCTTTCCTTATAATATATGTTCGGTTCATACTATTATCAGAGGCGAAGCATTGAAGGGGCCGGGGGGGGGGGGGGGGGGCCGCCCCCCCTCTTTTTTTCGACGGTAGTGTTAAATTTTAGTCCGGTAATGTAAATTTTTGGTCCGGTAGTGTAAATTTTTATATAAATATCGAGTTCGCCCCCCTTAAAAAAATTTAATTTCGTCTCCGCCCCCCTACTGGATTGTTCAAGCTCCGCCACTGACTATTATAACATTGAAATGTTAACAAATAGTCCTAAAGCTATAACCAGCATTTTCAAACGACTGTGAAAAAATACATATATTCCCTTATAAACTTACAACAATTACATATTTTCTTAAAACACAAGTATTAAATGCATAATGTAAAATAGTCTTCAAGCATGATTAAAAGAAATATGTTGTTTCAGGAGTTTAAAGGGGATATATGAAATTACCTCAAAAATATATTATGAATTGTAATTACGATCCTAATGTATTTATTACCATAATTATGATCGATTTAGTTTCCTAGGTTAGATTGATTTAATATGTTCAAGATCACAATACAATTAATACTCTACATATAAATATCTTCCCTTCTTCCCCATTAAATCTCTCCCTCCATACACACTCACAAACACACTTTGATCAGAAATAAGATTAGAAATCAAGAACTTAACACGTTCAATGAAGCATGAATGCACACATTACATACCAAAGTTCATATGGAAGACAGTTGTGGCTGCATCAACATCAGCATTGGCTGTCATGTTCACCATCCATGGTGTCATTCATCGTCATCATCATCATCATGACTTCATCAACATCTCTTTAACCATCTTCTTCATCATAGTGCTTGCACTCATTTCTGTTTCCATGGTGGTTTCTGCTCTTAAAGATTTTCTTCATCTTAAACATGTCATCTTCAACACACATGCAGCTTCAGATGAAGAAAAACAAGAAGGTTGACCAAGTTTTTTTAATTATTTGTTTTTTTTATGTATTAAAGTAGCATTTTTGTTGGGTTAATTTGCGACTGTAAGTCTTGTTAGAGAGTGTGTATTTTAAATATTTTTCAAGCGGTTTAAATTCTTTTTACTAGTGCATATCAAAGCATTCGCTAGGCATTGGTAACTATAATTATTAATCTAGTGTATTGTCACGTTAGTCTTTAAATAGACAATTGTTCATACATTTTTTAATGCTTACTCTAGTGTGAGATGGAAGAAATCGTTACAGATATGGTTTTATTTTGCTGCTAATTATGGTTAACAAGCTTTTACTTTTCAACAATAATAACTATATTTTTTATCCTATTTACTGGTACAGTAATGTATATTATTTTTTCCAAAATAATATATGGCGTGGTAATTAATGTGGATATGAACAATAATGAATACATATTGCGGTTTTGGATAACTTTTAAAAGTTATTATTATAAAGCATTAAAATCATATTTTGCTATTAATCGGACATTTTTAAAAATATTATAAAAACTAGCTTATCATTGTATGAGCGCGAATTCAAAATGGAACGAATTCTTTCCGGTGTTAACATATAAAAGAACAACCGAAAAAAAAAGAAATAGTATTATTTTAACCGATGTTTTATAGGGGCAAGTTACAATCAAGATCGATAGATGCGGTTTTGCTATCGACGGATCATGCAGTAGTTTAAAGTTACATGATGATGGTTTGGTTGCATTGCAACTGTGGTATAGCGCAGTAGGTTTCGGGTTGGTCCATGAGAGTTTGATCTTGTCTCGCTCCCTTTTGACTTTCTTTTTTGTATTGTTTTGCGGTTTTAGTTTTTTTCTGTTTTCTTTTCCAGTTTTATACTTACATTTGGGATCACTTGTCTAGATCATTTTGTAATTTTGTCTCCTTTTATATATATTTTATATATATATTCTTAGTAGTTGGGTTTATATTAATAATTTTTTTTTTGCCGTTAATAAATGGTTACCAATGGAAGATCATTATAAGTGGAGTTGTTAAAACATCTCCAATGAGGGTATCCTTGAGCTCAATGATGTCCGATTAGAAGAGAGATGTGTTTGGGATTGCTTTTGAAACAACTTATTAACTTATTAGCTTTTTCAATAAGTTAATAAGTTAGTATGGACTGACTTATTAACTTATTTCCCTCACAACCATCACATTGCCAAACACTATAAAATAACTTTTTGACTTTCTAAAAGTTAATAAGTCAATAAGTTGTTTTGATAAGCAATCCCAAACACCCCCAAAGAAAGTTGAGAGTGAAATATCCATTCTCGAGGATGAATATAAATGATAATGTGAGAGGAAGAGAAGAGAGTGAAGAATGAAAAAAAAAGTGACATTCTTTAAAAATATATTTATGTATAGTTAAAACTAGATTAAAAACCTATAAATTACACAGTTTGAATAAATGTATTAATTCGAAATGAAGTTGATAAACGTGATTGATTTAGTTGTGTTAATTGGTTTTATTGTCAAATATTATTTACTTCTATTACATTATTTATTTCTTTATTAAGTCAATTAACCAACGAAAATTACCAAACCAAATTATCTGATAGATTAACTGGTTTGAGAGGGAAACACATTCAACGACCTCATAGAATCATCTCATGTGTCATCCAAATTAATCTGTTATTAAAATAGATAGATTAATAAGACTGGTTGCCAGAAAATACATAAAATTAAGTATTTGAGTTTCACGAGTTGAACTCGTGCCTACATCGTAATTCATAAATGCTGATCAAGCTATAGAGCCAAGCTCAAGCTTTTTTCATAACCATGTAGTCGAGCTCGAGCTTGACTTGGATCACGTAGGTGACTACGCTACGTGGATCGCTATGTCTACAAATGACACCCATTATTTTAGCACGGACGTGTATGTTTGATAATTTACTTTTTGAGTAAATTACCATTTGCATCCCTGACGTTTGTTCATTTTAACCACTTGCATCTCTGCAGTTTCAAAATTGTCAATAACCCCCTAATGTTTCATTTTTATATCCATTTGTATCCAAAACCCTAACACCGTTAGTTATTCCGTTAATTTTTTTATAAAAAGACTAAAATGCCCCTAAGAATTAAAAATAAAAATAAAAAAATTTGTGGGACCATCTTCTTCTTCTTCTTCTTTGACCACCATAAACACACACCTACACCCACCACCACCCATCGACGCCACCACCCAAACCTTCTTCTTCCTCTTTTCTCAACATCCACCACCACCCATCGACATCACCACCCATCGACGACACCAGCCATCAACACCATGAACACTCCACGATCGACCTGCACATCACCACAACCCCACTCCACCACAGCCCGCCCTCACCACCACAACAGTCGTCACCCACCATCAACCAGACCCACTATAAACCATAATTACCACTGTTCTAAGCCCTCCATCCTTCTCAAATTCGTAATTTCAAGTTCTCTACCGGTGATGGGGCTGTTGTGGTGGTGATTGGCAGCTATGTTGGTGGGGATGGGGCTGTGGTGAGGGGTGGTTATGGTGGTGGTGATGGGAATTGTTATGGCGGCGATGGGGTGGTTGTGGTGATAGGGGCTGTTGTGGCGGAGACCGAGTAGTTGTGGTGGTGAGGCTGTTGTGGTGATAGGGGCTGTTGTGGCGGCCGGGTGGTGGTGGTGGTGGTGGTGATGCGGTTGCTGTGGTGGTGGTGGTGGTGATGGGGGTGGTTGTGGTGGTGGTGATTTGAAGAAGAAGATGATGGATGGAACCCACAAGGTTTTTTATGTTATTATTTAATTTTAAGGTTAGTTTAGTCTTTTCAATAATAATTTTAAAAGAAACATTAATAATGTTAGTCATTTAGACTCAAATGAAGATAAAAATGAAATGACATGACTCAAATGAAGATAACATGAAATGTTAAGGATTAGATGACAATTTTAAAACCGTAGGAATGCAAGTGGTTAAAATTGACAAACGTCAGGGATGCAAATAATAATTTACTCTTACTTCTTTTTCGAACAGCATTTGATAATTTACTTTATTATAATAGCTTAGTAACTTTGTAGCCTGTAGGGCTTAGCTTGAGCCTTTCTTGACCCAAAAAGGTTGAAGTTCAGCGCAGCCCATTAATGAAAGAAGTAATTAAGGTCTTAACAATTTAAACGAAATGCATTATATATAATATATTAAAAAGCAACCTAAGTGCTACAATGCTTTTTGTGGTTTTAGTTTTCACCCACAAAGGTTTTTAGTTTTGATGAAATGTTATTTTTTGGTCCCCTATATTTCTATAAAATATAGAACAATAATTGGATTCACATAATTATATAACTCCTTTATTTTTAGTCATTTTAGTTAAAATATTTTTAAGCATTATTATCTTAACGAAATAAACCAATTATGAGCGAAAAACATCTTTGACGGAAACCAATTTTGTTATTTGTTTTTATGATTTTCGACGATCCAAAAAAATATCAACCAATTTTACGCAGTGTAGTTCGGGGAAAACGATAGAACCGCCGCCGCGTAACATGGGTAAAAAACTAGTTGTAATTATTTAGGATTATAATAGCATACTATAAGAATTACAATTTATAGTAGTATACGTATTTTGCTACCAATATAGCAAGTAATTTTCAGTTTTTTAGAAATAATAACAACTTTTATATTTTTTACCATTATAGTAACACACATCTAACCTAATAAATTTTACATGATATGCCACATGTTATTCCCATAATCCCTCTCACTTTAATTTTTTCCGTCCATACTATTTATTTTATTTAAAAAAAAGTCAAGTAACTAATTCTCAAATATTTCTCATTCTCTCTTAATATTCTAAACCAAGTACTCTTTGAATCATTAATTTTTAAAAGACATTTTCATTAAATAAAACTAAGTATTTTAATTAAAAAATATTCTTTTTTAAAATCAAATTTGTCTAAAACTATGCTTTTTTTCTAAATGAAACTTTTTTAAATTGTAAAATTTTTTAAAATCAATAATTTTTCAAAAATAAAAGTTTTATATAAAAATATTTTTTACAAAACAAACACGAAGTTTTTAAACAATGAGATATTGATAAATAAAATAAAATTATCAAAGCAATATTTGTTTAAAACGAAAGATTTAAAAACAGTTAAAATATTTTATCAGCTAATCAAAGTACTTTTATATTTAATTTTTTACAATTCCTAACTCTTCATTAATAAATATTTAGTATTTTTCTTACTTATCCTTGTAATACACGGGGTTATAACCTAGTTGGTCTAATAAATAGTAAAGTAGTATGCCTTATGCTTGTGGTGAAGCATAAATTGATGTAGAGAAATCAGAATAAATTAAGAGTCACGAAATGCTATCAGATTGAAACTATTTGGTTTCACACCAAAATTTTCAATCAAATAAAATTCAATTACAAAGAATAAGTATGATATGTGTGTGATAAATTCATGAACCAGTGCTTAGAGTGAAGAAGAAGGAATTCTAACCAAAATTATGTTCAAATTAAAATTTTTGTAGGGATTGAGGCCCTTGGATCTCGCTAGGGGCTGCTGCCCTTTGGTAGGGGTGTTCAAAATCGGATATTCGAAAATTTCAAATAGTGGATTTTACTATCCAGATCCGTGTCCAAAAGTTTAAATTTGGATTCGGATACCCGAAAGGGTATACGAATTCTAATAAAAATATGTATTATTTAATAATTTTTGAAAAATTAATATTTTTTATTAAAAAAATTTCGGATATCCGAAGCTTTTATAAAAAATATCCTAAATATCAGAATTTTTAGTTAATATTTATTATTTTATAATTTTTAGAATAACATTTTGGAAATATCCGAATCTGAAAATTCGATATCCGAACTTTTGGATATTTCGAGTTCGAATTTCTAGACATTTTGGTTTCAGATATTTTCGAACACCCTTACCCCTTGGACCCCGCTACTAAGGGTACTGCTTTTTTTTAAGTGGGAAAAGGTTATGTTTTTAAAATAGTATAATGCCTTTTGATTTATTAAGAAGAAATGTATTTTTTTTTTTAAATATCAAAGACAGACCCCGTCAAGGGCTACCGCCCCTTGGACCTTGTTACTAGGGGCGCTACGCTCGGATTCCTGCCGCCCCCTTGAAACCCCCATTACTTAGGGGCAAAGCCCCTCGGAGGTTTTCAAGACTGAAGATCAAAATAAACTCAAACAAACATACATTCTGCACCTTTACACTTAATTGATAATGTTATGATCACATTGGTTATTAGTTAATTCAATTACGTTGAAATTTCTAACAATTAATGACTTTTATTTTTAAAAATACATTTTTAATATGATAATCAAAAGGTATTATACTATTTTAAAAACGTAGCCTTTTCCCCCTTTAGAAAAGACGGGGAAATCAGATGTAGGACTTTTGTTGCTTGTTAATTCTTCTATTCGTGTTGGATATTTTATAGAAAAGGACTATTTCATAAGCTTCTATTTAAACTTAAAATATAAATATATTTTTTAAATCATACTTTTAAAAACATTGTAAATCATATCTCAGAAAATACATTGCTAATATAATAAATCAAAAGATATTATACTATTTTTAAAACGCAACCTTTTCCCCCTTCAAAAAAGATGGGGAAATCATATGTAGGACTTTTGTTGATTGTTAATTCTTCTATTCGTGTTGGATATTTTATAGAAAAGGACTATTTCATAAGCTTCTATTTAAACTTAAAATATAAATATAGTTTTTAAATCATACTTTTAAAAACATTGTAAATCATATCTTTGAAAATACACTGCTAATATAATAAATCAAAAGATATAATACTATTTTAAAAACACAACCTTTCCGGCTTCCCCCCCTTCAAAAAAGATGGGGAAATCGTATGTAGGACTTTTGTTGCTTGTTAATTCTTGTATTCGTATTAGATATTTTATAGAAAAGGACTATTTCATAAGCTTCTCTTTAAACTTAAAAGGTAATAAATTTTTTAAATCATACTTTTAAAAACATTGTAAATCATATCTTTGAAAATACATTGCTAATATAATCAATCAAAAGATATTATACTATTTAAAAAACGCAACATTTCCCCCCTTCAAAAATGATGGGGAAATCATATGTTGGACTTTTGTTACTTGTTAATTCATCTATTCGTGTTGGATATTTTATAGAAAAAGACTATTTCATAAGCTTCTCTTGAAACTTAAAATATAAATATAATTTATAAATCATATTTTTAAAAACATTGTAAATCATATCTTGAAAACCTAATGTTTTAAGAAGAAATAATATTTTAGAATATTTAAAAAGGATTAATGAAATACCATAAGAAATGTAGCTTTAAAGTAATTAAACTACCAAATAATAACAATTAAAACCGTAAAGAAATTGACTGTTACCGTAAAATAAATTATTGAGTTAAATAAAGAATCATATCCCTTAAAACGAAAGATTCTAATTTGCTTTGTGGTAGCGACCATTCTTTAGGTGTGTGATTGTTAATTGCATATAGACAATTTATACACTATTAAATATTAGATTGTTCCCGTAATAAAACTGTTGTAATATATAGTTTAGTTTGACATTTTTGTTTACAAAGAAATCTTTTCGGTATTATGTTATGTTTAATTTCATATATATCTTTACAAACTTAGAAAATATCAAATAGATTCAAACTAAAATTTTAATATCATATATATCCTTACAAAATGTTACAAATATCATATATATTCCTTCAAATATATATTTCATGAAAAGTTCTTTTATGTTTTTTTTATCATTTTTTATATGGGTTGTTTTTAATGCTTTTCAATGAATTCTACTTTCAATAGTAATTTTATTAAGTTATACTAAAACAAAATTACCAATTTTTATTAGTTTTCTAGTTGACTTGATATCTAACTGTGTAACAACTCTAAAATACTTATAACAAACTACATATGTCAAGCACCAACTAAGTAAATTATTTAGCTTGATAAACAAGTTTATCATAACACTTTAAAACTCGAATATCCATTTTAATGAGGCTAACGAAAATTGCAAGTTTTATAATCAAATATAAACTACAGTAATATCATCTATATGAATAAAACTTAACATGTTTATAAAGAAAATGTAATTGAGGACAACCGGAAAAACAGTAAATTAAGAAAAACGCTATACAAGTTAGTAAAAATCAATATAAAAATTAGTAAGAGATGTCAACTAGAAAAGCAATAAAACTTTTGTTGTAATAAAAACAAAAAACAAAACCCATAAAAAGATGAGAGAGAAAAAAGTAAATATGAACTTTTAAAGTTTTAATAAAAAATGATAAAATGGTTATATTTTGAATTGTTTATAAGAAATATGTGAAATGGATACATATGATATTTTGATTATTTTAATATGATACTAGCTTTAATAAACCCGTGTATTACACGGATTGAATAAAATAAAATATTAATATAATAAAATTTATTAATTATAAAATGATATTATAAGATATGATACGACTAAAATTGCGTATGATAAATGACTATAAGTAATAAAATAGTGATATCAACTTTTTAAAATTTTGTTTTTAATTTTTTTTTTAAAATAAACATTTTGTTCTAAAGCAATCCGTATAAAAATGTCATTTTTTAAAATTTTCTTATTATAACTCCCAAATTTAATTATTTTTGGTTTTAAAAAAATTGACTTTTTAAAAATACCAATTTTAAAATATTTCATTTTTTAAAAAAGTTTTATGCTTTAGAAAAATTCATTATTTTATAAAAAATTATTTATTTAGAAATAACATCAATAAATAGATCTCTTTCTTAATTTATTAAATATAAAAGAATATTAAATAATATTATTAGTAATTAAGATAATTATTTGATAGAAGAGAGGTGCGATAAAATTTTGATAAGGATGATTGTGGTGTTGACATGTGTCAATCCAATATATTCTTTTATTAGAGTAGAAAGATATATGATATTTGGTATATTTTATAGTAACATATGTTATTTAAAATTTTGTTTGGATATATATATATATATATATATATTTGACTAGTTTTGTAGGGACATATATCAAATTATTCCTATTTTAAAAGGGAATTTATATATGAAATATAATGAATTTCTATAATAAATTTCAGTTCAAATTATCATACTTACTTTTTAATGTAACAAGCTTTGATATCGTTATCATTTACTGTAAACGATGTTTTATAGTAAGTTACCTAATTAGATATCTTCTCTTGCGACTTGCTAGACCGGCCTATAAGATAAAATTATTTAATCTGCTGCTAGTCTTTTCTATTGAGATTGTTTCCATTCATACTACGAAGCCAAGCCAGTTAGCGTATATTCTCTGAAGAGATTATAAAAAATAATAAACACCGGTTACCTGTTATAAAGGTAATCGATGACTTTCTTTTGAAACTTGAAAGTAACGAAATCAAAGTTTAATTACTAACAAAAGGAATATGTATGAAACAGATGTTACAACTTACAATGATGCATGAAAACGACTATTGACGCGTAAATGAATTCCTCTTTGAAACTTGAAAATGACTACCTACAATAACTAATTCTTAAGTTGAGGTCCAAGTGAGCATGATATGTTACATATAACAGCTAATCATACAAATGATCCTTGTTAGACTACCATTTTAATATTAAATTTTGCAAACTTACATTTTTACTCTAAAATTTTAATTAAGTGAATGTAAGAATGCAATTTTCAGAAAGTAATTAACTTTCATTGGAGTCCCAGCCTTTATGATGAATTGATATATGTATCTTAAAATAAAGGACACACTAAACATAAAACACTCTCACATGTACTAACTTATAAGCATATTTTAATAAAAAATTTTGGTATTTGCATCACATTTTAAGACACGTAGCATTTAAGTCCTTTGTAAAACGCTTGTATGATATCAAACTGAACCATTAGTATAATCATTTCATATCGATTGAAAGTTTCTCATTTTTATTTTCATTCTATATAAAAGATGATTATGTTTTTATTAACCCATTTGGTCTAGAGCATAAACCAGAACATTATTATAATGACCACACACTCGTTGAGGGAAGCTTTCACCCTCATCATCACTCTATAAGAGCGATTATTTGCTTTCCGCGATGAACCATGAGAAATTATTTAGGGGTCGATTTGATTCTATTAACGTCTCGATATAAGTTAATGTTCACCGCGAAGCACGGGTCTAACCTGATTGTAAGTTATATTTATTATGATGAATTGATATATGTATCTTAAAATATAATATTGGATTTAAATAATTAATGATGCATTCGATGAGATATTATATCACGGGTCTAACCTCAAGTATTGTGCACTTTTTAAGTGGCAAAAAGTTTCAAAAATATCAAAGACCCCTTAATTATATATAAAGACTAGGTTAGTATCCCGTTTATACACGAGTTGAATAAATAAAAATATTAAATAGTTAATAATAAAAATTTATTAATCATAAAACAATATTTTGAGATAGGTTGTGATTGAAATTAAATATGAGTAATGATTTTAAATAATAAAACGACGATATCATTTTTTAAACTTTTATTCTTTAAATAAAGTTGTTTTTTAAACATTTTGTTTCAAAAAAAAACCGTAAGATATCATTTTTTAAAAACTTCCTTATGATACTTTGAATTATAATTATCTTCTTTTCATATAAATTTATTTTTTAAAACACAAGTTTTAAAGTATTTCGCATTTTAAATAGTTTGATGTTATAGAAAAATTTCTTATTTTATAAAAAAATCGTTTCTTTGGAAATTTCATATATATAGACAGATATTTTTCTTAATTTATTAAAAAATATTTTTAACTAAAAAATATCATTAGTAGTTAAGTATTATTTAATATGAGAGATAGGCGAGACAAATTTAATTTAAAAGGTTTAAAATTGTGTCATTTGTCTCCTAGAAACTTTATTTATTAGTATAGATAGATGTATGTATGTGATTTTCTTTGAATTATATTCACATTTTCTTTTTTGCATTTTATTGTTTTTCTTTTCATTTATCACATACCATTTATTCAAGTATGCTTTCCTAGTTGGCTAAATTGTATTAAATACAACAACTATCAATCTGTCATGTGAGAACTATGAAAACTTGCATGATGGGAACATACTTTATTAATTTTATAAAAGTGACAATCTCTTATAAAAAATCAAATACGTGAGGGTATATATGCAATTGACTTTGTTTTCTTTAATATACTTTTCTTATTAAATGTTATAAACATATTAATAATGCATCAATATAGATCAACCAACAACACCATCTACCGACACTATGGTCAAACCTCTACCACCTTTGTATCACCACTACCACCATCACACAACCATCATCTTCACCATCAACATATGTGTGTTTGATTTCACCATCGGAAGGCTACTTAATTGTGAACTACATTATCATTGACATCCCCTTGACTACAATCATCTGTCATTGTCACCTACTATCATATCTTTCATCCCTCAAATCTGACCTAAATTGTTTGAAACTAATTAAATTTAGAAATTAATCATTAAATCAAAATCATATTTATAAATTAATCATTAAATCAAAATTTGTTGAAACCGAATTTAGAAATCAATCATTAAAGCAAAACCATTTTTTTTATAAATTCCAACATGCTCACATGATTGAAACAATATTAAGGAAGACTAATTAAAATAAAATATTCAATACATGTAAATATGAGGATGTCTTAAGTTTAAGTATTACTCTGAGGAAAAATACTCAAGGTTAAGAAATAAAAATTTTCTAATTGTGGATTTTCTTTTGATGGGGTTGGGGGTACGGTCTCATATAAAAAATAGATAGATGGATCCGATTAAGATAACAATTATCATATGAAGCTGAGTCGTATATTTATTTAAAAAAAAAAAGAGTGTAACACTAATGTCAATCGTCAAACACCATAACTAGTCAAATAACGGTAGATAAACACACAAATCAATGTCGTCATAAACCTAACACACTCAAACACAACATTATTAATGAATAATCAGAACCTTCGTTGTACGTGTTACAACATACAATAACAACCGTGTACGTTCTTATTGTTAAACGTTTCACGGTTTCTCGTTATAATCAAATTCAAATACATGTTAATTAATTTATAACAACTAACACACTTTTTCATTTTACATAATAATTAACTCGGTTATGGAATATTAAAGTCTCCGCATTTATTTAAATGTATGTGGACTAATTTGTTGATGTGTAAAAGTTTTATATGCGAATCTAAAACATCTTATAGGATAAATATAAGATCACCCAGGTCAGCATTTTTCACCCTTGGAAAGCATCTATTTCACGAGTACGCTTATATATAAGGATTTTAATATATCAAAAATTAGTTTGCGTAGTTTTTTTACGTAAAAATATATAATAAGTTGAATTTTTATGATATTAACAATTAAACATGAAGTTATCGTTATTAGTCACAAGTTCCCTAAAATTATGTTAATGTAATCCTTATATTATATGGAATGGTTGTAGGTGATCGTGAGTGGATGAGAGATAAAAAGTTATTGTTCATCTTCTTGTAATTTTTTAATATTTTAAAAAGTGGTTATGAGCGGAGGAAATAGAAAAGATAATGATATAAGTATAAAAATATTATGTAATTATAAATATAAAAGAAAAAGTATTGGTTTTTTTATGTAATTATATGGATGTAGAAAAGGAACGGGATATGAATGCTCTAGTTAGGTCTTGTATATAAGGGAAATGGATTTACAAGTGAAATGGGAAACCTACAAAGTTTTAATTGAATTAAACTGTTTGCCTTATGGCGTAATTAACATGTCAAGAAGGTAATTATGCCTCACTTTATAACAACAATTATATCATTGACAAAAAAAATTAACAAATAGATCATTCATAATTACAAATGAATACATCATTAAAAATGAACATTTTTTATTATATGAAATCTTAAAGAAATCCAAAATCGTATACTTATATATATTATAAGCATAAAAGTTCATTATTTCCTAAATTATGATTAACAAGTAAAAAAGTCAAAGCGATAATTCTAAATATATAAATTAATATTTATAAAATAAAGTTAGTAGCTAGAAGGTTTTCAATGATGTTGTAAAAAGAAGTGTTGATAGGAAAGACTTAGTGGGAAATTGATAGCAAGAAGAGTGAAGTTTAAGATCATACTCTCATAATCATCAACCACTTTATTACATAAAAACATGACTATTTAACTAACAACATCCTAACCATAACTACAAATCAAGAAAACAATTATTCATAAACACAATTTCAAATACAATAAAAAAATAATAAAACTAAAAGACATGTTTAATTAATGTATATATAAAATTTAAAAAGTGGCAAAGACCCTACCAAGACCCCACCCCACCTTCCAATTATTTGGTTTTCTTACAAATATACAAATTAAGGATCAAAAATATATTTTTCTTTATTAGATTATTATAAACAAGATAAAAGATATATAACAAATAATATTTCAAAATACATGCATATAATAAATAAAACTATATATATGTATTATTATTATTATTATATTATTGTTGAAGGTTAATTAAAAGTGAGTTGTACAAATGATTAGATCCACCACGGCGTGATTGGACAGAACTAATGCCGACCACCGTCCGACGCCGACAGCTCTGCCATCCCACTAGCCGTCCATACTCACCTTTCCGGCCGCTCCTCCAACTATATACTTTTATAACCAAAGGGGCCTATATAAATATAATAAAACTCTCTCCTCCAACAATAAACACCTTAAATAAAACTAATTTGTTTGAATAGTTAATTACAAGGATAGTTAATATGGTTTGGACGAAGATTTGAAACTGACCGCCGAACCCAACGAGTGAAGTATACGTAAGGAGTCAGAAGAAAGCAAGCAATTAAAAAAGAAAATAATTAGTTTGCGTATTAATTTTTTTAACAAGTTAAGGTTTTGTGCTTTAATTTAGTAATGAGTTTTGATGTTAAAACTAACTCTCGTTAAGAATTCTGTTAAATTATAATAAAATGACTAAAGACATTTTTTATAACCAAACGAGTCAGTAATTCAAACTATAATTTAACTCATGGACCATATATGTAATTAACTCAAACTATCATAAACATCAACCGGTTCTCTTGTTCTTCCCTCGCGTCAAACGGTTACACCACCACACCACTGCCTCCCTTGATAGAACTCCGCCACCACGTCACTACCCTTTGTAACTATCACGAGCACCTCAAAGAACTCTAGCGATTGAGTCCCAATCCCTCTTTCTTTCCTATATTTGTCTCCATATATTATCGCCTCATTCCCTATCAACACCTACTAAAGCCATAACTGCCACCACTCGCATCACCATCCTTCCACCATCACAAGCACCAAGACTCTATGTCCCTCTTTTGTCCTCATAATGGGTCGATTTTAGTTCTCACCACAGCAAGAATATATATTAAATGTTGTGTTGGTGCATGGGGCTGTGGCGGTGGTCATAGTTCATATATGTGTGTATATAGTATACATAGTTCATATATATATATATATATATATATATATATATATAATATATATATATATATATATATATATACATTTTATGTTACATATTTATAAATTTAATTTGAACATATTACACATATGATTTCTTAATATAGGTAGTTACATACGTGGTACTACTTAAAATTTCTAATGTCAATGTTGTTATTTCACTCTAATTTAATTGAAATTTAACGTAAGTTAGTCTTAATATAAAAAGTTATTACAAAATTAAAAGCACAAACCCTAACTTGTTACTCAAAGAAGTTAGCATCCAAACATGTTAATTTTTCACCAAACCACAAGTACCATATGTGTAATTGACTCTAGCTAATTTTTGCCTAAGAATGCTAAGAACGATTCTAGGCCTCCTAACACGATTCATACAAACACCGATTGAACTCATTTCAGCAATGTTGGAGATGGTTCATCGAACCCTAAAGCTAAATCATTGGGTTAAATCCCAAAAGCTAAACCCTAGATACTAAAGTTAACCCTTAAACCTTAAATCTAAAGCTAATCCTAAAAGTTAAACCTAAAAGCTAAACTCTAAATTAAACCCTAAAAGCTAAGATATTAAAATTTGACGAGCCAGTTAATTTCAGTGCGGCTGAATTGAGTTCATTTGATGTTCGTTTGACCTGATTTAAAAATAACTAGATATCTTTTTTTCTTAGATAAAACCGTTATTATTAATTAAATCTCACTCACGATAAAACATTAAACAGTACAATTTGAATCTAATGTATATTCTTAAACATGTCCAATGAATATTATCATGGGGCGTCACATAAAGTAATAAAAGAACATCTACTTTCATTTGATTATCTAACTTCCAGAAAGATGCTGTCACAATCGTAGATTGGCCACACGTCCCTTGTAAATGATATGACCATTCCCTCTTATTATATCGTCCAATTTTGATAATATGTTTTACCTGATAAGTGTTAGTTAACTCAAATAACCTTTTTCATAAAACAAAATAATTTTACTACATGTATCTTTTTATATCTATTTTATTGTTATAAGTATAACAAATTTATCATTTAATGATGTTATTAAAGACTAATAAACTGTTCATATCCTTTCTAAATAAAAAAACATCATGTTCAGTAAAACTAAAAACCTGATCCCTTTTTTTATTAGAAAACTCATTTTTTGAAACAAAAAAGCATTATAAAATACAGAATTTTCTAAGGCGGCGTTTTTTTATTATAAAAATGACAATTTTATTAAGAAAGATTCTTTAATGAAATGTTAAAAAAATCTTTTTAAAAAAAGGTAAACGATAATGATACTATTACTAATTATGCGAAATTTTAATCATATCATATCCTTAAGAATTGATTATATATCCTAACTATTTATTACTAATAATTTATTATTTTTTTATTCAACTTGTGTAATTAATGAAACACTAGCCTTGTGCTCTCTAGTTAATCTATCTATATTAATAAAAAAAAGTTTTTAGATAACACATGACACAATTTTAGAAATCAGAAATAAAATATTCTCGTCTCACTCTCCTAATAATCACATTAACTATTAAATTATATTATTAATTTTCTTTTTAGATTAAAATATTATTTAAATAAAATTAAGAAATAAATCTTTCTATAATGTAATTTCCAAGCAAATTTTTTTATTAAATAAGAAATTTTTTAAAACATCAATTTTTTTAAAAAATAAGAAATATTTTAAAGACTGTTTTTATGAAAATATAATTTTTGTGAAACAAAATAATTAAAATTCAAAATTATAATAAGTAAATTTTCAAAAATAACGTTTTAGCAACGGTTTGTTTAGAAAAACAAGTTTTTGAAAAAAAGCAAAAGAGCTACAAAAAATAAATGCGTGGAAAATGATAACGTCATTTTATTACTTAAAGTTATTACTCGTATATAATTTCAGCGATATCTTATAATTATTTAATATTTTATTTATTTAATCCGTGTAATAAATAAGCAACTAACCTAGTATATATAATTTGTGCTTCTTGGTACGCAAGTTGCAAGGGTTTTCTTTCAAACGGATGAGATTAGAGTCATCATTTATATATTATATTATTTAAAACTTACTAATTAAGGAATCAGAATTATAATTAGATATTTACATACAAGAGTTAATGTATGCTTCTTACTATTGTCATCTAATTGACTATATATATAAACACAAAAACATATAACACAATCAATTAAAAATTATCTCATATATAGATTAAATTATCAGCCTAAATAAATATAGTAAAGTAGTAAGCTATATGATAAATTTAAATGATAACGACTACATACTTGAAAACTAAAGTAACTTCCTTTAAGATTTGATCATAATACTATATGAAAAATAGAGCGGTTGCGACTATTGGAGTGGAAAAGACGAAAGAGATCTGAACTATCCATTGAAACATATCCAAAAAGACTGAAACCAGTTTATTTTTCTAATTATTTAAGCTTCTACAACTCTACAAGTGATCAATTGGTGCCAATATTTTATAAATAAGCAGTTAAAACCGATTATTTTATACAGTGAAAGTTAAGAATCAGTCTTTCACGCCTATATATTGCCAAAAACAATGACCGACCGAATTAAGTGATATTAAATGAATATAAAAAATGTCAAGATCCCTATGAAAACGATTATGATAGCTGCCACTTTGGTGACACTTTTTTACTTAATAACAAAAAGAAACTAGTCATGCTTGTCGATTTCAATGAGGTGTATATTTTTCTTTTGTGCTACAATGATCAAATTATATATAATATACAACGTACATTACTTTAATAAAAGTACATTCGAATCGATTAAATAATATTTTTGAAGTTTGAATGGTCAAAAGTCAACAGAATATGTATTTCCAAACTAATTGGCTTTTTAACATGTAATTATACATATTATAGTACTTGGATTTAAAAGAAACCTAGATTTTATAATTAAGTAGCAAAACTGAAAACGTAAAGTTATATTATAAAAAGTTACATGGGTAATTAATTTATCGGTAAAACTAGCCATGCAATTTGCATCGATTGTTAGAAAAAAGGCATCAATCTAAAAATATTGTGAAAAAAAACCATTTATCTCGTATGTAAAGTTGATCTAATGACCCTAGCATTTAAATATCTTTATTTATTTTGTTTATGTTATATAATTATGTAGGTAACATATATGCGTGCTTACCTTCGATCAATGCAAAAGCTTCAAACCATTAACAAACACGTAGTGTTCGGTTGATATAATCACTCATATTTTGAAAAACATTTAGTTTCTTTTTAATCCTACAAGTAGGATTATGTAGGTTTTTAGTCTGAAAAATCTAAAAACCATCATGTGTTTAACACTTGTTCTTTTATTATTATTTATATACAGCTAATGCTTGTTGTTAGGTTTGTTAAAGACAATGGTAAGTTTTAGAAACCTTGAGGATACCCATGTGTAAAAAAATGATTTTGAATGAAAATAACGAAACTGAGCAAACCACAGAGACGAAAATGAAAGTTTACTCTTTTAAAAATGTAAACAAAAGTCATCATGATTAGAATAAAACTTTTGTTAACTTTTTCTTTACGATTTGATTTCATCCTTACTCTCAATCATCTATTAACTAATTTGATGGTTAAGTTCATTGTTAAACTTTTTAACCTAAATACTATTTTTATTATAAGAGTTAAATGTTTTTTTGCCCCAGGTTTTATATCGTTTTTGTCATTGCAATACTCGTGTTTCATTTTTTGTTGTTTCAATACTCGTATTTTAAAAAATTGCCAAAACAATCATTCCATCCAAATCTCTAGATAACGTTTGTTACCACCAGGGGCAAAGTCATCATTTTCTTTAATAGATTGCTATTTTCATCCTTGGTTTATAACACTTTTATCTAGGGATTTGAACAGAATAGTTGTTTTGGTAATTTTTTTGCAACACGAGTACTTAAACAATAAAAAAATAAAATATGAGTACTAAAATGACAAAAATAACATATAACTAAGGAGAAAAAAACATTTATATATAACTAAGGAGAAAAAAACATTTAACTATTAGTATAACCAACCCGTAGAAATATCTTTGCAAATTCTTACATTTCTTAGTCACCATTATTTTTTAAATTTTAATTTAAAGTAATAAAATAATCAAGTTTTTATAATCAAATTTTTATATACATACTAAACTAAATTTTAATTTTTTCTTATTAAATAATAAAATGCTTAAAAATATTTTTAATAATATATAAATTTTGTAAAACTAAGAAGAAAATTTAAAATTTAAATCTAAAAAAGATTGAAAACAACAAACATTACATAGATTATAAGTTAAGACACCAAAACATTACACAAATTTAGTTGGCTCTAATCATATCACATATCTTCACGGACTGCAATTTGTTTGGGGTTCATGTGGCTTATAAGTTATATCTATAATGAACATTTTTTTCTTCATGTTGAAAGAAAGTATTCATTTGGTCATTGAATTGTGTATACACTTATGATATTTTCGTCTAAGCATGATGGTAATTTCCTCAACTAACATGACTTTAATTTGCTTATATCTTATGATTATTCCACCTTGGCCTTGGCCTTCCCCTTATTCCTTCTCATTGGATGAGCTGGTCCCTCATCAACATCAATAGGGATTCACAGATAATTGAGGTAAAAAGTAGTTGTGTGAGTGTCAGAAGCATATGTGATGAAGCCATTCAAAACATGTCTTTCTTCTCTTTGATTCTTGGGTATTGTAGATGTAGGTTTGTCTTACCCAATTTAATTTGGTTGATATCTCACAACTTGCTACGTACACATGTTCATACACGAACGACCCACTAACGTACAGTTGTAGGATCGTTGATGTAGGCCTCTTGAATGGATGTCATAAGGTGGTCATCAGGTTAACCACTTCTTCTTTGTGATTCTAGGCGTACTTAGCGTTCATTTAATTTATCCGTAACTCACCAAAATTACAAGTTAATTAATACATGCAATATGTATAATTTAAAGCATATTAAATATAATATGCTCACATTTAAGTTTTGCGTGTGTTCAAGTGAACTATCATAATCAAATAAAACCTCTACCATGCCTAATATGTTACCAACCACCTTTTGAACCAAATTAGGCATAGGTAGTTTACATAGCTAAAAGTGTGAAAAACCTCTACCATGCCTATAAGATATCATCAAATCTTCAATGACGACTAACACAATAATGTTACAAATACAAGAGGTCTTTGAACATGGTTGTAACGAGACTAGGGTTTAAGGTAGGAACTTTCATGAAATACAACTAAAAAGTGCGAAAAACCTGTTGTAGATTGTTTTTTCTTTTAGTTACACCATATAAACAACCGAAATATGATTTGGTTCAAATGAACTCCATGTGGTCTGTTATAGTTTTAGTATGTGATTTATTATTCTCACAACACATATCAACATGTTTATACACATATATACATACACACTATATGTATATGCATAATGCTCGCCTCTTCTAGAGTTATGTGCACATGATCAATAGATGTATGTTTGTCTCTGAGGGCATGAATTGAAAGGAAGTTTGGTGGTCCGTTGTTTATTTTAGGAAATTTGTAAAGATCTTTGCTTTGTTTTCCTTCTACGTAAAGTACCTTTAAACAATGGACCAACTTAACCAGAGGCTCAAACTCTTTTTTACACTCATTTTTATTTGAAAATTTTAGCAATATCAATCATTCTTGATATTGATATACCTACTTTTATTTAAAATTTAGAAAATGTCTCATTTTTATTTTGTTGATCAAGCAATAAAGTCTCATACTTACAATATATAGATATGTTTATTATAAATGAGATTTAAACCTATCACTATTCAGTTAATGAATACCTTACAAACATGTTAATATTGTTAGGGAAAATTAAAAGCCGCTGGTCTCTTTTGTATTTTGTATTATAAACTAGTAAATAATTTCTTTTGTAATTCGTAGACAAACTTATCACAAATTTCAACAAATGTATCTTCTCTCAGCTTATTTTATTCAAGCTAATACTTATCTTCAATTTACTTACAAATCAAATCACACTTTAGTTATGTAATCATGCTAATCTGTCTTAAACTCGACGAAAATGACAAATCCCATGCTCGCACCATATCCTTACAAAGTCGTGTCACCTTCGTACCTTATTGTCGGGTTTTTCCTCATGGTTAAAACTAAATTTAAAAGGATCAAGCATCAAGTTGCATCAAATTAAAATAAAAAGATTGAAATATGAAACCCAAGACAAGACTCGTATAGAGACTACTCGATGTAAAAAAATGCCCCTATATTTAACGACCCTAATTTTGGGTCTTTTTGATTTTAGCTTTTGACAAATGCATATAATCAATATATTTGAAATAGTTTTTTCTCTATTAAAACTCACTTCGACTCTAATATATTTGATTTGTTTCTCTTTTAGAAATCAAATTAAAAAATTAGGTTTATCGTATACTCACATGTTAAGATCCCAGCAAAAGTATATTATTTTATGAGAAGTAATTGATTTTAAAATCCATCGTGTGCCTTAGAATTGCTGGATTTTAAAATCCACTTTGGTTTAAAATTGTTATTTTGAAAACAATTCCTAGATTTTTTTTAATTACTGCATCACAACTTGTATTTTATATGATTTTTAAACCTTTAATTTTTTGATTGCGAGACACACTAATTAGACCATGTTTCGGATTGCTTATTTTAGTTGAAAAAGACTTTTGATAAAAATGACTTATTAACTTATGACTTTTTCAAAGAAGATTTCTAAAAAAGTGTTTGGGTTAGCTTATAAACAAAAAAGTTATAAAATGATCAAAAATGATATTTAAAAAAATTAAGGGGAGTTAATAGGAGGTAACAGAGTAGTATAATAAAAAACTAGATTAAAAATAGTTTTCAAAAGTTAATAAGTAACTATCTTCTTACTTTTTAGAAACTTTTTTTTTACCACGTATGAAAAATCAATTTGAAAATGACTTTTGATATTGCCAAACACTTATTTAAACTTACTAACTTCTTAAAAGTTAATAAGTTAAAAATTACTTAAAAAAATTCTAAACACCCACTTAACCCATAAAATGCCCCATTAATTGGGAACAATTTAAAATTGGTTCGATATAAACTCGACAGTATACCAAATATAAACTTAGGATTTAATAGCTTGTGTTTGTTTATAGATATATTAATTACTAGTTTAGAAACTCTTGTATCACATAGGTTGAATATATAATAAAAATTGAAAGCTACTAATCAATATTTATAAATTATAAAACTATTATTTAAGATAAGATATAATTAAAATTATGTATAATTAACTATCTCAAGCAATAAAATAATAGCAATATTTTTTAATCTTTTGTATTTAAAATGTTTTGTTTTAAAAAATGTTTTTTTTTGAAAAGAATAATTTTTAAACACTGTCATTTTTCAAAAAAAAATTATTTGTATTAAAAAAAATTCATCGTTCATAAAATGCTGTTTCAAAAAAATTACATTTTTAATAAAAATAAACATGTTTTTTTTATTTATTCAATATTTGTTTAACAATTTAAAAATAATATACAACATCATTAGTATAGATACGATACCTTCCCAAATTTCCAAACAAAAAAAATGTATAAAAAATCGATAGAGTTTGGTTCCACTTCCACTTCGAATTCTTAGGTAGTGTTTGTTTTTTTCATAAAGCTCTTCCCCATCTTTTCATCTGCGTGCACACAGACACGGGAAGACGTTTTGAGAGGGCAAACAGTTTGATTTTCAGAATACTTTTTATTAAAAATGTATTCCTGAGTTCTGCATGAGACAGACATAAACCATTGACTTCACAAGTCTTCTATCCTCTTCTTATTCTCCACCTTCTTATTCTACCCTAAAAAAACATCTGACCCTTTCCTCATTCATCAAAGTCCACCGAGTAAACTCCACCTTCGCAGCCACCGTCTGCCACTGCAGCCACCGCAGCCACCGCGGACCTCCAACCAGCTCCTTCCTCTAGCCGGCGCCCCCTCCTGCGATGCATTCCTCCAACCACCGCCCCCTTCCAGCGAGCCAGCGGTGGAGACGGTGGCACTTGGGTGGTGACCGCCGTTGCTCCGGCAACGGTGAGTAGATTGTTTGGCGGTTCAGTTCTTGGAGATATGGGGTTTTGGGGTTGAAGCTAGTTTGGGTTGTTAACTTTTTGCAGGATTGTTTGATTTACATATTTAAAAGAGAAATTAGTAAAATTGGAAAAAAGAAATAATTTAATGTTGGCTCTTTAATTATCAATATTAAAGTTGAAGAAATTATGTATTTTGGTTAAGAAATATTAAAGTTGAAGAAATTATGTATTTTGGTTAAGAAAAAGTTGAAGTCCAATGAAAATAAAAAATAGAATATTTGGCAAAAAAGTGAAATTGGTCCACCTTTTTAATTACAGAATATTTATCGGTCTGAAGATATTAAAAAACAAATAGGTTTTTTTTGCAGACTGTCAACGTTTGATCCATCTCTTCTTTTGCAGATGTCTGCAGATGTGCTCCGCAGACTGCAGACATTTTGTTGCAGAAAAAACAAACAGCACCTTAATCGTACGAATTCAAAATTTATATTCCAACCGGAATTGAGACAACCTTACCTCATTGTCTCCTTAGTTCACTACTGGTAGCAATAAGGCTGTTCACGAGCCGAGCGAACTTTTGCTCGTGTTTGGCTCGTTTCCAAACCGAACCGAGCCGAGCCGATCGGCTCATTTACAACCGAGCGGAAAATCGAACGAGTATTTTTCGAGCGTTATTTTCGAGCGAGCGTTGAGCGAGCGCAAACGAGCGGCAAACAATTTATACAACCCAACTATTTTGTGTATCATAGGATTTATACTGCAGCGAATAAGGTTTAATGACTTAAAATCAGCCACATTTCATTACATAATATTTTCATGGATGACAATACGTTGTGGTTGACGATGAGACTAAGTCTATAGCCGATAAGGCAGAAAGCATAATACAGAGGACGATGATGGTGAGAGCGGGAAATGATCGAAAAAATATCTCTTAAGGACTTATGATTTCACTTTTATGTTTAATGTAGAATTATTTATTAGGATGATTAATCAAATATGCATAAATGTAATTATAAATTTATATATAATGGGTCAAATCTACTAGAGTGTTACGTATAAACTATAAATGCA
The DNA here is from genome assembly GCA_025506505.1 of Flaveria sonorensis. Taxonomy (NCBI): domain Eukaryota; kingdom Viridiplantae; phylum Streptophyta; class Magnoliopsida; order Asterales; family Asteraceae; genus Flaveria; species Flaveria sonorensis. Next base: position 66,540,294 of record CM046440.1, on the reverse strand, counting down.
TATTAATTCGAGTCGAACCGAACTGAGAGGACCTTTGCTCGTGTTTGGCTCGTTTACAAACCGATCGATCCGAGCTGATCGGCTCGTTTACAACCGAGCAAAAATTCGAATGAACATTTTTCAAGCAAATTCCGAACGAACGCCGAGCGAGCGTCGGACGGTTTTAACAGCGCAAGGTAGCACATTATCTCATACTTGTTTAATTCTTTTAAGGTTTAATAGTTTATTTTCAACCCCAAAAGTGGGTGTATTAGTTAAGCTTATAAAATTTGTGTTGTGTTATTTTGATAAAAACAAACACGAATTAATGATCTTTTGTTTCCTTTAGTCAGATCCGAGGTAAAATAACATAATGTTTTTAGCTAATTATATTATAGCTTTAATTTAATTATTCACATTTAATTCTTTATTAAAATGTGGAAACAACTTTTCTCGATATAGTTATTAGCTATAAAAGGACTTCTAATAAACTAGGCATAAATTATATGTTAAGCATTGTTGATTTGGTGAGCAAAACAAAATTAGAAATTTGATAAGTTTATAACGTCGATCGGTGTGGTGAGTTAGACAAGAAATTAATTGGTGAGTTCGACTGGAAATTAAGTGTTGTAACTCACTAGACCAACATTATATCCATTTCATAAACATTGTTTAAAAATGTGTTGCACTATGAAATTATAATCAAGTTTGATATTGTTTCAATAAATTCACATGTTTACTTTTTCTAATAGGATCAACAACTCAAGTTTCAATCTTGTGAAATTTGTTGTAGTTAGTTTTTTTTTTTAAAATTTAAATGATCCGAATAAAACATATAAAACCTTATTTACTATTATGCTCCAAGTTGACATAAAATGAAACAATTATAAAAATTGATTACATTTTAGTAAAAAAATTTCACAACCATCCCCTATATTATATTAAACTTAAAAACATAAACACCATATAGTAACCTAGCTTGATACATCTTCCATTTGTGTAACTTAATTTTAAAAAGTATATTAGAATAATACTAAAATTGAGTATTTTTGTAGTTAGAAAAAAAAAGGTGTGATTCATTGTAATAGAACACTAATGAAACTTAGTTACAATTAAATGAAATATTCCTGAAATTAAACCATATGATAATAGTTTTACGGGTGTTATCTTAGCTGTAAAAAAATAAAAAAGAAAGAGTAAATAAACTAAAGACTCGAGTAGTGATACAAGTTGATTCTTTAATTTTCCTAAAATGATATCCACGCCTCTCAACACGATTAAGTAGGGTTTACACAAATAGTTTACGAGATAAAACAAGCCTTATGAAGATATGCAACTCGAACTAGTTGATAACCTATATAAATTTACCTCCCATGTCCAAGTAAATTCTTAAATAAACTTTTAGTTTGAGTGAAGAGATAACATACATGTTTAGTATTATTGGTAATATTAATATCATCAGACTATTCCCCCTAATTGAATTTACTTCAAATCAAATGAGAAATTATAATTAAACAACTTAGGAGGCGTGAAACACACACCCGTTTGAAAATATTATGATTTCAATCACCTAAGTTTTAAAGGGGCGAAACCCTTTAAATCGAAAAGGCATTCCAAAGGGGCATCGGCCCCTAGTGTGGTCCAAGTCAGTTTGGACGAAAACTATTTTCCTTTTTATTCATTGGAAATTGTTTCAATATCACAAAATTGTTAAAAACATGTGTAAAACAGATCTTTGTAGTAATTGAAGTTTGGTAAGAAGGCTAGTAGCAACTTCGTTGTCTGTAGCAACCGATGATTAATAAAAACTTATCATAATTAGCATTTTTATATGTCAATAGCAACTTCTACATCGGTATCAACTTCGTGCATCGGTAGCAACTTCGTGCATTAGTAGCAACTAATGGTCACCGTCGATCAATGATAGTTACCACTGAGTGTTCCTACTGATATAATTGGATTCAAATGACAATTATACTACTAACCATTTAACCGACACTTGAACCATTGTAATAGTTCACCTAATCATTAATATGTGAATGATTCATCTCGTTGGTTTTCCATCATAGATCTTATATGAATTTTGGTATGTTTTTCATATAGAATCTTATACTTGTGAATGAAACATTTTGTATTATCTGATTGAGGTTCTTGGAATACCATGAAAATAACTTCACTTGTAAGTGATTAACATGATTTGAAAAAGAGACCTCTAAACAACAAAATCTACAGGTGCTATGAACAAGTGTCCTTACTTCTTAGAAGTGTTTCACAAGTATGTAGAGGTGTAGATTAACTTGCCTCTGATAGCAACTTCATCACTTGCTACTTAAACTTTGTTTGGTTCGAATACCCACCCATAACCCAAATACGGCTAGATGAAATTCAATCTTGTAAATAAAACGTGTAATAATATAGTGTGGTTATAGTCTAGATTGTTTCAAAATGTGAATCAAAGGAGGTCATGACAATAAAGAAAAAAAAACGGGTCGGCAAAAGCCTAAAGGTTCCTTTGTTAAACAATTCAAGTGTCTCCTTTTATTTAAAAAAGAAAAATACATAATCTAACATATCATACAATTGATTGAATAAAAGATAACATATCCATGCTAACGACGTAGTCAACACATAATGTTAAAAAAAGTAAATTAAATCTAATCATATCCATGATAATGATTTAAAAGATAACATCCCCTTAACCTAGTTAAATACAAAGTAAATTTCATTTGAACTATGATTGACAAATTTACATTATCTGTAAGGTGAATCAACGGACTAGCTAGTCTCATGACCAATATAAAAGAGGTACATATTATGAAACATGGATTCATGGTTAAGTTAATAAGAAGCAAAAAGAAATTAGAACTGCCGTATTCTTTTGCAAGTTCCGACCGAAAATTTAATCTAAAAAGTTTGTAGTTAATTGCTACATAAAATTTATTATATTTTTTTTAATTGTTCTACTTGTGAAAAAGTGTTTTGGTCTAATCATACCAATGTATATGTCGAATGGTATTCATTATCAAGTGATTAATAATATAGTGTGGCATCACATTTGAATGTTGAGCAGTCAAAATGAGTGTTGGATGGCGAAAATTGAACGTTGGCATCACTGCTTACGTAACATCACTTTTTTATGTTTTTCCTAATCATTATCAATCTCACGCAACACATAATATTAAAAAAAACTTTATGGTGCGTGAATTCGTAGTTATATTAAATAATAATAATATTACTATCACTTCCACTTTTATATATTGTACAAACTTTCCGACGGTTGACCGTTGTACTAGCTACTTAGACAATGACGTCAGCAGCTAAAATTTAAAGAAGCAAAAGCGTGGGGACAAACTCCCAGCCATCCCCATGCGTATTCTCGTAGCCTGGTCCCTATATATTCTCCTTTCACTAATCCTCTTCTTATTATTATTTTTTTAGTTTTTCCATTTACTAATTTAGTTTGATAAAACCTGTATTATATAATTGTATATAAGATAATAACATTCACTTTTGTGTTGAATGGAATTATTTTAGTTTTCACCAATTTAAGAAACAATCTGTCTAGTTTTACCAAAATAGTGTTATAAATTAGTTTTCATAGGGCTTCTGATTTTAATTATTTAAAGTATTATGATGGTATGTAATGCATTGAATGTACGAATATGTAGTAATGTGCCCTCCATAAAAGTAATGTGCACAGCCGACCCTGAGGAGGGGTGGGCTGAATAACCGTTCAGGGTCCATTCACTCAGAGGGCACAAAAAAATTTAAAATTTTATTTTGTTGTATATATTTTATTATATATATATATATATATATATATATATATATATATGTGTGTGTGTGTGTGTGTGTGTGTATTTTAATAGTTATAACCGGTTTAACCCAATTATTTTTTAACCCAAATATAATTCTTGAGGCCCATATTTATTAAATAAACTTATTAATTATTACTCATTTTCATCAACCCAACTAAAAGCCCCTTTAATTTCCAAAAAATAAACTCAAATCTCGACCAACAAGAGATAAAAAGAAAAAATTCCAATTTAGACAGACGCTAGCAACAAAATCGAATAGAAAGATTTATCGGTTAGGTTTTAAGTTATGTCATTCTAATGTTATAATTTTATTATGTTTATTGAATTTTATAATTGTTTTAATGTACTCCACATAACTTGTAATATTTTAGTTTAATAGATAGTGAAGTCTTTATTAATATTACTAGAGAAGCCGAACTTATACACAATTAAACATGTACACACCCTATATTGAGAGCTCATTAGATTTAGATATATGCTTATGATATCGTATATTTTTCTTCAGATTTGCTTAAAGTGTTTAGTTTATTTCATATACATGTCCATAAAAAAGTTTATGGTTTTAAAACTAAGAGTAAATTACTATTTTGGTCCCTGTGATTTGATCATTTTAACCATTTGAGTCCAAAAACGATTTTTCTAACAAATCAAGCCCCATGGGTTGTATTCTATAACTCTTTCAGTCCAATACACTAACAGAGTTAGATTTTTCAGTTAATTTCTTATAAAATAACTAAAATACCCTTGAATTGAATTGGTTATTTTTAATAAACTCAGAGACCAAAAACGTAATTCACTCTCTCACACAAACATATATATATATATATATATATATATATATATATATTATATATACGAAATGTTTTTATTTTTATTTTAAAAGTTTTTTAAAATTTATTTTTAAACGATTTTGTTTTAAACGTCGTATTTAAATCATTCATCTTATTTAACAAAAAATATAAAATCGTTTGGCTTATTAAACTTATTATTTAAACTGTTAGGCATACTTAAACGTCATTTTTAATATATTTGTTCTATATAAACCATTAAAGTGTTTTTAACTATTTTTTTTAAAAACGTTTTTTTAATCGTTTAATTTTATTAAGCGTCTTTTTTAATTTTATGTTTTATTTATATATGTTTTTAACCATTCGGCTCGTTTAAACGTAATTTTATGCCGTTCTTTTATTTTTACGTCTTTTTACCATTCGTTTGTTAAAAAGCTTCATTTTTAAACCATTTATTTTATTAAAACATCTTGTTTTTCTCTTTTCGATTTATTTATCGTCTTCTATACAAGCTGATTTGAAAGTGTTTCTACTTTAACGTCATTTGTATTTTTTAGGATTAATCTGGGTTTTGATTATTATAATTAGGGCTTTTACGATATTAAAATTACTTGTGTTTAGTTTATTTAAACTTTTTTAAGTCATTCGTTGCGTTTGAATAACCAATCGATTTGAAATAGACGTTTAAATAAGATAAACAAATTTAGAAAGAAGTTTAGATAGTTGAATGGTTTAAAAAGCTATTTAAATAAAACATTTGAAAAATGTACATATTTTAAAATACATTTAAGTAAGACGAACGATTACAAAAAAGCAAGTTTAAAAGCCGAACGATTATAAAAAATAAGTTTATAAAGCCGAAAGATTTTAAAGCCGAACAGTTAGAAGATGAATGATTTTAAAAATTATTTAAAAAACCAACCTTTTAAAAAACATTTTTAAAAACCAATTGTTAAAAAAATGATGTTTAGAAAACCAAATGTTTTAAAACACTTAAAAAATGTTTTTTAGTAATTACATTATCGGTTTAAAATCCAAACGGTTTAAAAAAATATTTTTAAAAACTTTAAAAAGTAAAAAAAAAAGTTCTTTTATACATATACATACATATATATATATAATATGTTTGTGTGAGAAAGTAAATTACGTTTTTAGTCCTTGAGATTATTAAAAATAACCATTTCAGTCCAAGGGTATTTTTATCATTTTATTAGAAACTAACTGAAAAATCTAACTCTGTTAGTGTATTGGGCTGAAAGAGTTATAAAATACAAATCATGAGGTTTGATTTGTTAGAAAATTTATTTTTAGACTTAAATAATTAAAATGACTAAATCACATGGACCAAAATAGTAATTTACTCTAAAACTAATTTATAAATTATTAATATTGTTTTAAGTTGTTGAAACCATTATAAAATCCAATATGCATCTTGTGAAGTCAAAATTCCCACAAAAAGGCTAATTTGCAGAGCCGATGCCATTTGAATTCCAGACAAAGAGACAATTTCGTCTGCCTATAAACAACCAAACTCCCACATAGGATGGAGGTTAATTAAAAGTCTAAAATCATGATGTATTAAAATAAAGTGGGGTCGGGTTTAACGCAAAAATCATTTGTAGTAAAAATGATAAAACTATTCTTAACCTTAAAGGTTCTAGTCCATATGACAACGGTTTTATGTAAATTATTTTTGTTAACACGCTTCAAATTTCATTAAAAAGCAAAACTAGCAAGGCGCTAGGATTACAATCACACCACCATAGCAAGAGAAATTGGAAAGTAAAGTCACACCAATTCTTTCATTACAAAGACCCGCTTTTAACTCTATTAGACACCTAAAAAAATGCCAATATTCTAATTTCTTCTATAATTCTATTGACTGAAAGCTTCTTTTTGTAGAAACTCATGTCGTTGTGAATATTCCAAATGCACCAAAACGAAGTTAAAGATTCTTGTGTGCATTACTTCCTTCTTCCTTTAATGTAAATCACTTGTGTTGTAAATTATAAGTTAGATGGTGTGTGAGTTGAAATTCTAAAAATATTACAATCATTTGAAAGATTATTTCGAGCGAAAAAAACTAAATGGTTTAATTTCTTTTATCAATTATTGGAAATTCTTTTACATGTGCTTCTTTGGCAGGTACACTCGGCTTCTTGGTGTAATTTTAGTTTTTAATATCTTCATTTACGTTGTATTGTTTTCTTTTCTCGTCTAGTTACTTGCTAGATGTCAAATTGATAATAAGATTTGAAGTTCTCAAAAAGAACATGTCCATTTATACATTATACTTATACACGTTTATAAAGGTCGATGACATGTGTCACCGGCCACAAACCCCCCTCAAACTTTTTTATTGACACTTTTTATCTCTAAACTTTTTTTAAAATTTTAAAAAATATCACTTTAACCCCATTGAGTTTCTAAAGCCCCCGGTCTACACAAAACAAATTTCTTATGTTTTATTTTTATGTACGTGTTGGTCTTAATTCGTGTTTGTTTATGTTTCGACATAAATTTTATTCGGACACGAACTGGGTCAAAACAAAACGTTTTCATGCTAATTCTTGTGTATGCTTTGAGTTGGTCTACTTTTCGACGTATATTTTATTTGAAAACGAGTGAGGTTAAATATAATATGTTTTCATTTGATGATATAAATTCAACTAACTTTACATTTCGACAAAAAATTAATTCGGAAACGAGTCTAGACAATTGTAGTTTATACTTTATTACGCCGCATACGGCGCCGCCGCAACACGTGGGTATAGTTACTAGTTATAATCATAAAACCCATCAAACTAAATTTTTATATGATTTTTAATTTATATCATTTACCTACAAACGTATAAGTGATATAACCTGCTCAAGACTGACATATATAGGTTGCATATATAAACAAAAGAGTTAAATGTGTTTTACGTCCTTGAGGTTTCCTAAAAATTACCATTTGAATCCAAAAGTTTAAAATGATGTCATTTGCATCCAAAGGTTTTACTAAAATTGTCATTTGAATCCATTTGGCTACACCTACTAACACGGTTAACTTTTTCCGTTAAGTTTCCAACGTGAGAGTTATTTTGATAAAAAAATACAAAATAAAGAACCAGCTCACATGAGAGTTTTTATATGTTTAGCCTCTTTTGATAATTGCAGTTATGATTTGACTTTATAATAGTCGTTTATTGTTTTGTCTTCTTAATGTATTTTGGTTTAGTAATCGTGTTACTTTTGCCCGTTTTATTAAACATAAATTTCTTTGGTTTAAAGCTTAGTTATGATTACGACGATACCGTTAAAAAAAAGTTATGATTACGATGATTGATGTTTTATAATTATTATTCATGAATAGTTAATGTCATATTATTAATTGTTCTTATACTTTTATGATAATCTGTCTTTTATGGTTATGATTCAAATAATTTATATTATATGACTTGTTTGTTTGTTTATAAATATTTTTATTTTGTATGTTTTATAAAATTAGAAATGAATTACTTTTAGTTAGTTATACTTATATTTTATTTTATATAATATGATATCCAGAGATGTCTTTCTTGATGAAATGAAAGATATGCTAACCTATCATTCCAGATAAATTAAAACAGCAATGGTGATTACCAAAGAAGACTGAACGCCTAAAACTTATCACGTAGAGCTGATTTTTTATTTTGTAATTGTTTTAACTAAAATACCTCTAATTTAGAAAACTTAACGGAAAAACTTAACGACGTTAATTAGAAGTAGTTAAGTGGATTCAAATGTCAATTTTTGTGAAACTTTTGGATAAAAATAGCAAAATTTAAACTTTTGGTTTCAAATGACAATTTATATGAAACCTTAGGGGTGTAAAATGCATTTAACTCTAAACAAAAAGTTAAACTAATAATAGAACTACAAACATTCCATTTATTCCATTTTCTTTTACTTTTATTATTTTAAGATTAAAAAATCAATAAATGATTTTTTTTGTTCTCTAGGATTTTAATAGTAATTTGTGCTACGCATAGAACCCTACATACATCTATACATATATACATATATACATACATACACACATAAACACATTGTTACATACATACACACATTTAAATAATATTTGGGTTGTATGCCTATTTATATGATGTTTTAAGATTTGCATCGGGTTTAATATGTGAATTCATGAACACAACACATTTAACCTAGATTGATAAAAGATTATTCATATCTTGCAGCCAAAAGAAAAATAATCACAACCCTATAACTACGATCAACCTTCTCAAGTAATAGTTTTCTTTGATATTTTATTTTTGATTTGTTCTCTCTTTAAATATTAAAGATTTAAAGTAGACGTGTTAGAAATTAGTGAGATTTGTTTTGTGATAGATATTATTTAAGAGTAAAATTTTACTAAAAGTATATATATCCAGTACTTGACTTAGCTCTGATTTTACACAGGGCCCGGGCAAGAACCAAATGCTTCGTAATTTGATGTACGCAGTCTTACCTTATACTCTGTGAGAACTCTCAATTGTAATATTACTAAGGGGTGTTTGTTAGCTTTTTAATAGTCATTAAGAGGCTATCTCTTAATGATTCATAAATCTCTTAATATTTAAGAGGTAACCCTAATATTAAATGGTTAAAATGTATCGTTTGTGAAATTATAAATTGATATTTTGAATGACATCTCTATTGTAATCCACTTTACTTCTTGAGCACTAATCAGAATATATTGTTTAAAACACTATATTTAGTAATAATTATTTATTAGTTTTAATTTTATATTTATCAATTTATATAAAGTTAAATTTAAGAGAGGCTAAATGCAACTTCTCTTAATTTTTAATGCACTCATCCTTTAAACATGTCGGACCAAACGAATTAATTTGTCTTAATGTAAAAATATGAGAATTTTATTGATGTGACAACTTAAACGAAACATATAATAAGACTCCCTCCAACACTTCATTCTTAGAGATGCACGTCGAGACATGGGATGCACATCCCAATTGCAAGTGTTGGAGCTTGGTTGCACATCCGAACATATATGTGCGGCCTTAAAGGTGTTGCATGTTTGATTCTTTTGGGCTTTACTATTTTTATTTGGGAATAAAATTTGTATGTTTGTGAGAAGAGTACGCATGATGGCATCGGAGGTAAAACGAATTTGTAAAAAAACAATAAGTAAAATGTTAATGTAACAAATGATTGATAAACTTGTTTGTAAGAAAAATGAAATAGTAATGTTAAGGAGATAGTCTAACTAAAAATGAAGGGTTAATGTATGTTTAACATAATCCTTTCATTTGTATCAACTTGCATTAGAGTATTCGCAGTAGGTGTCCCATATTGATGTGAGTATATGCCCTATATTATGGAGAATGTTTGTGAGTGATTATGAGTGAATGAGCGACAAAATCTATGGGGATTGTATCGTGATTTCTCATATTTGAGGAAACGATCAACTCCCATAAATTTTTTAATATTTTTTAAAGTGGTTGTGAGAATAGGTAAGAGAAAATATAAAAATAAAGATATAAAAAAATATTATTTAATTGAAAAGATAAGTAAAAATAATAATGTTTTTAATATAAATATAGATATGAGTACGGAAAAAGTAGTGTGAATGCTCTTAGAACGAGACAGATGAATTTTTTTAAAAATAATTATAATAATAAAGAAATTTCATTTGTGTAGAAAAACGTTTGAGATTCTTGGTGCATTGTTTTCACACTCGCCCAGAAGACAACATCATTACCATTTGCCACGAAACCCAATAGCAAGGGTCCAGCCCCATCATCTCACACCTAGTTCTTTTTCTAGATATAAATCAATAAATTTATCATCTATTATTTTACAGCCAACGAATATTTTAACCATAGTCATCGGCGTAAATCATTTGTTAAAGGCCATCTACATGCTACGAATACAACATCGTTGGTGATCAGGTCTGTCCATCATCCCAGAAGAAACCCACCATCAAATACTCACTGAGATATTATGGTAAAATCCTTTACCCACTTGGTGTGATACACTTGAAGCATATTGTATCAAGTGAAATTCGAACCATAACCTTCACATTATAAAATCATGGGGTGTCTTTTCCAAACTAATTAATTTAAGACTCATTTATAATTATGAATTAGTATTTTTAAGATAAATAATAAATAAAGATACAAGAAACCACATTCAAGGTTGTGGTAATTTATGCTCAGATCATACGTAATAGATTAGTGATAGTGATAAAAAAGAAAAAATATGTTGTCATATGGACATCACATAAGCAATAGATTGACCATAATAAATGTGTATAATAATGTTTGTGTGAATGTGAGGTTTAGTTTAAAAATAGAATATGTTTGGTAATATTATGCTGGTGGTAAAAAGCCAAGCAGTGTTTTGGATGTGAAAGGGCCCGTGACCATGCCATGATACAGATGGTCTCGGGTTAATTTCCGAATATGAATTCTTAGTCAAAGTTAATCTATTTTTCAAGAAAATGGAAACTGCTTGAATTAACCAAATCAAAGCTAAGTATGTATCATTTTAGTTATGTGTTAAAATCAAAACTTATAACCAATGTTTTGGTTTTAGATTTTCATAAACAATTGGTTTTAGTTATAAACGGTTTAGTTCAATTCGTTATAACACCCAGGGTTCATGTAGTATGGACTCTACAATAAATCACACTTTCAGCGAAAGATATAGCGATGACTTGTGTCGTCTTCAGTGGCGGAGCTTGGACATTCACATAGAGGGGGCGGGGGCGAAATTTATTTTTTTATGGGGAGCGAACTCGATATTTATATGAAAATTTACACTACCGGGCCAAAAATTTACACTACCAAACTAAAATTTAACACTACCGACGAAAAAAAGAGGGGGCGGCAGACCCCCCCCCCCCCCCCCCCCGACCTCCACTATCCTCCGCCAATGGTCATCCCTATAAATAGTTATATAGCGACGACATGTCGTGGCTATTGAGTTTTAAGGTTTTTGACAAAAAGTGTGTAGAGGGAAAATTTGATGCCTTTTATGAATGTTATAGCGATGACATGTCATCGGTATGACATTCTCTAAGGTTTTTTCATTTACCTTTATTACAGATAAATATGAAAAAATACCCTAAAAATATATTTAACATGTATAGACATATAATCAATATAAGTTAAATACTTTTTTATTTTCTTTTTTCTATAAAAATTGAAATATATTAAAAAGTTTTTGAGTTTTCAGTGACAACATATCGTCACTATAAATAATTATTTTTTATTATTTTGTTTAGTCTCTCTTATTATTTTTCTATTATAGATAAAATAATAAAATATAATACATACATTCAAACATATACATACACAAATATGCATCTATCCATACACGTGTATACATACACATACATAGCGATGACTTATACACATAGATAAACATATACATAGACACATACACGTACTCATACACACACACGTACACGTATCCATACACATACGTACGCAGGGACAAATACAAGTAGCTAGGGGAGGGGGAGGCCCAACTCAACATTTTAGACAAGTTAGTAATTTGAATATATAAAAATTAGTTTGTTTGAGACTACAAGAATTTGCTTCTATCACTACAACAAGATGTCATCAGCTAAGATAGAAATACAGTAACAACAAACTGTCATCAGCTAAGATAGAAACACAGTGACAACAAGCCGGCGCTATAGAGTAATTTAGAATTTAGGGTTTTATTTCCTATTCCGACGACCTGTCATTGCCAAATCTTACGCATGATTTGAGAAAAAATAACCTGACATTAAGAAAAGGTGTCCTGACAAATAAAGTTTGGACATTAATACACAAAAATCTAAGTTTTTAAGGAATTTTTGAGAAAAAGAGAAGATATTTATAATATGATCACGTATGTAATTTATCTCTTCAGTAATAAAGATTAATAGAATGGTTTTGTTGTGTAGATTAACATTTTTTTTCTAGTGATTGAGGTTTCAAATTTTATCGTAAAATAACTTAGGTTTAGAATAAAAGTTATTAGTGTGAGTTTGTGGTTAAAAATATATATATTTACATAATGTGTCTCTTACACTAATGACTCTTAGCTCAAGTGATTATAGTTAGGTACCCAAGACATGTAAATATAAAAAAACTTGAGTTCAAGACTCACTTAAATTAAATTGCTTAGAGTTACGTCAGATGATTTTTCGAATTGTGAGTTTTCTCCTTATATGATTAAATGTCAGCTCTAGACTAAAAAATGGACAGATTCAAAACAGGATCGTACATTTGTCATTTAAAAAGAAATACATAATGTGTCTCTTAACTCTTAAGAGATGGATAAGCATGGTTTTGAGTGTAGCTCACCATCAAATGAGTTGATGATTATATCTACAACACTTGTCATTTTTAAGTCGTTTGCTTAATAATTCCTCATACTTATAAAGTAATTTTCCTATTTATAAAGTAAGAGTCAGAAGATCATACTAAAATAATGTTTTTGTTACATATTTTTTACTGTATTACGTAATACCCAAGTTTCAAAATCGAACTAACAGTTATAAAATTTTACATCCACTTTTACAAACAGATCAAGGTAAACTTTATGTGCTCATACTTGACGTACTTGCATCAATGACCCCAACAGTAGCATAATGTTTATGTATATATATTGCTACATATGTACATATATATATGCTCATGACCATTAAATAAGGGTCATATGCTCTAGAATTTAACAAAAGTGAAGGTGGTGAATGCAGAATTAACTCAAGCAAGTTGTACATTATAATACCACTACAAGTTGGTTTATGATCATGGACACAATGAATCAATCATCATGTGTCCCTCCGGGGTTTCGATTTCATCCAACAGATGAAGAACTTGTTGGTTACTATCTCAGAAAGAAAGTCGCGTCTCAAAAGATCGATCTTGATGTTATTCGAGACATCGATCTTTACAGAATCGAACCCTGGGATCTTATAGGTAACTCTTTCTTGTTCTTATCTTTTTCTCTTGATGATCCTCTATAATTCATCTGGAGATATTATCTTTAGATCTGTCTAAAAGCTCTTTTCTTGATCCAAATTAATGTTGATTCCTAAGTTTCTAATTTCAAACCCTAGTTTATTATAATATCTAATTAATGTAATCAAATTCACTCATTGAGTTGTTTAATGCCCTTTGTACTCCTAAGTTGCTTGCTTTTCGATCCAAGAAAATGGGATGGATTCATGATTCTAACATAAAGTTGTGTTCTTTTGTAGAGAGTTGTCGGATCGGATACGAGGAGCAAAATGAGTGGTATTTCTTCAGTCATAAGGATAAGAAGTACCCGACGGGGACGAGAACAAATAGGGCAACCATGGCAGGTTTTTGGAAGGCTACCGGTAGAGATAAAGCTGTGTATGAAAAACTAAGGCTCATAGGAATGAGGAAAACCCTAGTTTTCTACAAAGGAAGAGCACCAAATGGCCAGAAAACCGATTGGATCATGCATGAGTACAGACTTGAAGCCGATGAAAATGGCCCTCCTCAGGTGAAAATCGTTCTTGATTCGTTTACATTCGGGTTTTTTTGGGGGTTTTATTAGATCTAACAATGAATCTTACATGCTAAATGACTAAATGAGGATGATTACTTGTACAAATCATAGTTTATGTTTCATATTTTCTTTTTAATTCTTTCTTCTTTTTTTTGGAGAATACTCATTTTCTTTCTTGCATGCTCCCCACTTAGAGCATTTTCTTGCATGATTCAGTGTATCTATGTAAATTCATTTTAAAAGATTAATATTGACCAAAAGTTTGATGTCAATATGCAAACTAGAATTAGAACACATTTTGGATTGATCGGTTTTTCTTTTAGGTGTTTTATTAAACTTAGTATAAAAAATTAAAACCGTTACATTTTATGTATCTTTTTGTGTTTTCAGTCCATTTGTTTTCATGCAAAATCGATAATAAAAATTTTCACCTGCAGGGATTTGTGTGTTTAAGATCATGAGACATTTCTCGCTACTAGCTATGATTTGTTGTAATTTTTTTTCTTTAACGGCAAACGTACGACCCTACTTCGAAGGATAGGTGTTATCTTAATCGGGTCCACCTATCTGTTTTCCAGCCGGGACCGCACCCCAACCCTCACATGATTTGTTGTATTTAATTATTCTTCCATGTATACCAAATGAAGATTTTAATTACTCTATATATATATATGCATATAGCTATTTTTTATAAACATAATAATAATAATAATAATAATAATAATAATAATAATAATAATAATAATAAAACAACAACAACAACAACAATAGGAGTAGTAATAATAGTAATAGTGAATAATAATAATAATAATAATAATAATAATAATAAGATTTTTATTATTATTATTATTATTATTATTATTATTATTTTATTATTATTATTTTTATTATTATTATATTTCAAAGTGTCATTATTTTCGTGTCTATAATGTGAGTTTTTCGGGTTTTCAATCATCTTTTATCATGCATGCTCTCCACTATCTCTCAATATTTGAGTGTGTTCATGTGATCATATTTTCTTGCCAGTTCTTTTTGGTGTAGAATATTCGAGTGTGTTTTTGTGGCAAAGAAAGCATTTGACTTTTGTTCCCAATTTCTCCAAGTCAAGAAAGTGCACTAAAATATATGAATTCAATTTGCCTCATGCCACTGCTCAACAACAGTCTTCTGATAAGTGAAAAATCAATCTGAAAATACTAATTATTTTAACACGATCTTCATATATGTTTCTTTGGATTTATTCACATTCAGTTTTACATATACATGCGATTCTTTTTATAACCAGTTTCTTATTAAAACTAATATTATATTGAGAAACTAATATTATATTGAGAACCGTAAAAACTGTATAAACTCATAAAAATGATTATATACAGGAAGAAGGATGGGTAGTATGTCGAGCATTCAAGAAACGCGCAAGCGGACAAACAAGAACAACCTTAGGATGGGAATCGAATTTCTTCTACGACGAATCAACCCTCATTACATCAACCATGGATGATTACACCACCATTAATCAGCCTTCTAACATTCTTTCAACAGAAACTACTTTCATGTGCAAGCAAGAGCTAGAAGCAGCTGACAACTTGAACTTTGTTCATTGTGATCAATTCATACAACTCCCACAGCTCGAAAGCCCGCCTCTTCAATCGACAAAAAGGCCCATCAGCGCGATGTATCAACATGATCAAGAACACAATCAAATCACAAAAAGAAACTCAAACAACAGTAAGAGTAATGAGGCAAATGAAGTGAGGGATTGGAGGGATCTAGATAAATTTGTAGCTTCACAATTGAGCCAAGAGGATGAGATTCGATAGAAGGGTTTTCACAATTGAGCCAAGAGGATGAGATTCGATGTGTGGGAGAAGGGTTTTCGACGAGCTTTGAAGAGAGCATTGATTCTGCTGGTTTGAATCATATGTTTTATCAGGGTGCATGGTAGGGAAGAATGCGGTGGTTTTGATGGCGATGGTGGCGGTAATAGTGGCGGCGGAAGCGGAGGTGGAGGAGGAAGAGAGGGGAGATTGAATGGATTCTTGAGTTCTACAAGCTCAGATCATTTTGATGTTGGAATTTGCATATTTGATAGATTATGAATTTGATCAAGAATTGAAGCATGCATAAAGATTGCATGCAGCAGGAGAATTATAATTATATATATTATATTATATTATATTTTATTATATATACATGTTTAATGCGTATTAGTTGGATAAATTTGTATGATAATCTTGAGACATAATGTGTGTATATGTATATATATTTATATACGTATATATGTAATTTTGAAGAATTTAATAGAGGTAGTCTCGTATAAGACTTATAGATGTTTGTTTCTTGATATATTTGTACGTGGTACTTTGTTATAACACAGGTGCATGTATATGCTATATGGTTTTTATATTGTTACCGTAACAAAATAAAACTAATGCATATGTTACATTAACTGTAGTTTGAAAAAGTTACATTAAATCTTGAAAACTATTGAATTATACCTAAGACATTTTTTTTACCAGAGACTGCATAAGTGAAGTTGTATTGAATCTAAAACAGTATTTTTGTTAAATAATGCAACATTTTTAACAAATTCAACTTACTTTGTTAGCAAATACAATCTTTTATAAAAATTTACTTTTAAAAAGTTGCATTACACTAAATTTTCAAGCTTCCGGGAAAGGTTAAATGCACTAGGGTTGTTCACGAGCCGAGCCGAGCCGAACCGAGCGAACCTTTGCTCGTGCTTGGCTCGTTTCTAAACCGAACCAAGCTGATCAGCTCATTTACAACCGAGCGAAAAATCGAACGAGCATTTTTCAAGCATTAATTTTTCGATCGAGCGGCGAGCGAGCGCAAATGAGCAGCGAGCAATTTGTACAACTCAACTATCTAGTGTGTGATCCGATTTATATCGCAATGAGAGACAGTAAAAATGTTGGGTCTTAAGTTTTAATGACTTAAAAAACAACCACATTCATAGCATAACATTTTTATGAAAAACAATACATTGTAGCTAACGATGAGGCTAAAGCTGTAACTGATGTGGGGGTGGGCATAGCGTAGAAAACGATACCTGAGAGCAGGAGATGATCGACTAAGAGTAAGAGTGGGGTCAAAATTTTCTCATAACGACTTAGGATTTCACTTTAATTTTTTTATTAGGTTGATTGATCTAATATGTATAAATATAATTGTATAATTGTATATAGTACATCAAATCTACTAGAATATTATGTATAATATATATATATATATATATATATATATATATATATATATATATATATATATATATATATATATATATATATATATTCAAGTCGAACCGAACCGAGAGGACCTTTGCTAGTGCAGGGCTCGTTTATAAACAGAGCCGACCGGCTCGTTTACATTTGAGCAGAAGTTCAAACGAGCATTTTTCGAGTAATTTCGAACGAATATTTTTCGAGCAAATTTGGAACGAGCATCGAACGGCAAGCACCTTGAACAGCCCTAAATGCACCCGTCTCGTAGCTTATTGATATACTTCTGTAATCATGACTTCATGAGGATATCAAAGATAAATCAACTTTGTCTTTTAATATAAAACAAAAAGAATTTATTGATAGTAAAAATTTAAAGTGTGTGTAATAAAGAAAAAAAAAGCAAAGGCAAATACGTGTGGCATAACGCTATTAGAGTAATAGTTTGTGTTCCAAGATGATAATTATAATGTTTGGTACGTTTTTAAAGATAGTATCGATTTGACAAAATGTCAAGTCAGATAGATGTTTACTGATCGACTAGAAAAGTTGGTTAATTTTGTTCTTTACTGACGAATTAAAAAGCTGTTGTGGTCAAAGGTACTTTGTCAGTTGTCACGGATCCATCAGCGACTATTTGGCGTTGGAAAAATTAAAGTCCAACCGAGCTCTCTTTCTCGTTGTAATGATCATATTTATATATGGTTTTCGTTATTTGAACACCTCAATTTTTTAAATCAACATCAGGGTGTTTTATACGTCTGTATGGGTTCATACGTCGCGTATAGAATGCAAAAATATTCCTTGACATGCCACCCTATACGCGGCGTATAGACTCATATGTCGCGTATAGGGCAAAAAAACATTCCCTGCAATCAACCTGTCAGACGAGGTGTCATTCCGATGTCTGTGAAGGCCATATGCGGCATATGGGCCCATACGCAGCGTATGACTTTAATTTTTTTTCCTTAACACACTTGGGAAGCATAAAACACCTATACGCTGCGTATAGGCCCAACGCGGCGTATAGGTTAAGGGCATTTATTTTTTTGTTGCTTTTACATATATTTTTTTAAACAAACAAATAAATTTGCGTCGACTATATTTATGTTATGTTTGTAACTTGCTTAATCGACAATTTTAAATCGAATATTTTTAACTAACCGATAAAACATATAAGACAAACATTCATATTAACTAAACAATCGAGATAAATATACAAAAATTAAACCAAACATTCATATTAACTAAACAATCGAGATAACAATACAAAAATTAACATAAAATGATAATATAAATAACAAAATTTTTAAATACATAACAAATTGAAAGTTACAATGATAGTAATAATATAAAAACTACGGCGAGTCTGGGTAATGTCGAGGCGGTGGTAACTCCGTAGGATCAATACCAGCAGCACATGCTCGCGCAATCTCGAGCTGAACGTGTCAATCCATAAGATCCTCAACTCGATCGAGCCAACGACCCTGCTCCCGCAAACTCGCTGCAACCTCCTGCATAAATGTCTCCATACGTGCAGGCAGCCTCACATCTCTGTAAATGTGTCGAGGAAACTGTGGCTGAGGTGGCGGCTGATGTGCTGGCGGCTGTTCATGCGGCGGCTGGTCGTGCGACGGATGATCATGCGGGAGACGCTCCTACTGCTGCGGATCATCAACGCTGACCTGCTGAACAGGTGCCGGCTGCCAGATCTCCCGGGTCGAATAGAGAATCGTATGTCACCCAGAAACTAGCGTATAATACGCATGCCGAATAACGTACAACGATCTAATATCACTGGCTTGATCGGAGGAGATACGTCAGCAAGATACCGAGGAAGATAATTAAAAGCTTGGGCAATCACCGTGATGTAAGCGCCGCCGTACACCGCTCCTCGCTCCTGGCGATGATAATACGAAGCAAAATACTCCCCCAAACATCTCGCCAAGTTGCACCTGGTTCCCGTAAGCAAACAATACAAGTAAAATAAGTCGGGATTGGTACACCACTCCCGACTCTTGCCACGTCCCGTGATGGATGTGGCAATCATACGATGTAAGTAATGGATGAGAGGATCCCTAATGCCAGTGATCGTGCCCTTAGTCCTCTGAAACGGACCTCCGGCAATCTGAGGCCACCAATCTCTCAATTGACTCTCCTCAATCTCAGTATACCCTCAGTAAATAGAGGGGTAACAGTCTCCGGCTCAAAGTAAAGTCCCGAGATAATGGCAAACTGCTCAATGGACATCTGATGTGAATGTCCACGTAACCTAAACGAAATCTCGGAATGCTCATCATCCTCCTCCGTCTCATTAGGACGAATATAAGTAAAGGTGGATAAAAACTCCACCGTCAGCTCTCGGTAATAAGGCAAGAACGCGGTCTCAAACAAACGACTCCATGGCGTATCGTCTCCGATAATACCAGCAAGTCTATCGCGCTCTCCGAGCTAGGCCGTCACCTCCCAGTCGAGGGCTTTTTGATGGCCGATCTTCATACGTACGAATTTCGAGCACTTCGCGTGCTCAATGGACCCGAACTCAAACTGTAGCCAAGGATGATTGGCAATAACATCAGCAATGTCAGCCTCAATCTCTGAATCAGAAGACATATCTGCATAAGAAAACAAATATAAATATAACAGTTTTAAAACATAAGCTGCGTATAGGACTCCAAGTCTGGCGTATAGCCCTATATGCGTCGTAAAGGAGTCCCACGTATAAGTTGCGTATAGCCCCCCAGTCACCTACCCCCCACTATACACCGCGTATATCCCTATACGCGTTGTATAGGGGCCCCACGTATAAGCTGCGTATAGCCCACTAGTCACCCACCCCTCCTATACGCGGCGTATAGCCCAATACGCAACGTATAGGTTGTCAATCTATTCATCTTCTTTCTGTTATGCTATACGCCACTACAGCCCCGCGTATAGATCATCGAAATCTGAACTATACGCCGCGTATAGCCCTGTGGCGTATGGGTGAAGGGTGTCGTGGACCTACACCCTTCACCCATACGCCACAGGGCTATACGCGGAGTATGGTGCCATACGACGCGTATAGCCATGCTGAATGATTGGTTAGACTTAGTCCAGTTTTGTCGTCTGAAAAAGGCTATACGCGGCGTATGGAACTATACGGGGCGTATAAACACCACGACAACGACTGATGCGACATGGAATGTTAGGCATTTATTGTGGATACTTATACGCCGGTATGGACCCATACGCGGCGTATAGGTGGGTGTCGATTTATCAGCTGGGGTGTTCCTATATTAGGACCCTTATATATTTATATTGCGGGAAGTTTGATTATTTGATGTTACTAATAGCTTATCCAAGTAAAATGTATGGTTAATTCTGAATTTATGGTTTTAAAAGCCTCGTCTACATTTTTGTGTTTTTTTTATATAAATATATATAATGTAAGTGGCTAAGGTGGTGTTTGTTTTTTTAAAATACATTTGCGAATCCTCTTCTGCCTGCGCCGCGCAGACATTAGCGTCTGCAAACTGTTTGTTTTTTCAAAGAGATTTCTTTAAAAAACGTTTGCATGTGGTCTTCTTGGTGCAGACATAAAAATATAACTTCAAAACAATTCTCAAAGCTTTTCTCAACTTCTCAACCCTTTTGACTAAACCCTTGCCACACCCCTCACCATCCGCCTCCCGTCAGCCGCCTTCACTCTAAGCAGTTGAAAGCTATAAAAAGACCCAAAAGCAAGTGGTGTTCGCTGATAGGATTATCAACGTGTTCCAAATCTGCGTTTGAAAGATGAAACCGATGACTCCGGCGACTGAATTGAAGATTCTGATTCGAGTGACGGAAGACGTTGGTTTGTTATCACTAGAATTGGATTACGAATGCTTTTGCTACAAGAAGAAAGAAGAGCGATAATGATATCACTAGAATCAAAGAAGAGATTTTTTGGGAGAGTTTGAAGCTGAGAACATAGAAGAATTCTGATTCCGGTGGGAATCCGACGGAATTGCAGAGTGATCGGAGACGAGAGATAGGGAGGAGGAGATGAGGGTGGAAGCGGAGAATGGGAGGGCTAAAATGGCAGCAGTTGTGAAGTAGTGGTAGTGGCGGAGGAAGGTGTGGATTGAAGTTCTGATGATTTTGATGGTGGTTGCCATCGGAATTGCACAGAACTCCTGTGATGGTGATTCCGGAGAAGAAGGATGTGAAGGGTGCAGTTTGATTTTGAAGAACTATTTTAAGTTTAAAAAATCAGTTTATTTAAATACTTCTGTAAAATTATTTAAATTTCTTATTTTAACAGTCTACAAAAGTTAAAAACCAAACAGTATTTTTTCTGCAGACTGCAGAGGTTTGATTCAGCTCTTATTCTACAAATGTCTGCGGATATAGTCCGTAAACTGCAAACAATTTACCTCTGAAAAAACAAAATGCACCTAAGTCTTTGAACTTATTTAATGTATTGTCTAACTTCTAACAAGTCCTTGTCTTGTTTAAAAGTCCACCATTTATATATACCTAAATAAAACATATAAACTTTGAGAACTTAATTTTCATATTATAAAAAAAGAGACTTACGTCTATTCAAAATTAAAATAGGCCTAAGTTTTATTAAGGTAACCACGATGTATACAAAAGGGTAATAATCTACCTTTTTTTTCACACTAACTTGCTTTTGGAAGAACATATCAACACAAATTAAATATTAATAATTTAAAATATATCTTAGTCGATTATAAACTATACTAATAGTTTGATCAATTTTGCTTCTAACTTTCACTTTTATAGTGAAAAGCAATACAACTCGTTTAATTATTATATATTTATATTTAATAATTTTGCTTACAAGAACAATTTAGGCTTTTTTTTATTTTATTTCTAATCATCATTGTGAGCAAAGTAAAATGACATCTAATATAAATCTATATGATTATTTAAGTGAAATTGTTTTTTAATATAAGTAAAGTTTAGAGGATTGAGTCACTAATTAAATTGTTGCCATCTATAATCTGTTGATGGATTAAAGCTTTATATTACTAGAAATTCAATTTCAAACTTAAACCCTATGTATATATCAGAATAAAATAAATCAAGTTTCACCTTATTTTAATTGTTAAATAAATAAAAGAAATACTAGGTACCCAATATTTCATTAAAATATGAAATTTTTTGTGTTCAAGCCTCACATATGATAAAAAAAAAAAAAAAGTGTTCCAGGTTGAGCTCGAGGGTTTTTTTCATCTAAGTTGGGTTCCACCCGAAGGGGATATCAGGTTCGGTGCTAATAGGGAAGTACTAATGTATGAGCTTTCATTTAAGGACGTGTTAGCCTAGTGCCTCAGGGTTCTATAAGTAATGAAAATAATCGGATAGATAATGACACATAAGTGATCCAATTAACAATTCAAAATAAAATTAAAATTAATAGAGTTACCGTAAAAAAGAATTATAAAGCATGAAAGTTTGGATAAAATTCCTATCCAATAGGAAGTGATAAAAGATGGTCAGGTTAAGTGGGGCCACAACTTGTCCAGCATGCCCCATACAAACCGTGGTTCTTCTTCTGCATGCTTGGTCTCTCTCTCTCTAAAAGTTTACCCTATAATTCTTCCTTTTATTAAATCACTTTAAAAAAATATATATATATGTTTTTTTTTTGTTTTTTATCAAATCCATAATAATACTAAATCATTATAAATCAACTTCTTGAAAGAAATCAAAATGTTTTAAACAATAATCAAATTAAAAAGTTATAACATTAACCTATATGAAATTCAACAACCTAAATTAGAGATAAATATATAATAGAACCTTCAAGCCAATAATATATCATAATAACGCTATACCTAAAAACTCTATATAAAGCCCTAAAACCTTTTTCCTATACCTTGCCAAGAATGTGCGTTGAAATAACAGAATTTGTTAAGTATTAATATTGATAAGTAATCCGATACGTAAATTATATCTTTAGGAAATATGAAACAAAACCTTTAGTAATTAAATGGAAATTTAATAAAATACCTAATAAAAAAAGGTTTTAAATACTAATATTATTATTTGATCGAATAAAAATGTACCACATCTCAAAATGACTTTCGTAAGAACATTCAAAATCTACTTTGTTACAGAGTCAAAAAGTTTCGGAAAGATTTTTAGTATCAGTTCTATTTCTTTAAACTTTATTTGTTGACTTGTTGTATGTCTTTCTAAAGATCTTTTATATCCACCTTCTTCTTAAATATATTGCATTATTAGAGTAGTAAGGCGCTAAAACTTTAATAAAACCAAGTTTTATCATTTATGAATCATGATGCCTTTTATAAATACCAATTGCAGTTTAAATGTCATGAAGGGTGAAACTATTTAAAAAGGTTAAAGTTTTCAAAAAGGATTACTAGAATGTCCGAATGTACTGTTCACTTTCGTTAAGTGATTTCATACGTCTTGTATTGATTTTTGGTAAGACTTTTATTTGTTTTCGTCTTTGTCTTGCTAAAGGTTATCTCGAGGGCATCAGGAACAACATTTCTCTAAGAGATTAAAAATGAAGATGGAACTCCAAGACAATAACAAATAAAATTATTATGATATTGATTAGCTTTTACGTTATATACTTATGAAGTTTGATGTTATATTTCACTAATATTTCTTTGTCTTTAATACCTGTAGAGATTATACGTCAATATTTCCACACAGAGATGTTACATGCTCACGCTAGGGTGTAGGAGTGTAAACGAGTACAGCCGGCTCGCAAGTTACTCGAGATCAGCTCGAAAAAAGTTCGAATTGAGTCGAGTTTAAACGATATTGAGCTCGAGCCAGCTCGCGAGCCTAATCATGTTTTTGTTTGTATAATTTTTTAACGTATATATTTATATAAATAATATACATAATATTATTATATACAAAACTACGATAAAAATAATTAAATATATGTTATATATAATAAGTATGATAATAAATAAATATAAAACTTTTTATAGAAAGTATAAATTTAATAATTTAATGATAATGAAGCCCAGGCCGAACTCAAGCTTGAAAATTTTCTAACGAGCCAAGCTCAAGCTTTAGAAATAAAACTACACACAAGCCGAGCTCGAGGGTTTAAAAGTTAAAACGAGCAGAGCTCGAGCCTTAGCTAGCTCAGCTCGGCTCATTTACGCCATTTAATAATTTAATGCTAATGAAGCCCAAGCCGAACTCAAGCTTGAAAATTTTCTAATGAGCCAAACTCAAGCTTTAGAAATAAAACTACACACAAGCTGAGCTCGAGGGTTTAAAAGTTAAAACGAGCAGAGCTCGAGCCTTAGCTAGCTCAGCTCGGCTCATTTACGCCCCTAGTAGGGCGCATACGTTAATCTTTGCACGTAGAGGTGTTACATGCTCATGCCACTATGCTAGGGTGCAGCAGGCAACATATAGAGTAGATGTTGTGACGGAGGAGCAATGGTTGAACAACATAGTTATTGACTGCGAGAGAAAGATGATGTGTATGGTTTCATGTAGATGTATACGTTTATGTGTTACAATTCTTTAACTGGTATTCTTTTTATCTTTTACAAGTCTTGTTCATCTCCTTTAAGAAGTAGAAAAAAGTGAATAGCTAAAATATCTTAGGGTTTAACACATAAATATATAGAGAAGATAATTTAAATTTTCATGTTTCTAAATTTTAGCCTTATCACGTTTGAAATTTCATTCTGTTTAGGGGGGGAAAAGTGAAATAAAATGGTTTAAATAGCGCAGTGAAATATTGAAAATTATTATGAACACGACTTCAAAATTTGCAGGACTCTTAATATAATTCTTTGTATTTCTATGTTTAAATTCTCTTTTAGATAAATATAACTTATTAATGTACTGATTTTATTCTTCTTAAACACATAAATCGACCTTAAATATTAAATTCTATTACAATCCATCCACATGAACCAATCACTAAACTCTTCTGTAGAGCGTTTCAAGTATCAGTCGGAAAGTGTTATTTCATAAACTCCAAGGGCTTAAACAAAATTATACCTCATCTTTTATCAAAGGCAAAAACCCACCTATATAACAGAAGTGATTTCGTTAACCAACACAGTTAGAATCTGTTTAGTATGGGGTAATGGAATGGACGAAAAAATTAAACGAATGAGGAAATGGAATGAATGAGAATAAAATGAATCATTACATTCCATTGTCCTGTTTGGTTACCCTTTAGGAATAAATAAATCGTTATTTTGTGTTGTTTGTTAGGTATGAAAAGACGAAGCAATAAAATGTAAAAGTAGTTATAGTGGTGATGGTGGGTGACGATGGTGGCCGGTGGTGGTTTCCGACGGTGGTTTTTGGCGGTCGTGGTGGTAAGCGATGGTTTCTGGTGGCGGCAATGGCCTTCGGCGGTTTCTAGCGGTGGTTTCCAGCCGCGGTGGTGGCCTTCGGTAGTTTCTAGCGGTGGTTTTCTGACAGCGGTGGTGGCCGGCGGTGGTTTCCGGCAGCGGCGGTTCCCAGTGGAGGTGGTGGCTGGCGGTGGGTGGCCAGGGGTGGTGGTGTTGGCCGTGCCTGATGGTGATTGTCGTTGACGAACGATCTTGGTGGCCGGTGGTGGTTGTTGTGATGGGTGAGTGGGTGGCGTTGCTGTCTAATGATGAAAGAATGATAAAATGAAAAAAAAAAAAAGGAGATGGATGGAATAAATTTGAGAAGCTGGAATCAATTATTTAATGATTCATTCCATTACCTTTACTAACCAAACATGTATTTATTCATTCACCCTCAATGGTTTATTCCATTCAGCCTCTCATTCCTCCGTATCAAACACTACCTTAGTGAGGTCGTAATCAGGTGAAATCAACTCCCAAGATCCTTAAGACCTAGAAATCCTAGGGCCATTAAGTCGTTAACAAATTCCATACCCGAACACCCGTCCCGAATGTTTCAGGTTTTCTATTTTCCCATAGGTTCGGGTCTACCAACAGAGGGATCAAGTTTAGTTTTGTGAGTTGTGACCAATGATGGATAACCAACTTACCTAAGATAAATCTGATGAATAAAAAAGAAAAAAACTACCATAACTGTTGACCCATTTGACCATGGACATGGGTTGTATTTCTAAGAAGCAGTGCAATATTTTTCAATCGATCTCACAAAATCATAACTCGTGTCATAAGAAATTTGTGTTCTAGATGAAAGTGAAACCACCAAAACAATACATATGGAATCACCCAACTCAAGTTACAACAGAATCCATAATTGAAGTTGAAGAAGAAATAGCAAAAGGAAAGTTCATGTGTCCTTACCATTAGTTAACCGGTTCTCTTGATGATGTGAACACCGCTATCAGTATCCACAATGTCACTTATCTCCCCCACTTTCAATGCATATGTCGCGTCCTCAAATGGCTTCTGCATCTGCTTCCTTCCAAACGAACCTGCATTAAAGTCATGCAACAACCAATGTTTGAATTGGGTCATATTTTCCTCACGAAACGACAAATAAACGCTGTACAAATCATGAATATGTTCTCAGACAGAATATTTACTTCTAGGATTGAGAAGGGAGCAGAATCAGCCAAAACATTTGACGGTCTATATGAGAAAATAAACATGTCTTTGATTGAAATAGAGCTTATACAAAAGTAAAAGCATCTCATATTATAATGAATCGCAACCTACAAACAATGAATGATATAGTGGTTTGAGCTTCAAACCAATTAACTGCAACAGGCTTGACCTAATGACTGACCCTTTATCATACCTTCCCGACAAACTTGCTTCCCAATATATGCAAGTATAGTCTCAACACATACATGTCACTGGTTCCAGAGCTTCATGTGTGCATGCTATGTAGCATGAGAACATATAGTGAATTACACTAATAATACAACTATATTATACAATTCTAAACATAAATGGTGTTAGACCAGTAGTTTATATTATAGCTGTTACCATTCACTTCTATTATGCAGTTTCTTTGTATTCAGTTCTAGTACCAGTTTCCTTATTACTACAATTGTAATGTATCAGTCTACAGCTATTAAGAGAAAACTTTACATAAAAACAACATTTTATTCATTTCCTTCTACACTTTAGTACTTTACAATTTAACATGATATCATAGCAACACAAACATGTCAAAAAAGAACGCCAACATAAATGGTGTTAGACCAATAGTTTATATTATAGCTGTTACCATTCACTTCTATTATGCAGTTTCTTTGTATTCAGTTCTAGTACCAGTTTCCTTATTACTACAATTGTAATGTATCAGTCTACAGCTATTAAGAGAAAACTTTACATAAAAACAACATTTTATTCATTTCCTTCTACACTTTACAATTTAACATGATATCATAGCAACACAACATGTCAAAAAAGAACACCAATATTACGAATTTCGTCTCCATAAAAATGAATCATGAAAATTACCTCACTTTTAGTAACAACTCTCAACATGATGGTATTACCAATTTCCTGTAATGCATAAACTCATATATACCGGCTATTAACTCAACAAGTTGGGAACAACTTGATTAATATGTACCAACATGTATAAATGCCACTCTAGATCCATCCATTGCACGTTTTAGGAACAACCTCATATGTCGGTGGTGATAGCACTAAAGGAGAAGTGAGCGGCAGAGATGGTGGAACAATTAAGAGAGAAGATATAGTTGCAGTAGATGACGTAAGAACACTAGTGAAAATGGAAGAAAGAAAATAGCCTCATGGCAGGAAGTGTATGCATGACATCAATGACTCTGTCAAGTGTATTCTTCTGTACCTTTAAGTTGTTGTTACTCAAGAGTTTACTATTTGCCGGCCATCTAGTCTTGCTATTTATGCTTATGTTGATGTCAAGTAAGCTACCTAATGATTGTCAATCAAGCACCGCTACTCGCTATTCATGCTAATGTTGATGTTAACTTGGCTACTGTGTGTTTCTTAGAGCATTCGCAATCCATTCTTTATCCGTATCCTTACAATCTAAAAATCACCATCCCTTATATTTAGATCTTATTTTATAATAAAAAAGAACTCACGTTCCATTCGTTATCTCTATATTTTTTCATTATTTCAATTTCTTTCATCTAAAACCTTAACCATAGTTGTCAATAGCGAATAGCGGTAAATAGCGACAAGCCACCTATATGCTATGTAGCGAATAGCGGTAAATAGCGACCGCTATTTCATGTTTAGCGATTAAGTAGAATAATATGTAAGAATGTTTTACATTCAATAGATAAGCAAGTTTAGTAATAAAGTAGTAGGAAATCTAAGCAAAGACCCCCAAAATAGCTAAAATACTCGATTACTAATCATTTAAATCTCATATTTACCAAAAAAAATAAAAAAAAAAAAAATAAAAATAAAAAATTCCGCTATGTGGTCGCTATTTACAAATAGCGAGGGAGAAGCGTCACGCTACATAGCGCGCTATAGCGGTCGCTATAGCCGCTATTGACAACTGGGACCTTAACTATTAACTATTTTGTCTTATTATCATATACTTCTAAGCATGGTTTTAAAAAACGGTTGAAGCATGCGCCTCGAGGCGAGGCGCCCAGAAAACGAGCCTGAGGCGGCGCCTCAGGGGGTTATTTTGTATGTGCGCCTCATATGGCTGAGGCGCTGAGAAATGTTGCGCCTCAGGTGCGCCACAAGGCGCCTCAGGGGGTTTTACACTTTGTTTTCGATGTTTTAGACTTTTTGTTTTAGTTTCAAACATTCCATGTCTTTTTAATGTGTGTTTTTTGATGTTTTTGATGAATCTTATGATGAAATTAGTCTGTATTTTATTTTTTATAAGATATATAATTTTTATATTTATTTTTAAATTCCGCCTCGGGCTTACGCCTCGGTTCGCCTCGAGGCTTAGGCGAAGGGAAAATGCCTCGAGGCTTGATTCCGTACTTCTAAACCTTGCTTCTAAGATTGATAGTTTTTTTCATAGAAGTTTGAATATCTAATTTATGGGTCATTTTGTATAGATTAGGTTCGGGTCAAGAACGGTCCATCTTAAATGTTGATTTCTAATAAACCTCTATCAAAATTTGACCATCTAGTAATTACAAAGCTAAACAAAAAACACCCATAATCTGGAATTTCAAATGTTAACCAACAAAACACGTAGTTACGATTCATAGCAGTAAACAACACTCATTCATGGAAGAAATAATTAAAATATACGCACGTCCTTTACTGTTGAGAATAAAGCATTCATTGATGTTCAATGAAATAAAATCTTGCAAAGAACTGCATATCAATTTGGGTCAACCAAAAGAACTCAAAATTAAGCCACTAAACAATTAAAAGAACCCTACACTTTCCTAAATTGAGCTATGGATGGCGACAATGACGGTGGTATAGGGTTGCAATGGTGGTACTGATCGATGGTTTGTGATACGGAAGACTGGAAGACATAATAGAAGAAGAGAGAAGAAAAGATAAAGTGGGTGGAAAGACTGCAGGTTGCAATGCAGTTTCTACAATGCAACGTAAATATAAGGGTGGAGCGTTCTGGATCGTAAATATATATGAATGGAGTTAAAACCAAGACCCCATATTTGCAATTTAGACCTATACCCCATCCATATATATTTACAATTTAGAAGTACCCACTCTTATAATTACGATGTCTCTGTAGACACAACATTCCAACCGCTACTCTTTCCACCCGTTGTTTCTTCTCCTCTCTTTACTCATATTCTCCCTTACATACTACAAAACATCAATCGATACCACCACTACAACCCTAAACCACTACAATAGCTACTATATTCTTAGTGATAAATGACGTCATGCTATTATGGGTGTTATTCACTACTATGAATCATATTTTATAGTTTTGTGGGTTAATGTTCCAAATTACTAGGTGTTGTTTTGTTTAGCTTTGTAATAACTAGATAGTTAAAATTTTATAAAAGTTTATTAGAAATCAACATTTTAGATAGATTCGTCTTGACCTAAACCCATGGTAGCATAAACCCATTGTATACAAAACGACCAATAAATTAGACAGTTAAACTTCTAAAAAGAGTTCAAAAAAATTTTAGAAATAAATGATAATAAGACAAAATAGTTGATAGTTAAGATTGTAAATGGAAGAAAAAGAGAGATAAGGAATGGAGTGTGGAAGGTTTTTATATAATGAGATGTAAATATAAATGATGGTAATTTTTAAGTAAATTATAAGGATAAGGATAAAGAATGAGCTATGGATACTCTTAGACCTGACCTCATTAGTTGGAATGCTTCTACTATAAATAAAACCCTGATATGAACCACTTTTTTATTTGTATACTCCTAACTCCTAATTTGTTCAAAAGAATGTTTTATAGGCTTGTACAACAAGTTATTCAGTAAATCCTTGCATAGAATACTTGCATCTCATAGATAAACTACCGATACCTAGTTAGTTTAAGCTTATTTTAGTCATACATAAAGCTTCCTTTGTTGTAATTAAGTCTTTTCTGTATTTATTTATTTTGATATCTTAATTCCTATTGTTTTAAAATAAACAAGTCAAATATATTATTTATAATTAAGTTTACACCAGAAGTCTCGTATACATGAAGCTCATTAGAACCTACTTGCCTCAAAGCGCCTCATGCTCTTGCTCATACTACAGTTGAGATTTGCTGGCTTATGTCATCAACTAATCATGTTCCGAGATATACTCATCTTCTAAAGGTACACCCAATCTATAGTGTGACAATAATAGCGCTACATTATCAGCTTACAAAGCACATTAACATTGACTTACATTTCATTTGTCTTAGCATAAACTATCTGAATTTGGTATGTTCTTACAAGGTTACAGCTATTCATCCCAAAAAGTTATCTTAAGCTTGGTTTTACACAAGATCCACCGCGACGCGAGGGCAAATTAAAGAAGCAATTCCAGCACTTTACACAATTTATACTACAGCATGTGTCATTCATTTTTATTATGCAGTTTGTATTCACTTTTACTAGCATCTACAATTCAACACATAAACCATCGAATTTCACCAAAATAACAAAAACAAAACCCTAGAAGTTAAAGGTCAGAACAAACCTAGATCTCCACCGCGTTTAGCAGAGCTACAATCGGAGTAACGAGACGCAACATCTTCGAACTTCACCTTCCCCGAAACGATGTCGTCTCGCAGCGCCTTGAGCTGCGAGACAGCAGCATCTCTGGTAGTGCTGCTGATGATGCGACCTTCTGGATCCTTCCACGAAGCCTTACGTCGAGATCCTTCGTGTTTTATCAGTATGTGTGAAGCCCTAACTTTATCGGATGATGAAGATGACATCTTCGACTTCTTGTCGTGACGGTGTTTGTGGTGACGCCGGTGGTCTACCGCGGCGGATGGATCTGCTGGCTCTTTGCGTTTGCGATCGGGATCTATGGTTGCGAGTTTGGGTGGAGTTTCCGTTGTTACGGTGGTGGTTACGGTGGTTGGGTGACGGTTTACGGCGATTTGAGGGTGGTTGATTAGGGCTTTTGTCTGATGAATTGTGATTCTGAAGATTGAAGAATGATAGTAGTTAGTGGTGTGCGGAGGAGGGTGACGATGTGTATTGGGCCTAAACACAATGGTGTGGTGTTAAGTGGGCTCTTTACCTACAACTATATAGGCTTTTTCTTCTTTTTTAAAGATGATATAAAAAGATTCTAAATCTATTTCTGCTGTTACAACATACCTATAAGTAATACTATATGTGATGGTATATTTAGTTAATATGTTATTTAGGTAAATTTTAATTTATTAAAATTATTTTAAATCAAGTGTAGTGGGTTTTAAGGTTTTTCTAATTAAAGATTGCTAAAAGTAAGAAAAAATAAATTCATTTATTTATTTTAATTTCATTAAGAATTTGGCTAAACATGAGTTTGAAGCCCTCTTTAGCTAGGATGTATTGGCTTTAACGCTTAACTGTGTCCACATCAGTAAATTTGACGGCCCCTAGGGCACCACTACAACCAATCTAAGTTATATTAATTTATCACAAAGGATAAGCGAGGCCTTAACCTAAAGATAAACATCATCAATATCACCAATGAGTTTTGTATTAGGCCAACCCTTCACCCTACCATATATATATATATATATATGAGGGTTTATATGAAAGAAGTTCATGATCAACTTACTCAAACGACAAGCCTATGTTGATTTTAAACTGTTTCACTATCACAATGAAATAATCGTCTATAATTTTATGATGAATGTTCAAAGTTAGAGTTTAAACACATTAATATAATTCATAAGATTATTTCTAATTAGCTAGCATATTATTATTATCATTATCATTATGGTTGTTATCATTATCATTATGTTTACATAGCCAAAAAATGTGAGCGCTCATGCACTATACGACTTTTGTTATGTCGCCCTATCTTACTGTAGATCGAAGATTAAAACTAGAACAATGTCGAATGTTAAATGTTTTTATAAATACTTATGAAATAAATAAATAAAAAAAAGCCTATCGTTAAGGTACTAGCAAGGAAAAACCATACAGACGTGATTTTACATGTAACATTAATAAAAAAGAATTAATGCAAACGCGCTATGAAAAAAGAAAATAATCAAAATTTAAAATGAGCAAGAACCTTTTTTTTTTTTGCAGGAACCTCTAGAACCGACTAGATCAAACCGTTCAGAGCCGGTTGTACTAATATAGGCTCGGTTCCAGGTCCTAACCCGAGTATGTAGCTAAAAAACTGATAGCTTATAGGAAGTTTGAATTCTAATAAAATATAAATTTATTTATGGCTGGAGCAATATTTACAAATCATGAACCTAGAAAACTTTTGATCGTATCTTATACTTAAACTACAACACACCATTGATTTTCAAACCTTCAAAAATCAGAGCAAACAATCTCGACCAAAATCTGAACATAAAAGTAAATATTTTTGTAGGATTCATGATCGTATCTTCTACTTAAACCTATCAATACATTGATATTTTTAATTGATAATCGCATCAGGTTGTTATTTTAGGTTATTTCAACAAAACCCGTCCTTATTGGTTATTCAATAAAATTGGAAAACGATATATCTGGTTAAGAACCTAACCGATTATGTTACCATAAGGTTCAGTTTTGATTTTCAGATTTAAGCTTTCAGATCGCACACCACTTAAACATATAAAATAAGTTGAAGTTATTTTTGCCAATTTATCTTTCATGACTATCAATATTATTTAGTTTTGATGATTTAATTATATGTTTAGTAAATAATACCTCTGAAAAAGCACATGATAAGATCCGGTACATTCACGTCGGAAAAAGGCGGGTTCCCGTCGTACAAATGTTCATTAAAACGGGTTTGCACCTACACCCAACCCTAATAGATCAAATCAATTGAACATTTCAAACCCTAATTACACTCTCCTAAAATTTGGTTAGAAGATACCATCAAAAAATAACATACGCAAACAGCAAATTGAACGTCGAAATTCCCAAAAAACAAAAGGATTTCATGACTCGAATATCGCTTGCGGGTGATCAGGAAAACAGCCATTCTCATGATGTAGAAGAAGGTGATTCAACTCCACACCAGATGATCGAAGCTGAAGATGAAGACAACAAGGTACATGTGTTTTTTTACACAATTATGAGGTGATTTGTACATGTAGGTTCTGATAGTTTAATGCATACCTTGTTGTTGTATGATCGTCTAAAGCTAATCAATTTCTGACTTTGAGAATAGAACTTGTTGCGTTCTGAAATCTGTTTCCACACAGGCGAAATGTTTTCTCGAAATTCAAGTTGAAATTAGTTAACTTGACATATGAAGTCATGTGCTATTAGTTTGGGGATTGAGTTAATGTTCTATTGCATGCTTTCTACACATGGGGATGAAATTGTTTATGTTATAAATGCCTCTGTTTCATACGTGAACCCTAGGTATGAATGGATGTAAACAACATATTCCAGGAAAATGGGAATTCGATTTTAAAAATAATAATGGAAAATTAAGAACAAAAGAGTGGGATGATTCACAGGTTGTGGGAATCACCCAAACCCGTTACCTCACCCACATGATAACCAACCATATATGAGTTCTGGTGCTGACGGTTCGAGTCGTGGAAATATCCTCTTGCAAAAATGTACGGTAAGGTTGCATACGTCATGCCCGAGTTGGTCTGGCACCCTCGTGGACGTCGTGCATGCGGAGATTTGTAGCGTCGGGTTTTCCCTTTTACATTATACCTGGGAATGAAACCCAAGTCCATTGCAAAACTTAAACAACAACTTTTTTAAGTAATCATGCTAATTTGTATTTGGGTCTATGATCGTATTTATGTTGATTAGAGCCTGCAAACCAAATGAGCCTAAAATTGTAATTTGGATTGAGCTTTGAGTTTGCTCTGATTTAAGCTAACAAGCTCATGCCTAGCTAAGAAATAAATTTAAAAACTAGCATAAGTTTGAGCTCGAATACATTACAAACCAAGCTGTAGACCTAAAACAAACATGGCAAGCTTCTATCAAATGTTTAAAAATTATTTTAGTGTAAATGTTGTTCCTACCAAGGGGTTGTTTGGCAGCATCTGAATCAGCCTCCTAATGGTTCAGATGTCTGAATGGTTTAGCATTTAATAATTCAGACTGTCTGTTTCGCGAGCAAATGTCTGAATGATTTAGACATTTGCCTCTGAATGATTAAGCATTATACTAATGCTGAATGATTAAGAGGCCTAATGCTGAATGGTTAAGACCTCTTATCTGAATTGGTCAGACATTTGCCTTTGAATGGTTAAGCGATATACTAGCTCTTAATGGTTCAGACCTCTTATTGGTTCAGCACTTAATCATTCAGAAATTGTTAAACAACCCCAAACTTTAGTTGTTTTACATTTTTACATTTTTACATTTTTACATTTTTTTCTGATGGGAGGTAAAATAAAACAAAAACTTCTAAAATGCAAAATAGAAAATGAGTGAATATGAAATATGATGGTGGATTAATAACATTAAGACAAACCTGAGCTTTGAATTGTAACTGACTAAGCCACGAAAAGAGTTTGAACTTTTATCACGCATGTCCCAGAATTAGACATAATTTAGCTTTTTTGGTCACATAAACCAGTTTAGGATCTAAACTTGTAGATATTCATAATTCAAGATATAGAGAACAGAAGTGTACGATGTTAAATTTAAGTAAGTCATGAACCCTTTGGCTTCCGAAGTAAGTAAAAACCATACTAAGTTTGACTTAGCTTTAGTTTTGAATGTGGTTAAACTTTTAAAGGGAGATGTATGATAATGAAATTGAAATTTGTGACATTAATAACCTTTGCTTGCGGTTTTATGTTTTGTGTAACTTGTGTCGCCTTTCGGGATTATAGGATTCAACTAAGACGCTTAAAGATCTTGAAATCTGCGTCCCCATTGCATATGGAACTATCTCATTTTGGCTTGGAAAGAAGGCTACTGAGTAAGTGAAATCCAGTTAGAAGTTTTTTAACATCTGATTGTAATTTTTAAATATTTACCTCTTAGTGTTTACTAGAACTCAATCTCATGTGTGGACTGTTTATATGCGTGAGGCCACAAATGAGGACTTGGGTGCAGTCATAAAAAAGTGGTATTTCAATTGCATTCAAGTTTCAGTAACGCAAGACGAGTGGTAGAATCACCTCCTTTTGAGCTCACAGAACGAGGATGGGGTGAATTCGAAATAGCCATTTCAATATTCTTTCACAATGATGTTTGTGATAAACAATTAGACTTGTAAGTCAAATATTTCATCTTTTTTACTTTATTGCCTTTATTATCTTCATTGCATGTAGTTCAGGTGTAATGCTTACGTCGTTCTATTCAGGTTTCATAATCTGAAGTTATACTCTGAAGTGGAACATGGTGCTTTATCTACCAAGAAACCTGTAGTTGTTGAATCTTATGATGAAATTGTTTTTCCAAACCGTCAGATAAGTTTCTTGCTCGTGTCTATAATCATCCATCTGTAATCGTGCCACGGCTTCCACCTACTTTAAACCTACCTCCTGGTATTTTTTTTTAACTATTGCAGTGTTATTTTTTTATAGCTATTATTTACCATTGGTGTAAAATTGGATTCTGACTTGGTGTTTGTCACCTCGTAGCACCAATGGAAGACACACGTGATAAGAAAAGAGGTGATACTAAAGATCACCCACATGGTCAATGGTTCAATAGATTTTTCGAGGCAGATGAGCTGTTAAAACTAGCAGAGGACCGTCAGCAGGTGCAAAATCATATTGTGAAGCTACGAAGACGATTGAGCATGTTGGAAGGGTAAATCAGCGTGTTTATTTAACTTTATGCTTAAATAATAACTGAAATCATAACACGTAGATATAAGTTAACACGAAAAGGTAGCATCTTTGGATTGCACTTTTGCGTGCTTTTGTTAAAAGTTCGTTTTCAAGGCTGCAGTCTTTGAATGTCCGCTTGTGACATTTGCATGTGAAAGTAACTAAAGGCCATGCTTTGTTGGTTACATTCCCCTTGTAGTTAGTGATATCTTGTTAGTCCGTACTAAATCATTAAATGACACATGATTTTCTATCAACTATTTGTTGTATTGATGTGTCCATTTGTTTTTGAACATTGGATTATCCACAACAGCCAAGGTTTAAATCTATACATAGAAAATGTAGTTTAGGATGTTTTGCACCATTATGACACGGGTGGGCCCGAGGGGCTCGTTCAAGGTATCGAGTCAAATGGGTAATTTTTATTTCAGCTTCCACATTAGCCCTGTTGGCTCCCGTCTCACATCATGAATCATACTGAAGCCACTCTGTCCCCCTAATACTTGTTGTGTTAGTGTTCACACTTGTTGTGTAAGACAATTTAGAAGGATGCATGCATGTGAGTAGTGTATGGATTTGATAATTCTGACCCATTTGACCTGTTTCAGTTTGACTTTACCAATGGTACACTACTGATAAGTCATTATGCAGTTTGATATGTTTCATAAGTAAATTGATAGAATCTTAAATATTGTTAAGATAAAGATATTCGAATAGGGTATCATAATGGACGTTACTGTGTGGGGTGTTTACGGTCTAGTTTGGTTGATTATGACCATTGGGTTGATATGCTAACTACAATTCAGTTTACGAAATACCAAACAGGCCATGTTTGGTGGGTTTGTTAAACCGACCGTTGGTGGAGTAACAATTTGAATCAAATTTTCTCCTCAAACCAGTAGTTTGCACCAAATATTTAAAAATCATAAGTGCATGTTTTAAATAAAAAATATTATAAAGGCGATTTAATTTACGTGTCACGGATGACCATCTTCTTCTATCTCCTCCCGTCACACAAAACCTGCAAGCTTTGGCTACGAACTAAATGCCCTTTTTCTTCTCACCTCTCTCTTCCACGTCCACATCCTTCTTTTACGTTGGAGTTTTTGGAATTCGACGGACCCCTCTAGAGATTCCCTCAACATACAAACACGGTTTTGCTTACTTGTTACTAAAATCTGAAACTATGTACTGAAAAGTCATATCTAGATTAGAATTTGAAAGAGGAGTTGGTCCAAAAGTGAAGTCCAATTTGGAATGGTTAAGAAAAGAGGGCCTAATTTCTGAACATTTTTTGAGTTTTTTTCCATAGCCCTACACTCATTAGCGTTCTTTGTACCTTCAATCCTTCATGTCTTCATCACTACATAAATATGGGCTCCTCCATATGAACCCATGGCCCATGCATAACCTAGTTTGCATTTATTATCCACATGATCATGGGAGGGTATTCTTGGAATAAACAATGGGTTAATATTTTACTTTTGATTATATATATATATATTTTTGTTTGAGTTTAACAACAAAAAGTATACATTCAATTTTAGTAGATATTAGATAAGCATATGTACAAAGCCATTGGAAGAACATGAGTCAACATTGACGGTTCAACATGTTTAGCGGGTCCGTAAATTGATTTTCGCGAGTTAAACAGATAAACCTAAACACGATCTATTAATCAAACAAGTCAGCCTAAACACGAACAATTTATTAAACCGGTTAGATATGAAAACCTAAAATCTAATTATATTCGGATTGAATCGTGCCACAAGTTATCAAATAGTTAGTTGGTCATCCACTAAGCATATTATCATATGATGGAAATGAGCTTTTGCTAGTTGATAGCTAACAAAGGTATGTATACATGCATAACTAATATAAGTAATGATGCAAGCTAAAACATCAACGTAAACATAAACCTAATCGATTTAACATTTGACATATTGCTTAGTCATTTTCTCTTCACTTAACTCATTTTTTATTAGATTTGCCACGTATATCAATCTCTTACTACGACGGTTTTTAGGTTGATATTTTAGACATAAATGAAAGCGGTCCACCGGGTCTTAGTGTCCTAGGTTGAGGTAACAAGGTAGGGTTACTTGAAAGGGATATCAACTCATGATTACATAATTGTACATTCTCAATACACTTCTTTTTGCTCACCACCCACTGCCCTCAGCTCCACGTGCATTTGCCCCTCAAAGCTCCTTATAAAACCGATCACCGGCATCATACCACACCACATCATCACCTCTATCTCTTTTCTCTCATCAACCATACATTTACAAAGTAATCCACAATGGGTCTTAGAAAATCACACAACAAACAAACACAAGCGTTAGCCCTCAAGAAAATCATCAAGAAATGCTCAAACTTTAGAGACGACAATGACTACCCAACAGAAGTTCCAGAGGACACTTTGTAGTTTATGTAGGAGAAACAAGAAGTAGATACATCGTGCCCATATCGTGGCTACACCACAAACACTTCCAAAGCTTGCTACAACGAGCCGAGGAAGAGTTTGGGTTCAACCATGGAATGGGGTTAACCATTCCTTGTAATGAAGAGGATTTCGTGTCTCTATTCTCCTTCATGAGATGAAACTACCACCTAACACAACCCGACCACGATTGATCATAAGTTTTATTCATTTGATTTGTCGTCTTGATATGAAGCTCTTTGAACAAAAATTATTGTAATTCGTCAACGTTTATCTGCGGGTGCTAGCACCCTTAGTAAAATATTATTTCATCTAAAATTGCTATGTTTTCTCATATATAGATACGTGTGGCATTTTATATAATTAGATGTTTCTTTTGTTCATATAGATTAATTTATTTTGTTAAACATCATTAGGGATCCAAACTCGATACTTTAGGTTGGTCTTACCAAAATTTCTAACCATTTTCATAAACGTGACAAAAACATATCCATGCATTTGTACGATTAAATTTGAATCACGCTACTAACTTGATATACATTTTGCATATATAGTTTTTTCACCATGACTGCTGGTAGCAGTCATGTGACCCATAGGTCACAGGTTCAAGTCGTAAAACATGTACCTTTTGAATAGATGCAAAGTAGGATTCATACATTAGGCCCAAAGTGGCCTGACATATCCCCGTATCAGTGCATGCAGGAGGCTCCTATGCCGGGTTTTCTATTATTGGTTTAATATGTTTTATACAAGATGGATACCATGTTGTAACCCTAGTTGAGAATATTTAGGATATAGGATATTAAGCCTAAGTAAAACAAAAGCAAAGAACCTATCACAAGTTGATGGAAGTAATCTTGATTGAGGGTTGATTTAGTGTAATTCTGTAGTTAAACGGTTAGAAATAAACTTATGGGAAAAGATAAATCGAAAAAAAAGAAATCGGCTAGAACTATTAAATATGAGCCAATAATTGGTAGTGATTTGTTTATTTATTTGTTTCCTTATTAGTAAAAGTGTAATCAACTTAGAGAGCAAGTTATGCCTTTAGTATAAACAAAAGGGGTGTTCCTTGTAATGTGTGGTATTACAATATTAATAAATATTTTATGACTTGGAGATTAGCAACATAAAACCGATGTGTTCAAAGTGATTGCATATGATTTAAGTCTTGTGTAAGTAAGAGATTGATGAACCTATATGCCTAATAAAAAACATGTGATAATATTGTCAATGATTAAGATAACTTAGATCCAAATTATTAGAAAAACAATTAACATGTGAGTTTATAAATACCATGCTTGGGGTAGGTACCACTAGTTGTGCTCAGGAAGCTCATCCTCATATAATCTCCTTGGCCATATAGGTAGTTATAAGATTCCCAAACAAGATGTGACCTGTTAGTAAGAGCATCACCGGGTTCTACTCAATTATTAACTTGTTAGGAATTATAAATGCAACACAATCCCACACAACGTATGAAGCGTTACTAACTAATTGTATATCATGATCTATCAGTCATAACAAATAACACATTACTTCAAGTTTTCATACAATAGAATGAGCTCATAAACTTAGTCATCATTCTAGCAATTAGTGACTAGTAAGTAGTCAATTTGACATAAATCTAGGCAATTATATGAAGAGTAAATTTCTAACTAGTAGGACATCCTATATTTAAACCTCACCTTAGAAAAATGATGATCCAACTTTCAAGATTTGAAGCTCAACAAATTATAGTAACCCAATCTCAATCGATGAGTCAACAGTTGATCAATTAATCATCAATTAATCATCATTCACAACTTAACTGATTGATTTGATAAAAATATATAATTGATCACTCTAAGATTAATTATCTTAACTTGGCCATTAAATCCTTGGTTTTTAATAAATGTTTTGGCTTTAGACTAGACCAAAAAATTTGTTTCATCAAAAACTTAAAATTTATGACCAAACCTAATAGGCTCTGATCAACTTGTTTTGAACATATTCCAAATCACCTCAGTTGAGTCTACATACAAGGCTTGAAGAGACATAAAACTAAAAAATAACATGATCATACATAAAACTAAGTACACCGGTCAAAACCTACACCATTTCCATCATTGGATTAAATAACGAAATTCAATCATGCCAAAATTCATATGCGGAGGTTACTTGGGGCCCTAGCCCCCTTCTGTTTTTCGTTCAAAAGTAGAAATTTCTGTGTATATTGTCCTAAAATACCCCCCCCCCCCCAAGATTTAGGTCTTGAGACATTCGACCCCATTATAAAAGTTTCAAGTTCTGTCATCGTCAAAAATAATATAAAATAAAACTTTAAAACCATAGTAGACAACTTGGAAACTTAAAGCACCAAAACAGCCAACTTATCAAACTACAATGGCCAAAGTAACCATTTCCAAAACCCACCACCACTAGAACGAATCCCCTCAAAACCCCACTCTTTTGCGCCGACGACAATGCGGCAAACCTGAAACCTTCTCCGGCGAAACCTTCACCTCCGGCACTGGAACTTCACTCCGGCACCGGAACTTCACTCCGGCACAGGTAACACACACACACACAATTACATCTTCAGGCAAAAGGAATGGGCGGAGGCGAAGGCAAAGAAGGAGATTGGGAGTGCAGTGGCTGTGAGAACAGAAACTACGCGTTTAGATCGTTCTGTAACAGGTGTAAGCAGCCGCGTTTGTTAGTTGATTCCAAAACTCCGGCCGATTCGAAGTGGCTCCCGCGGATTGGCGATTGGATCTGCACCGGTATGTTATTTTTGCTGATTTCATGAGTAGTTTGTGTTTTCGGATGGTTTTGTTTGTGTGTGTGTGAAGTTTGTGGATGTGGATGTGGTTTGTGATAGTTGATGTTTGATTATGATTCTAGATTGTTTATAAGGATTTCAAGTTTGGAAGGCGATTTGTGTGGAATCTGAATGTTGTGAGTAATTAGTTCATAGGTTTTGGATTGGATTGATTATATCGGATTAGGACTAAGTGTGTTAGTTTGTGTGGTAGAGCTGGTTGTTTGATCATGTTTTCTACGCGTCTGTAAATTGATTGATACTCCCTACGTT
This sequence comes from Flaveria sonorensis, assembly GCA_025506505.1. Classification (NCBI taxonomy): domain Eukaryota; kingdom Viridiplantae; phylum Streptophyta; class Magnoliopsida; order Asterales; family Asteraceae; genus Flaveria; species Flaveria sonorensis. The sequence goes on along the minus strand of CM046440.1, from coordinate 66,498,168 downwards.
TGAGATTATGTGATTTTACAGACGTTATGTTTCTCCGCAAATAAGAGGCGAACGACTTCCTTAACTTTATGCAGCATTTAATATTCTACTGTGTTATGCTTTATATGTGATAATTTAAGCTCTTGTATGTGACAATCAGTTTTCCGTAGCAAACAAGTGCTTGGTGTTGGTGTTATCAAATTGACTTGAACGTATGTTTTTCAAATATTCTATTATACATTATTAACAAGAGCTTATATCAGCATTTACAAGTTCTTCACATGCCAGAACAACCAAATGTCAATTTGAAAACATTATTGAGCAAGGTTTTTTTTATTTATTTATTTGGGGTGTATCATTAGATATACAACTTCATTGGTGAAGTAGCAACTAGCAAGCAATAAATTCTTTTTATTAATGTAGCTTGCTTGTCGAAAGTATGTTTTTCTTTTATAATTCCTACGTAGACTTGAACAAAGGTAATCATTCAGGTTGAGTAGTTTGTGTTTTTGTGTGTGTGTTTGGTATGTGATTGGCTGGTTGGTGTGCGTAACCTTGGGTTCCTATTCCTGGCTGCATTATGGGTTGGTGTGTGTGGCGATGGATCAAAATAGGCTGCACTAACAACAATTATGCTTCAAGAGAAAAGTGCAAAAAGTGTGGACAACCAAAGGAGTTAGCAGCTATGCCAGCACTTGCGATTCCTGGGGCTTCTCTGCAAACTCATCCACATTATTTTGCCAGGGTACAAGGTGCACAACACCAAAGGTTGAATCTTGGATCACTAACCAATGGAGCTCTTCAACACCCGGTACATCTGAGCCCTAATTGGCTTTTAGGAGGCCCTGATAAATTTGGAGGTCAGCCACCTTCTACCTGGTCCATGGGTCCCACAAATACAGCCCCATATGCAAACCAAGCCAGCCAGGTTATTGTCCCGAAAGGATGGCGGAATGGTGACTGGATCTGTACATGTGGTTTCCACAATTATTCTTCTCGAGCGCAGGTACAAAAGTGGAGATTCCTTGCCAAAAATATACATGTTGCTGGTATCATTCTTCTAATTTAGCTTTTTTTGAACATACAGTGCAAAAAATGCAATGCTTCCATGCCTCCAGGTAACAACAACACATCGTTATTGACTCCTTTGTTATACTTATGAAGTATGATTTGCTGTATGTTATTGCAGTAATGTTGCTTGTTTCTAAGATTTTTTCAAGTACAAAGTATAGTTCATAGAAATGATTGAATGTGTTCTTGTTCATTGGAGGTGGCAAGATTTTTAATTTATTTTTATTATCTATATATTTATTAAGAAAGAGGAGGTTGCCCGAGCTGAGTTATAGGTTAGAAAGGGTTCGTATGGGGTGGGTTGACCTGTAATCACAATTTTTTTTTTCATATTCATAAGGAACTTTATAAATATTAATGCATTATTTGTGAACATAAGCAAAGTTTTTACAGTAATAATCTAAATCTCCTTGAATAAAATGATTTACACACTTGTATGTGTATAAACTACACTTTGGGTTTAGGTGACATTCATCTTGTTTGACGTCTTTGACCCATTGAACTGTTACCCTTATAGCTAAATTTTCTTCATTTGTCCCATGTGAGACAAAACACTATCCAAATTGAGCCATTCACAAGTTAATGTGTCGAAATTGCCACCTCTACTGCTTGAGTATCTGTTATTTATTGATTAGCTGTTGCCATGACTGCTATAGATGTGATTAGGCAGTATCTTGCAGCTTAGGGTTGCTGATTAGAATTTTGCAGCGATAGCATTTAGCTTGACTGATAAGGCTCATTTCTAGAGTAAATCATTTACTAGTTATTCTATTTACCTATCATCTGATTTATTTCTAAAGCGTTGGGAACGAAACGGTTAGCATCTGAAGACCTTGTTCAAGATTGGGATAATAAACGACTGAATGCTGGGCAGGTAATGCTCAACTGTATAAGACGTGATTTGAAATTTCATTTTGCAGTTTAGGGTGAGATAATTTACCCCACCTTAACTTTCAATATACAGACTTTGCGCCTGCAGCAGGCGTATCCACCACCTGCACAGATATCGAGTTCGTCATATTTAAATCAAACAGCTGGTCTCTTTCAGCTCTATCCTGATGGAGCCTCAACAGCAGTGCAACATTCACAACTCAACCTGCAATTGCCTCAGATAATGACCATGCCAACACTTCCTGGAAAAGGGTAACTTATTTATGAAATTTGTTTTATATTATAATAAATCTGCATGTTTGACACATTGTCGTTCCTAAAATGACATTTATGTCAGTTTCGCCTATCGCTATAAGGTATTCTTTCAAAAGTTCGCTTTAACACTTGCATCATGTTGTGATTTGTCAGGGCAAAGCAATGGCGTGAGGGAGATTGGATGTGCACCAATTGTGACAATCACAATTATGCATCTCGATCCCACTGCAATAAGTAAGTTTACATTTAGAACTTTGTTTATTAAATATTTAGCCAATATGTAAGCGAAACATAATTATCGAGGCAAATGTAGTACCCTATCTTCTCATGAAAATCGCTATGTTTGAACTTTGACCCGTCACAATTTAAAAGAAATGTTTGACTTAACCAAATGACTTGGGTAGGCTGACATGATGATATATGCAGGTGTAATACACAAAAGGCACCCGTAAGTGTTGCGTGATTTCTGCAAAGAAAGAGGGTAATATCTGGAATTGAAGGTAGGTGTCAAGAGACATGATAAGTGTGGTTTGTATGGATTGGAGTTATAGTTTCTTCTGTTTGTCAACATGATTAATTATTGTTGTATATCCACCAGTACAAGTTGTTTTGTACTTCATACTTAATGCTTAAATTAAAATGGCTTTTACTAATAACCCTTTTAGTTTATATGGTATGGTAAAATAGATCTGATTAATAGAAATAACCTTTTTATGTGATTGATAAAACTTAATCTCAACTGATCAAATGCATTTGTATCTAGCAGCATCTTGGAGAGCTAGCACTCGTTCATAATGAGGTTTTCATGACATTATTTCAGTAAATGACTGACAGAGTAAATGTAGATCTTATTGTATGGAATGCCGGTTCGGTTCGGTTATGAGTTAAAATCAAGGCTGCTAGTTAACACTAAAGTTATAGTTGTTTCGGTTTTTAGATTTTCATAACCAGCTAATTTTCTTACAAACGGTTCGTTGTTTTTCAATGATCTAAGTTGATTCAGGTTACCTTTTTGACATACTTGGTATATATTTGGGTTGGTTCAACTTCATATCATCTAATATATGAGTTAATTATGGTTTTGTGCTGTTCTAAAAGAATTTACAGTTTCGTCTTGTAGTTTGACCAAATCATCGGTTTTAGTTCATTAGTTTTTGAGTAAATTACATTTTTCGTTCTTTAAGTTTATAGCAATTTTCAGGTTTCGTCATTAAACTAAGGAAATTACAGTAAAAGTTCTTTACCTTTAAAAAAGCTTGCATGTTTCGTTTTTTTTTTCTTTTCTCTGACAGACGTTAATTTTGTCCGTTAAGTCAGGTCATGTGTCTTGCACACGAGGCCAATTTATTCATTTTAACCGTCTCTATCTCTTTACTCTATCCCTATCTCTCTCTCTCTCTCTCTCTACAAAAAAAAAACACCATCACTTCTCCGTTGTCACCGCCACTCCTCCGCTGCCACCGCCGCCACCGCCACTCCGCCATCACCAGCCCCCTCTCGCCACACCACCCTCAACTTTCTCTTTACTATCTCCCACTCTTTCACTCTAAACTAATAATTCCACCACCACTCAAATTAAACACCGCCAACTGATTTTGGGCTTATCCGGCGACCGCTACCACCATCTAAAATGCCAACCACCATCACTACCATCTAAATCCCCGATTATCATCACCCTTGAATGTTTAATTTGCACTTTCTAGTTGGATGTACTTGATCAATTGAAGGCTCAATTGTAGCTTACGAGCTTCGGAGGCCACCACCACGCAAAAAGAAGTAAGTTTTCTTTTGCAGGCAAATTTAACCACAAACCCATCACCATAAACTCATCAACGAGCTTGAACTCAATCAGTTGTGTTTGAGGCAGTTAAAATCGGTAGTGGTGTGGTGGTTTCTAATGATGGAGCGGCGGTGGCAAAGGTGTGGCGGTGGTGGTCGGTGATGGTAGAGTGGCAGCGAGTAATGAGAGAGAGAGAGAGAGTAGAGAGAGGTGGGTAGGTGACCATCACGACTCATCACTGGCGATGGTATTAGACCCCCTGTTTGTTAACTTCTATCCTGAACTGACCCTATTTCACTACAAGAATTTACATCTATAGCGACAAACCCTATAGCGACGACACATCCTAGTCGCCATAGGGCCACCTATGGCGACGTCGCTATAGGAAGATCTTGATTTTTGACTATCCTAACCCTATTGTCGCCATAGGTTGAACTATAACGACCAAAATTTGTCGTCGCTATAGAGTCTCTTTGTCAGCGTCATATCCTCATTTAAATTAATTTTTGATTTATTTAAATAAATGTAAAAAAATTAAAAATTAACTTACACCCTATAGCGACGACTTGTCGTCGCCATAGGTTAAAAGCTTTTTTTTTTTCCTTTAAAAATAGTTGGAGGGAAATAATCCCGCCATTATGAAAAGCTTATCGCGACGACATGTCGTCGTGATAGAGTGAATTATTTTTTAATTTAATATTAATAAAATTAATTAAATAATAATAATAATAATAATAATAATAATATACTTAGTATTATTATATTAAATGTTATTATTATATATAATTAATGTACAAATTATTATTATTATTATTATTAATTAATGTACAAGTTATTGTTGTTATGATTATTATTATTATTACTATTATTAATTAATGTACAAGTTATTGTTGTTATAATAATAATAATAATAATATACTTAGTATTATTATATTAAATGTTATTATTATATATAATTATAAACAATTAATGTCAATTTGGGACAAAGATGTTCGGTTATGATATTTAGAGTCAGTTACATGCATCAAAAGTTAAGTACGATTGAATTAAGATCATTGGTGTTTAATTATCATCAATGAGTGTCAAACAATATCAAAGATTTTGGTTATGATAGTTAGGGACGGTTATATACGTCAAATATTAGCTATATCGAATTACAATCATTGGTGTTGAATTTCACACTTTGATGGTAATGTGTGGGAAATTATACTTATTACCAGTAAATTAAGCTAGTTTATCGTTAATTATCATTGATAAGTCTCAAACATTGTCAAATATGTTTAATTATGGTAGTAGGATTGATTACATATGTCAAATGTTAGTTCTAATTGAATTATCATTATTGATGTTAAATTTCACACTTTGATAGTAATTTACGTAGATATATGCTCAATTATCATCAATGAGTTTCAGAAAATGTTAAATATGTCTAGTTATGATAATTAAAGTCGACCACGTACCTCTAAGGTTAGCCATATTCGAATTATTATCATTGTGTTGAATTATATACGTTAATGGTAATTTACGAGAAACTATGCTTATTAACGGTAAATTAAGTCTGTTTATGCTTAAATATCATAAATGATTGTGAAACAATGTTAAATATGTGTGGTTATGATGATTAAGGTCGATTACCTACATCAATGGTCCATTATGACTTAATCACGATAAATGTTGTGAATTATACATATTTACGGGATATGATGCTTGTTAATGGTTATTAAGTTTATTTATAATAATTAAAACAATAATAATAATAATAAATAAATAATAACCATCATCATGATAATAATAATTATAATAAAACACTAATAATAATAAATAATAATAATATAATAATATCTTTAATAATAAATAACAATAATATAATAATGCACCCTATGGCGACGACATGTCGTCGCCATAGGGTTTCAATACCCGCGCGTTGACCCCGCCCAATTATTTGCCAAAAAAAAAAAGTAAAAGACCCTATGGCGACGACATGTCATCGTCATAGAGTCCAGGTGCATATCTGCCATACAAAACCGATCTGTTTCGTCTCTTTCACCCAAATTTCACCCCTAAACCACCCAGTCGAACCACAGCCTGCATTCCTTCAAGTTGAAGCCGTCCACCACCACCGTTGCACCTCCTTGTTCGTCTCGTTACCCTCCTACTCCAAGATTGAAGCTACCCACCACCATCATCGCAACGTTTGCAGTCCAAAAAGGCCACCCCCGCTGCCATATCAGCCACCAACACCAAGATTGGCAGTGCACACAACGTTTTAGGGTTCTAGCTACCATCATTGTTAAACTTTTAAGGTTTGATTATATATTTTTTTTGAGATTTGGTTTGAATTTTGTTGGTTGTTAGATGGAATGTCTATTGTTTGGTTGTTTGGGTAGAAATAAGTTGTAGGTTGTTAGATTTGGTTGAATGATTTTGTTGTTTGTTAGATTTATAAGATAATGTTTAGTTGTTTTGGTAGAATATAGTTGTAGGTTGTTAGATTTATATGATTAAAAGTATAATTGGATTGTTTTGGTTGAATAATAATGTTTGGTTGAATGATTTTGTTGTTTGTTAGATTTATAAGATAATGTTTAGTTGTTTTGGTTGAATTAGTTGTAGGTTGTTAGATTTATATGATTAAAAGTATAATTGGATTGTTTGGTTAAATGATAATGTTTGTTTGAATGATGTTGTTGGTTGTTAGACTTATAAGATAATGTTTGGTTTTTTTGGTAGAATGTAGTTGTAGGTTGTATTGTCAATGGTGTTAATAATAAAAAATAAATTTTCTTCATGGCTTAATAATAAGTTCAATACGTCTCCTGAAAAAGAACTCAAAGCATTGGCACATGGCCCCGTGTGCACATATTTTTGCACAGCTTGTATTGTCAATGGTGTTAGATTTGTGGTACACAGTCGTGATATCAGACACACTACACAAAACAGCGGTGTTGTTACAGTAGGAGAAGATGGTACACGTTTTTATGGTCAACTAGAAGACATCTACGAGTTGAAGTATATAAATGGCTACAACGTTGTACTATTTCGTTATATCAATATAGCATCAGCTAAAAAAAACGATAAAAGGAAGAAATCTAAATTTATATGAGAAATGGGCTGCAAACAACAGCCAATCACTTCCTGTGCAATTTGATCATACAGGAAAACAATATAAAGCTATTGGAGAAAATAGTCAATTATTTGTCCGAGCTTTATCCAATCATATTTCCACTGCTCCTTTTTATTATCCCACTTGGAATAAAGTTTCTGATACGTTCAAGATATCCTTGTTCAATTTTCTGAAGGCGAGTATTTATGTAGTGTTTTATTTGTAATTTGATAATCATAACTTTTATATGTTTCTAATTATTTTATTTTACAGGAATATTTTGATCTAGAATCTCATCGTTGCTCAGACAACTGGCAAGGTATACAACTTGGAATCCATATGGATTGCCAACGAGCTTTCAAAGACCAAAGATATAACATGAAACAACATTTCTTAAATCAAGGAGGCTATGATAATATTGAGCAGGTTGTCAATAATCCACCCGAATATCAAACTCAAGAGTCATGGGAGCAGATGGTTGAGTTGTTCTCAAGTGAACAACATAAACATCTTTCTCAAAAAGGCGTAACAAATAGAGCTAAACAGCTCTATCCAAGTCTGCATGGTAGTCAATCAATGCTCAAAGGCGATATTTTCAAGTAAAAAAACATATATTATGTACATCCTATATATTATTAATTCTTTTCAAATATTATGAATATTGTTTTTAATGTTTTTAGGAGCAACAAACTGGGACCTCAAGTCACATCGAAACGTGGATGATGGCGTATTACAGTGAAGGTTCAGGATGGGTCAACCAGAGAGCAGAAGAAGATTGGGTAAGTTTAATATGTAAGTATGCTATTATCATATGTTCATATGTTCATAATATATCGTGTTTGGTGATTTTGACCCAATATGATCTATATGCTATCCATATTTGAGAAATATTGCTTTTGATGAGTTGTTAGTTTATATATTAAAACTTAGGAATTTTATGTTAGTTGTGCTTATAAATTTATAAAACATGGTCTATATGCTATCAATATTTGAGAATCCTTAGTTTTGAGAAGTAGTTAGTTTATATGTTGAAACTTGAGAATTTTATGGTATTGTGCTTATGATTAAACAACATGCTTTTTATCATTTTATAATAGTTATGCTGTCGAAATTTTATAAGAATCATAATATCGTTTCATTTTAATTATTTATAATTTCAGGCAAAAATTGAATATCAATATGCCCAAATGCAAATGGAGGCGGGTGAGTCGCCCGTTAATGAGATGGAATGTTTAGAGTTGACATTAGGACAAAGACGTGGTCATACGAGAGGTGTTGGACGAAAAGTAAAAAATATCTCTCGTTATGAGCCATCAAGCGGGTCATCATCACATCGGGATGAAGAAATAGAAGCACTAAAGAGACAAATGCAAGAAATACAAGAAAGAATGAATCAATTTGAAAGACAAAAGCATAATCCCGATAACGATGAAGATGGTGAAAACGAAGACAATTAAATAGTTTGTTTGTTTGGGTTGTAAAAACTTAAAATAGTTTGGTATGTAATTAACTAAAATTGGTTGATTTTCATTTGGATATTTGATATATTAGTTTCGAATTTCTGTGAATTTGATTTGGGATTTTGGTTGGTTTTTAGGTAAAAAAACTGGAAAAAAACAGAATTTTAAAAATTTAATTTTTAACCAGATACCCTATGGCGACGACATGTCGTCGCCAAAGGGTGAACTTATTTATTAAATTTAAATTTAAAAATATCTATTTCAACTAGGTTTTGGCGACGACATGTCGTCGCCACAGGGTTCTACGGCGACTACGTCTATTGCGACGACCAGTTTTTGAGCTATGGCGACAAGGCTACGACTACTGACCCTATGGCGACGACATGTTGTCGCCATAGCCTATTGCGACGACAACTGGACCCTATGGCGACGACTTTTGTCGTCACGATAGATGTGTTTTCTTGTAGTGTTTAGTTGCGGGTGGTCAGAACTCTAAGCATCCACGGTTGTAGGGTGGTAGTGGGTAAATGTCCTTGTGTAAAGATGGTGGCCTGAGATTTCATCTCAGGCGATGATGATGATGGTGGCCTGAGATGTGATGATGAACGTGGGGGTGGGGGTGGGATGTTGTTAGAGTTTTTAGTGTAAATGGGAGGTCAAAAAGACTCTTTTACCCTCGTGTGAGAGGCACATGACATCTTTTAACGTGAAAAATAGACGTACGTTAGAGGAAATGACGAAACGTGCAAGATTTTTTAAACGTAAATGGCGTTTATTGTAATTTCCTTAGTTTAATGACGAAACCTGAAAATTGCTATAAACTTAAAAGACGAAAAATGTAATTTACTCTTAGTTTTTTCTTGAGAGGCATTGTGGTTTTAAAACAAAACGACTTAAAATTATTTTTGTCGTTAAAAGTGAGGGCATTTAAGTCAGACTTTTGTTCTCATTAAAAATAAAAGCATTCAAGTCGTTTTGTTTTAAGTATAAGAGATTTGTAACATGTACAAGGTTGTAAAAAGTAAAAAAAAAAAACATAAAAAGAAAACCAAAACTTAAAGAAAATAAATAAATAAATAGAACAAAAAGAAATTAAAGATAAAGTTTTTCCCTATCCCTCCTTCCACAAACCAAAAATCCAGTGAGTTCATCCACAACCATATTCTTTATCCTTCTTTTGATCAGTCATATATTCATGTAACTATATTAAGATAAATATCACATACTCCTTTGGTGTAAATCTTGCCTTATTGTATTTCTAGGGTTTATGTAAGGCTTTATTATGTGTACACATATATTCATGTTCCCATTTACATACTCTATATATGTTACTTCCAGCATAAACATATGATTATTCTAAGATCACAGCAGTACCACATTTGTCACTTGTGTTGCTAATATTTTACATCATGCGTTTTCTTATGTATTTATAAATGAATTTTTATTATTCCTCTTTGGATTTCTTGGACAAGCTAGTCTTGGATTGAATCTTACTTTTTGATTATCAATAACATTGTATGGTTTGAATCTAAGTACCCATACTGAATAGTTGAATCATGAAACCAATGCTTTGATACCAACATGAAATATAAAAAAAAGCTTCTTTTATATTTTATCAAAGTCACAGTCCTACAAAATTTAAAATTTGTCACGTATAGCGGCATTCATAGTCTTAAAACATATGGTCTTACATATTTTATTTATAAGCTTTACAAGAGGTTTATTTGATCTCATCCACATATTCGTCTTCCTTATATCCTCATCCATACTAGGATGCTTTTCTTGAAATTATACATAGATGTTATTAGCGTTCACGAAGTAACTACACCACACAGAATATTCTATTTAAAATACCTTTGTTAATTTTCTCATAGGCTTGTAACCTCAATTTAATTTCCTCTTCATTCTCTGAGGTTCATAACCTCATTTTCACAAGGATATTAACTCTTGAGGCTCGCAGCCTCAACTTAACTTACACTTAATCCCTTAAGGCTCGTAACATCAAGTTTATAACCATTTTATCCTTTGAGGCTCGTAACCTCATCTTAAGTTCCACTTTGACCTCTAATTAAGGCTCGTAGCTTCAACTTTGGTTAGCACATATCATTTCATCCTTTTTGACTTGCGGTTTTTGAATACATATTTTTACTTGTATGATTATAATTTGTACTCAGATATGCACATATATTGAGCATAAACCATAATATCTCACAAGTCTTAAGTTATTTATATTTATGACTTGATTATTTGTTATGTATCAGTCTATGTACCGTACGTGTACGTGACTGACAATCATACCACTGGAAGCTCATACATTTATATTGGTCATATAGGATGTGTTCGTTCTAAACAAAGGTACTACGAGATCTTTTATAGTCAACTGGTAGCTATGAGTATGGACCCCTCATTACCTCCTTTTCTTCGAGGACACAACTCCCTCGGTGCACCCACGGAGGACCCAATAACGTATTAGAGCACAAGTGTTGCACTACATTAATATCTTACATTGACTCGCCTAGAGATTTTGATCACTATGTTATCGATCAGTAAGGTTTCAAAGTTTCTTCGGTATCTATCGTCATTGGATTGTAGTCAATCACATTCTAAGCTACCATATGAGAACTTCTATACATAGGTCCTCTCACTCTACTATATATGCAAACACTCACAAGGCTACACAAATGATAAATATCTAGCATCATATATTGTGTTTTTCTTGGACCCAATCTTATTAATTGGAACTTCAAGAAACAATACACATTTGTTAGATCTAGCTAGTACTAAGGTAGAGTACATGACCTTGCCCACATTGACAAATGATTGCACGAAGCCTTCAAGTTTTAGTTTGCTACGTACCCACCACATTTCAATTTGCTGACTTATTGACCAAAGGTCTATCTACTGCACGGTTTGATCACTCTCTTCGGTCCAAGGTCTAAGCTACGAATCATCGACACATACAATTTATATTGTTCGGTTCATTCCAACAAAAAAGATGCAAACATTTATTTATGGTGACATAATCATCTAGTGTGAGTGCTTTATATATATTTGATATAATAAACATTTGAACCTTTTTTATAAGGTTATTAATCAATTTCTTTATCTTTTTAATTAGCATATGAGTTAATCTTATAGGTATTTGAAGTAAGGAGATTGATGATATTGGTCAAAGGAAGATATATAGAATTCTGAAGCGTTTGACTTTTGTAGTGAAATGAATTAAGCAATCCCATATGTGGATTGTGGTCCAGTTAAAGCTCCTTAGAAGATATTCGATTCATTGAAGGAATTTGAGTGGCAGTTGCTTCCTGTCGCTGCTGTACGTGGTCCAAACAAAAACAGCCCAGATTCTTGATTCCATAAGATATTGTAAGATATCATTACTCTTCTAAACATTAATCACAATATCATGTGAATCATGTTTATTAAGTTTTACTCAATCTAATTACAATAATATGTTTTATTCAATCATGTTAGACCTTCTCGATCCGTCTTGGAAGAAAGAGGCCGTTGTGGAAGAAAGATAAGCAGGCTGGGAGGACGTGAAGAGAGGGATGTTTGGAGAAATAAAAAACTGATGAACATTAAGTAGTTAATTGTTTATAACCAAATTAAATCATTTTAACAAAATCAAACACAAATGAAACTGAATAACTTAACAAGTTAATAATTAAGATTCAATCCCAAATTAGGTCAAACAAAAGAAAGTAGTTACTAACACAAACTCCACCCTAGAGGTGGTCAAAGATGAGTCAACCGCTCATGACGATGACTATATCTTAATATCTTGATTTCATGCTTCGAATCGTGTTTGGAATGATGAAATGATGAATTTCCTGCGATTGGAATTATCCAAAACCGTGGCTTTTTGCTTCAAAACGAATCTATATATTCAAACTTAGGTTTTATCCCTTTTCATTGTGTCAAAAATAAATGAAAATCCGGAGAAACACCACGTGACATCACCTTTAGTCACACTCAATAACTCATAACACATACCCTAAGAAGTTTTAGCTGGTTTGTAATAGTTCATCCGACAACACAATTGTGTGCAAGTATTTACCGTTCACAATAATGATTTGATCAGCTTGTTGAATCCTTTTAGGAATTGAGGAATTGAAGGGGCTTTTCATGGGATTCACCATTGATATTAATCAACATACAAGATCTTAACTAACAAATGGATACTTAGTTCCAAAGAGTGGTCGAGACAAAATAAAGTACTGATAATATAATATTATAATATTGGATTTGATATTTGTAAATAAAAACCAAAACTTTGAAAAACTGAAACCGAAACAAACCAAATTAATATACGCATACACTAAACTTCATTAATAGACTTCATATTCATATAATAAGATGGAGATCAAACTAACGGAAATCACCCATAGTTAGAACATCATACTAGTACTAATTAATTAATTACACAATTATATAACTAATTAAGATAGATACAGATATGATTAGTTGTAATATCCATATGAGTTAAGACTGAGTTCAAGAGAAGCTTTGTCATCAGACCGGTACCAGCTTCCCTCGGTGTAGTAACCTCCGGTGCTATGCTCCAATGGCGAATTCGCGGTCTTCATGCTGAAGAAATCGTGGTGGGTGGCGTCATGAATCGGAAACAATGGCAGTGTTTCAATCTCTGTTGAAGTCTCTCCTTGTTCTTGATCATCATGATTGTGATTCTCTAAGATCTCATAAGTTTTCGGATTGATTTTGTCGAAAAAGGAGCATGAATCGACGCTGATACGCGATCTTGATCCGATGTTCCGGCTAATTCCTCTGGTGGCCTTGCTCTCTCCAGGTGGGGATATTGAACACTTCTGTATGTGCATGTGCTAAAGGTAGTTTAATCTGTTATGTTTTTGACAATGATATTTGGTAATATGAAGTGATTATTATTATTATACATATGGAATAAGCTAGGTGTTTTTTATTCTAAATAAATTAACAAACACTTTTGTTCAAACATTAAAGTGTAATATCTTTGATTAACATGAATAATTAATCAGTTTGGTAGCTAGCATAATCTCAAAGATCCCCTAAACCCTAATTCCTCACAATAACTGTCCATATTCCCCATGAAAATCTGATGCATATGAATTAGTAAAATAGTTAATTGTTTAAATGAGAATCTTGTGTATTCTATAAAGTGTGTACGTGTGTGTTTATTATTATAATTCTATCTATATATAGATGTATACATGTGTATTTATGTATGTACCCTGAAACTCTTCTCCATTGCAACAGATCCATAGCCACACCCAACAGGCATCACTCCTTGTGAAGAAGAACCAACCCCTGAAAAAAGATCTCAAGAATTCAAAATCAGCCACAAAATATAACTAAAAATACAATCTTTTCAAGAAAAATCAACATAATTTACTAAAGGGTATGCATAAAGACCACAAAAATTTGCAAAAGTCAACCTTTAAGAAAAAAGATTCAAAATTATTAAAGGGTTTGCAAAGAGACACAACCTAATTGAGAAACAAACATAAAGCCTTGAACTAATTTGATCATGAGTACTATATATACCAATATGATGTGTGGTGTAGAGCTTGTGTTGGTGAGCATAAACATGCGGTGGTTCTTGATGGTGGTAGTGGTGGTGGTGCGGTGGAATCTGCATGGCGGCAGCGGTGGGCAGATGGTGATTGATGTGATCGGAGAAGGTGGACGGTGGTGGTGGGACGACGGTGGGAGTGAATCGTTTCTTCTGTCTTTCACGAGCTTTATGGTTCTGAAACCAATAAAACACATTCTTGCCTTCAATCTTGCCGTACTGTCTGAGTTGTGCAGCGATTCTCTGAATCTGATCAGCGGTTGGTGATCTGATGCCATTGTTGTAGTAGAGTTCTTTGAGGATTCTGATCTGATCACTTGTGGGTGTCCATCTTGTGCTGCTTTGCCTGCATGCATAGCTGCTGTTGCTGCTGTTTTTGTTGCTGAAATCTTGAAGATCAGATGCTTGTTGTTGAGTTTCCATGGTGTTCTTCATCAATCAAACAAAACCCTAATCACAAAACAACCAGAGAGAGAGTGTGTGTGTGTATGTGGGAGATGGTGATGGTGGTGGTGGTGCTGCAGCTGCTTATATAAGAAGAATGGAAGGAGTGTGCACATGGGAGATGCAGAGATACAATGACACAAACAGATACATTATACATAGAGAGAGAGTGTGTGTGTGGGGGTGAGAGAGAGATGATATCTGGAAGAGAAAGATTGAAGTTGACAGAGTGATGTTAAGAAAAAGGTAAGGGACAAAAGAGGGACTAGAAAGGATGCTACACACAAGGATTTTTCTTGGTGAAAAGCCATTTGTGAGCAGTCACTTATTTCATTACTTTATAGGGCTATCCCTTGAGCAAAATATATCTCAAATTTAGGTTAACATAATAATGTTTTTACTTTTTGTACAACTTGTGATGCATGGTGACCTACACAATTGAGGAAGGTGGTACTAAATATTTTGCATTCATTCTGTTTTACTTGTAATTTCATTTTAAGTTGTCACCCAAATGAACTTTTAAAAGATAAAATTGATTTTTAAAAACATTTTCAAAGAATATATATTGAAAATTAGAGAATGGTGCATTTAGCTTCTCTAGAGATATATCTTTGGAAAGAAAGAAACTACCCTTATAGTACAATTATAGCATGTTGTGTACATTTTCATTGATGTAATATTTTTTACTGTGTAGGTACGTTAATCTTATAGGAGATTGAAGTCTATTCATACGCATACAAGTCATCAGGAGTTTTATTTTAGTCACATGTTTTTAAAAGATCATAGGCGGTTCGTAAGTAGTAACCTTAGTGACTTAATGCATAGTTATTTTCCCTTTGTTTTGCGGCAAGAGTTTATTTAATGTAATTTTTGTAAGTATGAATGTAAGAGAGTTGTTTTGAAGCAGTATAATTATTTTCTGTTTTAGTGAATTTCTAGTCTAAGTGCATGGGGCTTATTTAACCAACACCATGACCAAACAAAATCCTAGATTTCATGCGATTACGATGAAATGTACCTACGCTCACTTGATCAATATGCTACATTATATTTGTTATGTGTTTTGTTTTTCTAATTAAACGGACGGGATGATTACAACTTCCGATCCAATAAAAGCATACGTTAAACATTATAACAATGAAGTGTCTTGATAATAGGATTGGGTTAAAAGTCAAGTAATTTTAGTAAAGCACCTGGTAACTTTCTTTTTAACGGCAAATGTACGAGTCTGCTTCGGAGGATACGTGTTATCTTAATCGGGCCAACCTATCCGTTTCACAGTCAGGACCGCACCCCAACCCCATCAGGAGAAAATCTATTGCTGACAAAACTCACTATATCAACTCTGAACACCTTGTAACTAACAGATAATAAAGTGGTTCAAAATGAATTTTTAGTTTAGTTACTATTGTGCAAAGTATTTCTAGCTACTATAAGGTAGCTAACTCTAGTTTAATTAGTTTGGTTATTTGATAGTTTTCCGTAGAAAATTCCTTTGGATTTGTAATAGTATTCAAGATTCCCTATGTTTGAGATTTGAAATTATATAGCAGCCTTGAAGAGAGATTCTTGATTGAGAGGAATGAAATGAATGCTACAAAATCATATGTGACAATGATGTGTTTTTAAATGCTATTGAATATAGGATATGAGGGGAAAGAGAGAATCACTACCTATATGATTGTTTAATGTGTTATGAATCTAACACATCTATAACTTATAATAACTATGATTACATAGTCTTTTTGTAGCCATCCACGTAAGTGGCGCGTCCGCATTATTCCATGTCATTATATCTTTTAATCTTGTGTTACAATGAATTTAAAAATTATTAACTAATATCAATTATAATGAATATTATATTTGACATCTTTCCTTATAAGAAATTACTAATTATATTAACAAATAATGATTAAGTTATTAATTTTAATATTAGCATTAACAATTTTTTGTTTTATTATAATAAAAGTTTCTTTCATATTTTCTTTTGAAATAATACTTTTCTTTTAATTAATTTTAAAATTCATACCATTATTCATATTTTCGGCAATGTTTATTTTTTAACAACCTTTCATTTATATGACTTTTATCCAGCTTTTATAACTTTTAATATCATTACAAAAAAAAGTATTTATAACTGTAAGAACAATTAGTTTATAATTTTAACCGTTCCTTGTCTTAGATACGTATCATTGTTACATACTTTTGTAAATTATATCAAATTTGTTCATTAGTTGCTATTTTTTTCTTTATTTGTTTGTTCAATCATTCTACCTTTATTTGTTTCTTATTGTGAAACGATATAATTTTTTGATACTATATATATATAGATAGAAAGTTTACGGTATAAAGTTGAAAAATCATGCGAAGTGTGCAAAGTAATTCCAACCATTGATTTAGGAGATGAACGGTTTAGATTAAAGATGAAATAATCACGAATGGAATGATGACTAGAGAGGTAAAATCGAAAATAGTCTACATTTGTTGACTTTATTTAAAACACCTCCAGTTTTTTAAACGTATATAACTTTTTATACGACGTTATTTTTTAACAAATTTACACCATAAAATCGAGCGTTTTATTCTCTTTAATTTGAATATAGTATTGATGTACTTTTTTTCAAAAATATCAACACATTTTTTAAAAAAACTTCTATGTGCTACGCGTATAACTAACTTGTGTGATTATTCACTGCGTAATTATGAACATAACTTGAGTAATTATCATATAACTTGAGTAATTAAAAATACAACTTGGGTGATTATTTTATATAACATGAGTAATTTTTTTTTTGCGTAATAATATATATAACTTGCGTAATTATGTACCTTTTATGCGTAATTGTAGCACGGACAAAACTACCCCTCTGCCAAAAAACACGTATCACGCTCTGGTGACTTCGTACGCTTCGCACAAAAATTAGACTTTGTATAGTAATCAGCCCCTAATAAATATATATAATATATATATATATATATATATATATATATATATAAAGTTTACGGTACAAAGTTGAAAAATCGTGCGAAGAGTGCGAAGTAATTCCAACAATTGATTTAGGAGATAGATAGTTCAGATTAAAGATGAAATAATCACGCATGGTATGATGACTAGAGGGCTAAAATCGGAAATAATCTACAATTGTATACTTTTTTAAAACTCCTCTAGTGTTTTTAAACGTATATAACTTTTTTATACGACGTTATTTTTTTAAAAAAATCGAGCATTTTATTCTCTTTAATTTGAGTATAGTATTGCTATACTTCATTTAAAAAATATCAACACTTTTTTTAAAAAAATTCTATGTGTTGCGCATATAACTTGCGTAATTATTCACTACGTAATTATGAACATAACTTGTGTAATTATCATATAACTTGCGTGATTATTTTTTATAACGTAAGTAATTTTTCTTTGCGTAATAATAAATATAACTTGCGTAATAATACATATAACTTACGTAATTATGAATATAACTTGCGTAATTATGTACCTTTTAAGCGTAATTGTAGCGCAGACGAAACTACCCCTCCGCCAAAAAACACATGTCACGCTCTGGTGACTTCGTACGCTTCATACGAAAATTAGACTTTGTATAGTAACCGGCCTATATATATATATATATATATATATATATATATATATATATATATATATATATATATATATATATATATATATATATATAGAGAGAGAGAGAGAGAGAGAGAGAGAGAAATGTTACGGTACAAATTGTTTTTTTCGTACGAAATGTACGAAGTTATCACAGAAGAATGGACGTTACAGGTGGAATTATAACGCAAGAGTAATAATTAATCACGCAGAGATGGAATTATCACGCAAATATGAAATTATTACGAAAGAAGATATTCTTGGGTGATAATTTCATCTATGCATGAAAATTCCACGCGAGTATAATTTGTCTTGTGTAATTAGCATTTTGTTCTTGCATGTTTACTATTATTCTTGCGTGATAATTTAACTTTAAAACTTCGTACGCTTCGTATGAAAAAAACACTTTGTATAGTAACCGGCCTATATATATGTATATATGTATGTATGTATGTATATGTGTGTGTGTCATTTTAAATATTGTTAACCCGTATAATACACGGCTTACTAACACAATCATGTTTATATATAAAGTTATTTTATTAATTTTTTGAATGACTAATTAACTCAAATAAATTGTTTGTTTATCCTTGGATGAGAGTGAAAAAACTTTTTATTAATCTTAATTTTATCGTAATCAGTCAGTGATTTATTACTGTATCTAGAAAAGAACCTCTTACACACATTAAGGTATTATTTTATAAATTCAATATAAAAATACTCATTTGCTCTTTAATTGGTTTTCCTTTTATTATCAAACACATCTTTTTTAAAACCTACTCTTAAAATTACCTATTGTCCTCTTTATACAACTCGAGTCTTAAACCAATATGAACTTGATCGAGTGTGATAAATTTACCTAATGCGTGAGTTCAAAAGGGCTCTGTCACTTACCGACATCAATTTAATTAATGGAATAGTAATAAAAAATGGATAATGTTGTCATTTATACGTTGTTTAGAAATGGATCTACAAAGATACTTAAATGGTTATCTTCATTTGTAATTTATTTAATTATAGAAACTTTATAAAATATTTTATCAAAAGTATCTGAAAGTAGGGGTGTTCAAAATCGGATATCCGAAAATTTATGATAGTAGATTTCATTATCCGAATCCGAATCCAAATCCAAACGGATGTATGAATTCCAAAAAAAATATGTATTTTTTATAAAAGTTTGATATTTTTTATTTAAAAAGTTTTCAGATATCTGAAGTTTTTATAAAAATATCCGATATACTCGAAAGTATCATAAATTTCCAATTAATCATCATTATTTATAAGTTTTATAAAAATATTTTGGGTAATTCGGATATCCGAAAATCCTCAAAACACTATCCAAATCCAAAAATTCGTATATTTCGGATTCGGTTTCGGATGCGGATATTTTTTTAACAACACTACAAACACATTTTAGGGAAAAAACATAATGAATATATACAACTCTCTCAAAATAGCATCGAAAATGATTTTCAACATAGTGATTCAATGTGGGACATTAAAATGAAGTCATGCTTTATTCCAAAGAGCCACTCACCCGGGCTAACATCGGTCCGATTGAGGGGCTATGTAACGTTAGTTGATCCCAACCATCATATCAATCTTGTAATAATTTCATTTTGTTCTAGCAAATTGTTAGATTGCTTATTAACTTCTTCTATCATTTCATAGCGATCTTAAGTACGTTTATCAAGCATGCATGGTTAATGGTTAGTTTACCTCAGAAATTTATCAAATGCCTTTACACTATGGTTAAATGGTTTCAATCTAGAAGTTTAATGGTAACACAGACTTACCGACTTCTATGTAATAATGTTTATACACGTGAAAGAATTTACATATGTTTCGATATATGCATATAACAGAATACATAATTTGAGTATATTGAAAGTAAGTTAGTGTAAAAATTAGTCCCTATTTATTGTTTTAAAGGCAAATAATTGTTTGAGGTTTGATTTTGCCTTCGTAAAACCCTAAGGGCCCTTATGTGAAACTGTTGGAATTGAGAATTACATTTTCTGTGCGAAAAGGAGAATCTGGAAGCAGTGATCCAATGGCCCACATGGACATATAGATCGATAGATAACTGTTATAACTTATAAACCCTTTCACTCATCTATCTAGTCACCTTATTTTTTATTCAATGCATGAAAAATGAATAATAAGATTAAAATATATATGAGTAATGTTATATTTTTAACTGGGTCGGAACCGTGTATTATACCAGTTTGAATGATAAAAACAATAAAATTCATATAATTATAAAAAAATTTAATAACTAAAAAAATTCTTATTACTATATATGATAATGCAAAATAAAAATTTACAACAACATTTTATGATTCTTAAATATTTCTATGTTTATAACATTTGTTTTCTAGGAGAGCGATCAAATGAAAACCATGTTTATAATTGAAATTAAATCGTAAAAACCACCTCTATCCAATTATATAAGTTATAAATTATTTATATTTTAATTATTTAAAACATGTATTTGAGTAAACTTTAATCTTATTTATTGAGGTCCTTATATATTTGATAAATTTAAACCCCAATGAACGATGATGATGACGAAACAAGTTACATATACGTAACTCATAGTTGTACACTTGGAAACACGTACTTACATATACGTAACCTCTGTTTTTTATAGTTTTCATTTATAATATGATTTTCAAAGGATCTATTCCTTGTTTTCTATTTGTAACTTTAACATACTTATCTATTACTAATAATTTTAAAATTTACTTTTAACCCTGGATTGTGCAACATATAGTTACATGTGCGTAAAACCAGGATGCATCAAATACAAGCCAACCTTGGATGTAGTGATTGTCGTTAACTCTTGTTTGTGGTCATTATAAAATATACCAAAAGAGAAAATTGTTTTTTTTATACTTGAAATGAATCTTTTTATCAAAAGATGTAAGCTTATAAGTACATCTAAGGATGAAAGTGCCAGTACCAATGTTACTGTTGGATATAATATTTACTTCTATAACACGATTACCAAGCGAAATCACTTGTAATCTAGTATCATTACATAAGCCATTTTGCTATTTTAGGATTTCATTCAAAGCTAGGATGATGGATCTGCCAATATTGCTGGAGTGTTTAAAATCTAAGAACACCAATTCAAAATAACCCAATAGCATCGTATCAACTCATCCCGCAAACCACTCCCAAACATCGATATGTAATATTTGAATTACATGGAGATTGCATCTTTAGATTTAAAAGATGTGACTGTTATCACCAAACTTGCAGTTATATATCTTAGAAAATATTCCAGACACTCCGTCGCTATGGTACCCAAACCGACTAATGGCTACAAAAGTCTAGGCAGGAATCTTATAAAAAATCATATTAAAAATCATATCTCAAAATCCCGGTGCAAGGGAGCCAAAAATGACGGAAACCATGTTTCCCGCATCTGCATTCCATCGGTAATATGTCAGTAACTGTTCATTGTGACCTTAATTAAACGTAAATATCGTCGATATTAGATAATCATATCTATTGGTATTTATCAATGATCAGTCACTGATGAATTAATTTATATAATTCATTGTTTCTATTAGTGATATGAATCGTATACAGGACCTATCATATGTTTCACAATGTTTTACCCACCTTTGAACAATGTATATCTTATTTGCGAGAAAATATAGGTTTAGCCGAGATTAGTAGGGGATGGGGTGGGGTGTTTTTACTGTGCAATTTTTTTTTTATAATTATCCGTGGTCCTTTTATAGTTTTATAGACAGCAAGGCGGCCCTAAATATAAAATATTCCAAGCATCAATTAATTGGCTACTATGAACTCATGTTAGGAGGATATAGTAGTATTTTCATAGGGGTAAACTTGGTAATTATTCATATTTGTTATTTTATTCTTTTATCAAGAAACTACAAATCAATGTTTGTTTCCGAAGACCAGATCTTTTATCGATCCCGAAAATGTATAATCATAAAATAAGCAAATAAGTTATTCACAAATTATTTTCGATAAATTACTGTAGTAATGATATATTTTAATTTATTATTAATTTACTTTAAGTTTCTGATTTTACATTTGCAAATATGGGTTGAAAACATAAATAGAAATTCCATTAATATGCTTTCAAAACATATAGTGTATAATAACATATCATCTCTTTCTTCCTTGATGTACAATTTTTATTCAAGAAAATGGAAATATTAATTTCATCACTTGAATGCTTTCTGTTGCAGTTTCATTCCCCATTTTCCAACAATTCTCTCTCTCTCACTCTCAACTTCAGCTTTTATGATTTGGTTTATTTCTTTGATATTGATGCATGCTACCATCATGAGTAGCTTCCCTTTCATTATCATGCATTTGTTTATATATATATATATATATATATATATATATGCATGTTGTTCTCATCTATATATGTTAATTTCTCTAGGACAATTAAAGGAGGCAGATCATGACAACATGGGTATATTAAAGATGAAGAATTTGTGTGTAATTGATTGTCAGTCAAGTCTTTTAAGTATTGATGAAATTGGATTTTGGCAGCAGGAATCAACAAAATCTGTACTCTCTCTAACCCTAAAAGCTTACCTCATTAGGGTTTGTTTGGTGCCGTTGGATGAGATGAACATTTCATGTGTGATTGATGCATCCAACGGTTGGAATCAAACAACCCGAGATAAACCCTAATTTAGTAGGAGCAGTGTACTGTAGGATATAGTGGTGCTGATGTATGATACCCTTTTCTTAAGGGTAATCATCTCTTTGATGTGTAGTTTTCACTTCCCGTATCTCTTCACTCAAAATCATCAAGATTTCATCTTTCTCTCACATACACATATATAATAATAATATTATATATAATATCCCAACAGCCAGAGATTTTTTTTGAAACAACTATAGTTTAAATACGAAAAAATGTCATAATAACGTTTTAAACGTGTTTCAGTTTGATCAGTCATGTATATTTTTGACAAATTAAACAACTAAACTATCAAATCGAGTAATCATTGAATATTCTTATGTCAAAAAAATAATGGAGAAAATATGTAGTGGTCAAAATTTTCAATATTTTTTGATATTATATTAAAAAATAAAATAACATGTTAATTATATTAAAAAATAAAAAATTAACTAAGATTCACGTCACGGTTTCACATCATCATAAAAAAAACATATTTTCTAATTAAAATAAAAAAAACATGTTAAACTAATTATTTAAATAAAACATAAAAGTTGAGTGACATAATTAAAACATGTCGCCGCTAATAGTCTCCTCAATTATTTTTAGATTCAAACAAATTACGGTGACAATATCGCCGCTATTAAGGTTAATAGCGACGACATCAATAGCGGCGATAGATTAGTCATTAGCGACAAATTAATAGCGGCGACTTGTTAGCGGCGATTTTCAGATATATTAGCGGCGACTTTTGTCGTCACGATTGGTCGAAAATTTTGTAGTGAAACTTATGTTACCTAATTAGAATACATTTAAAGTTACTATTTTATAAAGCTACCGCTTTAAATACTGAAATAAGTTGATATTAAAAGTTGTAATTTTGAAGTAGAAGTATATAGTTGCGTGAGTTATCATTTAGAAATTATAAAAATTCAATATCCCAGTAAGATGACATAAAATTATTAATTTGCAATCTAACAAAATATAATTTTCAGAAAGATTGTTGTTTAGGAATAAAAATATAGGTAACATGTTAAGAAGAATATTAAATTATTTATATATTAAGTTAGATATAAACAGTAACTATTAGCTTAAGTTTGCCCTTTACAATTGGAGCAAACATACATGGACATTATTTATCTGGCAACTACAAAGAGTGCAACTTATGTACAAAACTTTTATGCTATTTTGGTGTAAATTTACTTAAAAACAAAAATCTCATCATGCACTACATACTTACAGATACATGCATGCATGTATGTGTTTATATATGTGTGGATGCTATTATCATTTTATGTATATATAATTCAAAAACAAGATTTTTAAACGTATTTTCAATTTTTCTAATAACCAATTGAAATCGAAAATAAGATTCTTATAATTCCGATAAACTTCCTTCCATGGAATTTTGCAAACACTATGTGTGCTACTGTAATTATGAGGCAATAGACTTGAAAATGTTATGATTGTATCTATGAACGTCATTAATTTATCAATTTCTTTTAAACAAAACTTTGTTTAATTAATTAGCTATTTAAGATTAGACAATTTGTTTCACTACTATAGAAAAATGTATTTGTTACGATCAAATCCGTAACGAATTCATAGCAAAACGAGTGTTTGCTATGAATTTGCTCCGGATTTAGTTTGTAGATGATACTTTCGTCTCTAATTTGTCTTGCTACGGATTTTTGCTACGGACCAATATTTGCAACGGGTTTAGCTATAAAAATTGGCGTTGCTAATTTAGCTACACATTTGACTACGAATATTTGCTATGGAGTTTGCTACGGAGTTTTGTTTGATTTTAGCTATGAAATTTTTGCTACGGAAAATTTTGCTACAGTTTAGTTATGGATTTTAGCCACGATTTTGCTATGGATGTTTTATCTAAGATTTTGCTACAAATATTTGCTATGAAATTTAACTATAGATTTGCTACATTTTGACTATGGAATTGGCTATGATTTTTGCTATGAGTTTTGTTATAATTTTGCTATCAATCTTGCTATGGGTTTTCAATTTTTGCTACGGATTTTATAAAATTATTGCTACGGATTTAGCTACGAATTTGGTCTAAAACTTTCAAAAGATTTGTTTTTTATAATGTTATTGAATCTTTTCCTGTAAATGATATATACCACAACTTTTATAATATATACAATTGTAATTAAAGGTTAACCAAAACCAAAAACCATAAAGCATCCAATTGCAATAAGTTAAACATCTAAAAACATCACAGTTAATCCAAACCAAATAGTATAAAATATCCAAATCATCCAAAAACATTAATGTAGAAATCATAGTGGTTACTAGCATAAACTCCTTCCTTAACTTGATTGAATGTTTTGTGGTAGGTTTT
This sequence comes from Flaveria sonorensis, assembly GCA_025506505.1. Classification (NCBI taxonomy): domain Eukaryota; kingdom Viridiplantae; phylum Streptophyta; class Magnoliopsida; order Asterales; family Asteraceae; genus Flaveria; species Flaveria sonorensis. The sequence goes on along the minus strand of CM046440.1, from coordinate 66,472,951 downwards.
GTGATAGCATTCGAAGTTTCTCACTCATTTCAGCATATAGCCTTGTATTTTCTTCAATTTTCTCCATCATAGCGTTCTTCTCTGCTTTATCACGTTCTAACTCAGCTACTTGTTCTTTCAACCTTTGCACCTATAATAAATAAATTAGCGCATCACACTCATAACACATTAATACCAAATACATTAAGAACTCTTGTTTTTAACAAACTACAAACAAATAAAGCTTAGTATAAAGCACTTCATTCAAGTAAATTGTGTGTTTATGCTAGGATGATTCATCTTGACCTATTTTTATATTTTCTATTACCCATCTTGACCAATTAATATCAAATAAAAAAGTACTTTGCCCAAACTAACCTAAGTTGTTAGAATTAGACCAATAATGACTCAAAACATAATGAGTGACTTTGTTTTGCCAAGTCTATCCATATCCATGTAAATAATGTCCAGATCAACCCAACTAAAAACAAATAGGTTAGGATTGTCACCTCTAGTTGTTACTAATTCATGCAAACAATCATCTTTCCATACAACAATTTAATATGTATAAATACAAACCTTCTACTACGATGAATTATTGATATCACAATAAATATACTTTTTTTGTTATTAAAATACATCGAATTTCTATCACTAAAAGAGAATACAAACCTCATCACTTCTCCCAGGTGGATCATTACTAGGCATTGATGGTGTGTCGGTCAGCACCACATCGGGTCACAATTGTTGCCAGTCCCGTACAATCTACCTTTTTTATTTCCCCCGCTAGTTTGTGACCACAATTCCATATCAAGTTCAGGGTGTAAGGTATCATCCTCTCCATACCTCTCAACAACACACTCCTTATATTTATTCTGAAATAAGAAAAAATTAATGCGTTAACATTCTATAATTTGCATATATAAATAACTATAAGTGTTTAAAGTTTACATGTTAGGAAATAATACAAAATACATACCTACACATGCTTGAAAATCATAGAATGTGTTCATCACTCTAGAACAAAACAATTAAAGACAGTGCATTGGCTTCAAAATATCCACTAAGTTTTAGATACAATAGTACATGCGGGTTAACATAATATGGTTAAAAAAGCAATATAACCTAAAGTTTTAATCATATTATATTACAAGCTAGAAATCCGATTCAAAATGATACTATAACTTGATTCTACAACCTTGTCTTTGTAAAAGCAACAATACCATGTTTGTATATGAAAACATGCACTATTTATCCTTTTAAACGGTGGATTTAAAAAAACACGACACATTATTCTAAAATTTTATACTTTAGTAAAAAAATATAATTACAAAGTAAAGGAGACTTACTATAGTTTCAACGGCCCTCGAATCAACCCAATTCAGGTTATGCTCATGAATGTTCTCTTCCACATCATCGGCTTCTCTCAAATCATCTCCTATAGACCCACTACCCGTTAATCTGTCTAGGGGTCTCGACCCTTTCTTTGCATGGGTTTGCATCCAGAATTCATCAAGCGTAGCACGTCGTTTTAATGTCTTATCCTAAATAATTCATATTCAAATTAGATGAAAACTATTATCATTAAAGAAACATATATAGAACATTAACCATATCAAGAAAAATGATTGAACAATATATAGTATATGAATTTATCAAGATAAACAGAAAAGTAATAACATATATAACACCATGACGGGAAAACTAAGTACTAATAAGAAATAAAAAGACAAAAGTGTCTTATATATTTATTAAGTTTTAGGCTTATTTTTTTACCGAAAGGATACACTTTGAACGAAAAAGAAGTCATTTTTAGTGTGTATTTTGCATCATTCAAGAGCGTGAGAAGTGAAATATTATGTATCAAAATATGACAACTTGACATTCTTATCAAATTTTTTCTGACCGTGACAAAGCTTTTTGACCCGAGCGTATGTCTACCGCCTGTTGCTTTCTTTCTGTTTACACTGTTTATAGAAGATTTGGATTTCCATGAATCGCTATTCCATATCTCAACTAGTGTTGTCCAAGCCTCTTGACTAATCCAGATTGGCTTAAATGGAAGAATGACACTCAAATCATTCCCAATTTCTATACCCTCTTTGATCGCAAGGTCCTTGGCTTTATTACGAGCCCTCTTCAACAAATCAGGAAACTTTCCCTTTATGCATTTTCCCAGCAAGATCGGACCAAAGGCTTCCACTCATCCTCCCATTGATAGTATTTCTGTAAGTAAAAAACCATTTATTAATTATGTATGTATTTTTTATCATGTTATCAGCATTGTTATATATAAATATAAGTAAACACCTCAAAACGCTCAAACAAACATTCTCGATGATAGGAAGGAACATCTTTCCATCCTAGCCAAGGACCCGACCACATAGACTGTAATATGGAACCAATGGTTCGGGAAACCTTATCATGGATATTAAATCTACAAGATGAAAAAAATTAAAGCACTATCAAAAACAATTTTTTTTATTTACATGTAAAAAATAAAATCAACAAATAAATACTTACTCGCCATGTTCAACCCAAATTTGAACGCGATTTTCTCGTGCAGGTACTGGGTCTGGGACTACCGGTCCCCGTCGCCTAGAAGTAGTGATCGGCTCCTCATCGTTGTCGCTACGCTCATGGAGAGACTCATATGCCTCCATAGTTATTCCATTGTTTCCTATACTACATTGACCGGTACCTCGACCGCCACCTCGACCTCTGTCACTTCCTGTTGAACCACGTGCCATAGTTTCTACAAAAAAGATAAAGTCATTAATATTCATAACAACTCTAATATATAGAAATTAGTAAAAAAACATTATATAAACAAGAACCATTATATAAAAAATGATAAAAAGCATTAATCATTATATTTTAGCTTATAAATATTACTAACAACTAACCAACTAATATGAATCCGAATCTTCATATTCTTCTACATCGTCATCATCAAAATCAGTGTCTTCAAACTCAACTTCTACACCATCATCATCATCATCATCATCATCTCCATTTATATCGTTGACTTCTTCGATTATCTCTTCTTGTACATGAGTAACAGGGAGCAAATCATCATCAAGTGCACTTGATGTACATACTAACCTTTCATTATCTTGAAAGACATGCTCATAATCTTCATTATCTTCATCACCTACTTCATTAGCATCTTCAGCTAGTTCATAAACCCCTGTCGGTGTTGTTTTACAAACAGCCCACCAGTCTTTCAATCCTTTTTCTTTTGAAGGATATGGTGTATAATACACTTGTTGTGCTTGAGATGCTAGGATAAACGGGTCGTCAACACATCCTATTGCCTTGGGTTTAACATCAACCATATTAGTCTTTTGGTCCACCCTTACACCGTTCACAGGATCAAACCAAGTGCATTTGAACACAACAACAACACAACTTCCTAAGTTACTATGATATTCCACCTCTAGGATTTCATCCAGCAATCCATAGTAGTCACTTTCATTTTCGTTATAAGAAGCCCCTTTCACACACACACCACTATTTTGGGTGACCCGCCCTTGGTAAGCGGTTTGTGTGTGAAACTTGTAACCATTAACCAGATAGCCCTTGTGTGATTGAACATAAGTGAGAGGCCCTTGTGCTATATCCCTCAAATGTATTTTCTGAGGGTCATTGATGACCTACATTAATATATTTATGTTAACATATTTACAAAAATATAAATTTATTATATATATAAGTTTGTTTAAGTGTTATGCTTACATGAAGTTGCAACCATTTAGCAAAAGAACTGTCTTTCTTTTTATCAAGTGTTGCTTGGTCATAATTCGGGAATGAAGCTCTCAAATATTCATCAAAGGACATAATGGCTTCATGAAGCTCTTGACAATTTAGCAATATATAAGTATGAACCTTGTGTTTGTCTTCATCACTAAAAACTATGTTTTTTCCACTTTTATTAAATAATCTTCGAGATGGGTGTTTGAATATACTTAACCGAGAATCAGTACTCAAAGAACATGGTATATTAGGCAATTGCGAAGCTCCACATTCAATCGTGTCTTAACTGTTGGCTCAAAATACAAGGAGCAATAGTTAGAAAGTTCATCTACGAGATATGATTCAACAATAGAACCTTCAACCCTTGCTCTATTTCGAATCGTTCTTTTCAATCGACCTAACTTCCTTTAAAGTTGAAGAAAAAAATGTTAGCAATTATATAACATTTAGCATGCAAATGAATATTTTGTTTAGTCAAAAAGAGTACCTCTCATATGGATACATCCATCTGAATTGCACCGGTCCCCAAGAATAGCTTCATTTGTCAAGTGTATAACAAGGTGTTCCATTGAGTCAAAAAAACCAGGTGGAAAAATCTTTTCTAACTTACAAATGGTCACAACTATACTTTCTTCAAGTTTTTGTAAATCCTCGATGTGTAAAACCTTGGAACATATTATACGGAAAAATGTGCACAACTCTATTATTGGTTCTGATATTTGTTTTGGTAGCATGCCTCTTAATACAATAGGCAACAATCGTTGCATAAACACATGACATTCATGACTTTTAAAGTTGTAAAAAGTACCATATGTAACGTTTACACACCCACCTATATTCGAAGCATACCCATCGGGGAATTTTACAGTTTTCAACCATTTACATACATCATTTACTTGCATCTTGCTTAAAGTGTATGATGCTTTTGGTTTCATACGTTTATTATTGTTTCCCACCCAAGTATGCAACAATGGTCGATTGCAAAGTTGCTCCACATCCAGTCTTGCCTTGATATTATCTTTTGTTTTTGGGGTATCCATGATTGTGTGAAATAGATTCTCAAAAACATTTTTCTCAATGTGAATTACATCAAGATTGTGTCGAATTAACAACATGGGCCAATATTCAAGTTCCCAAAAAATGCTTTTCTTTACCCAATTATGGGTTTTACCAAACTCAAAATCTTTATTCTTTGGTTTATAGGTTACACCTTCATAGACAGTTGGAATGTTAAAGACTTGTTCATATATTTCCCAACCAGTCAACTCGAGTGGGGGTCCTAATGATGACAGTACGGATTTATTAGCCCTAAATCCATTTCTATCACGACGAAATGGGTGGGATAGAGGTAAAAATCTCCGATGGCAATCAAACCAGCTTGGTTTCCCTCCAGCATGTAACCGAAAGGATTATGTGTCTCCCATACAATATTGGCAAGCTAAGTGGCCATGCGTGCTCCAGCCAGACAACATCGCGTAGGCAGGAAAGTCACTAACCGTCCACAAAAGGATAGCTCTCATCATAAAGTTTTCTTTACGATATGCATCATAAACTTCAATGCCTTCCTCGTACAACTCTTTTAGCTCATCTACTAATGGCCTTAGAAACACATCTAAGTTTTGACCAGGGCTTTTCGTCCAGGAATAACCACACATAGTTTAACAAATGAATCTTTTAAACTCATCCATGGAGGTAAGTTATAGATTGTAAGAAACACGGGCCATAATGAGTAAGGGTTTGAGTTCCAGTTATTTGGGTTAAATCCGTCAGTGCATAACCCAAGGCGAACATTCCTAACCTCACGGGCAAAGTTAGGATTCACCGAGTCAAAATGCTTCCAAGCCTTACCATCACTTGGATGCGCCATGCTACCCTCCTTTGTCTTATGATCATCGTGCCAAGTCATATCTTTTGCTGTCTTTGCTGACATATATAACTTCTTAAGTCTAGGACCAATAGGCATATACGTCATCACTAAATGAGGTACCTTATTTCGACCACTCTTGTAACGAGATTCCCCACACCATTTACATTGTGTTAATGCCTTGTCTTTCTTATAGAATAGCATGCAATGATTTTTGCAAACATCAATCCTTTCTTTAGGAAGACTAAGCTTTTCTAAGCTTTTCTTTGTATCATAAAAGCTTTCTGGTAGCTTGTTCTCTTTAGGCATCATTGCTTTAACCATGGAAATGTTGTGGTTGTAACATTCGGTAGATACGTTATAAAGTGATTTCCAATTTAAAAAGCTTGTGGCGGCTTGTAACTTTGAGCAAACTGTAACCTTCTCCCCCTCCCACAAAGGCTCATAGGAAGCTTTTAACATGTCATAGAATCCTTTTGCTTGTGGATTTGGTACATGTCCTTCAAAAGTATTGGAATCTATGTTTGAGTGTGGGGGTGTTGTATAACCAGATGGATACATGCTATCCAACACCATACGTCTACAACCATCATCATCATCATCATCATCAGAAGCAACTTCCTTTGTATTAGAAGATTGTCCTACCTCACGGATGGAAGATTCACCATGATCACACCATGTGTAGTAATCAGACATGAAACCCTTCATAAGCAAGTGTTTTTGAACAGTTTCTCTATCTCTAAAGGAGGCATTTTGACATCTTAAACAAGGACATTTGATGTCAAGTACTATCTTACCACGTGTAGTCACCCTTCGATCTACAACTAATTTATTAGAATAAACAAAGTCTAACCACTTATTCAAGTTCTCACAATATACCATATTAATAAATCCATCACTATTGGTCATCTTATACATCCAACTTTGATCGGTGTACCATTCCATGCCAAATAAAGTCAATGTCAACCCTAAAAGTTTAAGTAATTACAAAATTCTAGTTAACAATAAACATATAAAACCAAGTGTCAATATTATCATTGTTTGGGGATTATGCAATAAAAATTTTATAAAACAATTTTCAATTTTGAATGGTTAAACAATATTTTCAACAGAGTTTTGACACCCAATATGAGGGGACCACCAACATAAATTGATTATTTAGCTTCTCGAAAATGTGATCAGAAAGTTAAGTATTTATGTATGGTATTTTGATATACAACTGATTATATTTTTAATGTTTTTTTCTTCTCCTTTTAGTGTTTAGTGCAGCCCATGCTTAGCACCTGGTAATAGTTGATGCTCACGGGTGGATTGCTTAAATTTGTTCCTTGATTTTCATAAGTGGAAATTTTGCATTGTTTCAAAGTTTTATGACTTAATTGGTTATGTTACAGGTCTGTATTATGAAGTTAAGTTTTAGAACTCAAGAATTAGGATCTTCAAGTACAGGCTCAAGTAACTCTATAAACGTAATTACTATTGACATTAAAAAGGCTTGGATGTTTAGTGGGAGTCTAATTGTCAGGAGCAGAAAGGTGGATCATCCTAATTGTTTAGGAAATATATTACCCTCAATCAAAAGAGGTCTTCTTTGGTTTGAGTATGATAAAAGTTCCTTTACGGGTCAAAGTACGCAATACATGAATGTAGAGGGAAGAAAATTATTTACCTCTTTTCCAGCCAGTAACTCTATGTCTCGGTAGATTCTTCCACTATAATAGGACCTTATAAAATAGATTCAAAGTCATAACCAATATAACATAAACATTAAAAATTTCTTTGCAGTCAAACAGAATGATTTAGTATGGTTAACTATGTGGAGAGAAACATATAATATGCAGATCATATAATTATGTGTAATGAATCATAAAGTAACATTCAACAATTAGATTGCTTCATATGTAAAAAGTAACGTTCTAACATATAATTATACAATTAGTTAGATTATACAAACTAATTGTTTTGCCAAGGATGGAATAACACCAAAACAAGAAGGATACGAAACAAGAAAGATATGCGAATCAAATACTTAAACAAGTTGCTACGGCAACTTGCAATGCCATTACCTAGCTGCCGGCGCTATATTGAAGTTAAGCAAAGATGAGCATATCAAGGCAGTAGCCCTAACTGAGTACAAGAGATTTACTGAAAGCATCCACTACTGATCTTAAGCAATATTAATAAAACACCTAAATCTACAATCACATTACGAGCACATGAAATTTATATTTAATTTGAAACAAATTAACATTCAAAATTAGCATCTTTTACTCAATAAGTGGGGATCATAAACAATGAATATATATGAAACAGCCATGGGAAAACCTAACCTGGTTAATTGGGGAGTATCTTTCACTCAATTAAACTCTCAAGAACCCTAAAACCTGAAAGCACAATCAGTATTAAAACATGTTCGTAATATTCATCTTAACAAAAAGTTCATTCAATCAATTTCATGTAATGACGTACAAGAAATCAAACATATAAACTTACTACTTCATGTAAGACGACTTCACATATGCAGAGAGCAACAGAGAGGAAGAAACGCGAAGCAAGTTGCAAACGAGGGTAGAGAGGGTGGGACGAGGCTTCGGTTTCCTGAACTTTCGGATGTTGGTTACCTGTAGATAGTGGGGGATTTGGAGGGAAGATGAGGTCAACATTGAAAAAAAATGGGTATAAAACTTTCTCAGGCCATATCCACGATCATTTATCTTTATCAATTCTTTGTTGTATTTGTATTATATATTTATTAGTTTAAATGGTTTTTAATTAATTCTTTTGGATCTCCTATTTGTTATACTTTTTATATATATTATATATATATATATATATATATATATATATATATATATATATATATATATATATATATATATATATATATATATATATATATTGAACGGCTAATTGGATTACTGACGCGCCATTGACTCACCCGATCATCTCTATTACTCAAATACGAAACTTGAGATTACCCTCAAGAGAAAACTTACATTAGATGAAAAAAGCCTCCTAACCCACCTGGAACTCCTCTTTATTTTTGTCACAGGTGGAACTTGAAATTAATACATTCACCTACTTTTAATTTCATTATTTATTTTGTATTTCATTCAAGATAGTATTTATTATTATGATGATTGGTTATTATTCTTATATGAATTTTTTTATATTATATTATTTAGTAATTATTTGTCATAAAACGATTATGTTTACCGGATAACACGTTTAACACGGTTACTTTAATGAGTTAATAATGTCATAAGCGGTTAAGCGAACTAAACCCATTTATACTCAATTTTAAACGCGCCATTAACGTGTCGATCTATATATGATAAGGATTCTTAACGGGTCATTTGCATCCATGTTTGACTTAAGTCGCTACATTGATTGTTTATGATTGATCATTATTAAACGTACATTAACAATGTTTGTATATTAATCACATCGATTGACCAAGTTTGACCACCTTGACTATGCATGACCTAACATGTTGTATTATGTCATAAGTGTGACAATGGGTCATAATACGTCATTAGGGGTAGTTATAAGTCATAACAGTCTATAACGAGTATTAATAGGTCATATGTACCCATGCGTGACCGTCGATCGCTATGTTCACTAAGATTTTACCACTGCTGGTGATTATATACCTTAACCATGTTTCATCATGTATCATTATGACTAAACAAGTTTGGCCTACATCACCTATGTTTGACCTAATACATCATATTATGTTATAAGTGTCATCATAAGTCATATTGGTTTATATTAAATCATAATATACCATATGCACCCACTTGGAACTAATTAATCATGATTGCAACTAATTATCCCTAAATATTCAATCGATCCTCGTTGATCTTCCTTGGCAATATTGACGATAGTTGCCTTAAGAGACACTAATTGCTGATCATTAATCAAAATTAGCTTTAATTGACCATGTGTGACCAATTTTGACGCAAAATATCCTCTAATTGATCATATTAACCTTATTTCACTTTAAATCAGGCCAATAGCCCCTAGCTAAACATACTTACCATGATTTCATCATAAGAGTCACTAACTACATATAATAATATTCAAATAGGATTCGAAAACCTCGAAATTCAATTCGATTTGAGTCGAAAATTACTAATTTGAATTTCAATTCGAATTGTCAAATTCAAATTCGATTTGATTCAAAGTCTTATTATCGAATTCGAATTGAAATTCTATTTGTGTCTTATGATTTTCGAATAAAAATATACACACTTACATTTATTTATTTTATATATTAATTTAAAAATATGTATATAAGGCACTTATAAGGCACTTGAAATATTTGTGTGTTACGCTTGTATTTTTATTTTGATCATTTGAAATTGGATTTTTCGAATAAAAAAAAATTTTATTTGATTAATTATATCTTTTTCCAAATATGATTTGAGTAATCGAAATTTCTTTCGAATACGAACTGAATTCGAATTCTGTTTGAAAATTTCATATTAGATTCGATTTGAAATCGACTTATCTTTTTCAAATTCAAATCGAATTCGAATGTTGTTTGGAAAATTAAAAGTTCAACTTAATCGATTCGATTAACTTAAATTTGGTTTGATTCGATGAACACCGCTATAACTAAATTTTCATTAGTTAATCATGATTAACTGAGATCAAATCTAAGTTACTGTATTATGCCATCATGACCATTATTGACGAACATTGACCCTAATTGATCACTAACTATTATTTACCCTAACTAATTATCATTAACCATTATTGACTTCCGTTGACTATATAATATTTGCACTATTTAACCCTAATTCATGAGAATTGATCCTAAATAATTTATTATTAATTCTCCATAAGTACATTCACATTTAGCTAACTCGATGGAACGTTGAAGCTAGCCAGCTTTGAAGTAATAGGAATTAGGTTAGAAGCAAGGACCGATTGGACAGTTATACATGACTAACTACGAGTGCAAAGTTTTTTAATAACTTATAGCGAGTCTTGCGCCTTAATGAATCGAATTGGTTCTTGAGGGTTATAATAGCTTTTAACAGGTCACGATAAATCTCACTTGATTATATTTAATATTAATTTATTACGTTTGATGAATTATATCAATAGGTAATCAAAACTCACTTTCTTATATATTTACTATAGTTTTTATTAACTATTCTGTTTATTTATTTAGAGTTGTTATATATCTCTTAATTTCGTGAGAAATTTTACAAAGGTTTTTATTGTGCGACTTATTTAGTTTTCAAAATCTTATTTCTTGATTCTAATATGAATTTATCTATAAATTTTAACTAATTTATTTTCAACTATCCTAAATATCTATTTTCTTAATTTTGCTACGGATTTTACTACGGTTATTAATATTTATCATGTATTATTTTTTTAGATTTAGGTTTTGTTACGGATTTTACTATGGATTCTTTTGATGATATTTTTTATCATTATTTAAAATCTTATATTTTCACTTTTGCTACGAAATTTACTACGGATATTATTCAATTAATTTTTGAATGTTTATTCCTTAGTCTTGCTATGGATTTTGCTACGGGTGTTACTAAACTATTTTTAGTTATTTTTTTCAACATTTATCTCTTGAAGTTGCTACGAATTTGCTACGAATTTAATTAAATCATTTTTAATATATTTATTTTAAAACTTTTGCTATAACTTTTCTTACGGATTTGCTATGAACACATTTTGCTATGGTTTATCCGAAGGCAAACGGTAGCAACATCTATCCGTATCAAACCCGTAGCTAATCCGTATCAAATTTGCTACTGAATTTTTTCATAGCAAAAATCCGTAGAAGATACTTGTTTGTGTAGTAGTGTTTTCGACAAAACTTATGATAATATATCCAAGTAATTGAACTGAAAGATTAAATTTTCTATCACATGTTAATTAATATGTACACCTTAACCTATTAGAAAATCTATGAGTATACATTTAAAAAAGCCCATGACGTTATAATCACCCAGCGCCCTTGCAAGTGTAGGATCGATTATAGACGACATTTAGGAGTGAAAAAGAATTATTGTTAAAAAAGAATAGTTGATAAAGTAAAATCTATTGATTATTGATGAGAAAAGAACTCAAACCATTAATCAAAGAAGTTTAATTATGTTATAAGTCTTATATACTTAATTTGATGTGTCAAGATTCTAAAATGAGATTTGCACGTGTTAATTAGTTATTAGAAGATGAGGGAAGATGGAGCGTGACACCAAGCGTCAAGGCAACACCATGCCAAGGTGGTCGGAGTGATGGAAAGCCTCGAAGCAGGATTGCCAACTATGAAATTTTGAGCATGTCGTGACCATGGATGCTATATCGATCAAGCAATGCACGCCAAGGACACACAATATAACGAGAACGTTCTAGGCAACACCATGTCAACCTGACTTGTGTTTCCGGAATGTTCTAGGCTATCCTAAACTAGCCTAGAATTGATGCCTTGAAGTGTCATCATAATTGTGAATCAAAGGGCTGGGCCTTGGAGTAACCTAAAGGACTACTTCAAAATAATAAGCTTGGAAGAGTTTAGAAACATCAAGTAAATATTAATTGTTAGTATCTAGCTAGCAAAGAATTATGTGCATTAGAAGTCTCTAGCTTAGTTAATGTAAGTGGTAATGCTAACCCTTTTGTTCTAAAAGTCAAAGTCCTCAAGCCAATTTCGTTTGATGGCAAACACGAGGTAACGCTGCTTATGAATTTCTATGGGAAACACATGAGCGCTACTTTAAAGGGGTCAACATCATAGATGATGCAACAAAGATCAAGTTAATCGATACGATATACTTGAAGGACACTACGGCACTTTGTTGGAGATGTCGAATGAGGTACATGTACCATCATAAAGTGACCTGATCAAGATTGTTTGTGATTAGAGGGAGTTATATTCGGTTAATGCCAAGCACAAAGCAAGGAGTCAGTAGCGTAAACTTAATCATGATATATGGGTCAATCCAAGAGTACGTGATTGGATAAACAATGTTAACGCTTGTGATTCGATCACCACATTTTCTGAAGGTGACTCCCTAATTTCCTTCCTTGACGGGTTACAACAATGGAAAAGAACAGAATTGGAGTGTCATAACGTTAAATACTTGGCTTCGGCCATTGTTGTAGCTAAAACCTACGCTGGCTTGGGAAAAGAGCGACCATCCAAGCTTATGATAGAATGGGCTAGCAACATTGAAGGATGATGAGCATGAGGCACGGCTAGGATGATATAACTCATCAACTTTATATTCAAGTCGGAGCTATGAGTGGCTACGACATCTAAGATTACTCTGACAATTGAAGTAATCTTAGATGTCTGAGTCTAAGATTACTCTGACAATCATCTAGACTTGCTATCAATAGCTACTTCTAGTTGTTTTTAACAGCTACTTCTTCTTTTTTTTGGAAACAAAGACTCATACATCAAAGATTACTCTGACAACTGGATCACCCTTTCGCCTGAAGAACAGAATGTGATTACCCAGGCACAAAAGGAAACATATAACTCGAAAAACCTCATAGCTTAACTCGAAAAATATTGTATGTGTTAAGTCTTTAGTGTTATCTTTAATTCACCAATCTTCAAATTAATATATCATGCGATATCGATCAACTTTAAACCTGTAAAGATCACAACTATATAAAACAAAAGGACTTCAATCGACAATGTTAAATGCTAGATTTGGATGAAAATATAGATTTACGAGTAATGAAATTTAGACATGTTATTATTATTTTTGAACGACAAATGTACGACTCTGATTCGGAGGATATGTGTTATTTTAATCAAGCTCACCTATCCGTTTCCCAGCAGAGACCGCACCTCAACTTCTCAGGAGGAAACTTATTGCTGAGAAAATTCTCTGGTTTAACTTTAATCATTTTACTTAGAATGAAACTTGAACTTATAACATCCCTATATTTACATGTAATGAGTAGCTCAGCTTAACCAGTCGGGTTAAAAATCATCGGTTTCGATGTTATTATTAAATATTTGATGATTAAAATGAAAAGGATGGGATGGACGGCGGGGCGTGGGGAAGGGGTGAGACAGATATTGTAGATGGGACCCAAAGGGCAAAGGGGGAATCCTACGTAAGTTAGGGGGCTCAAACTGAAAAGGGAGATATGAAGCTAATCATTTCGAATTGTCTTGAAAATTGTAATTTATATTTATATTTTTATATTATATTATATTGCGACGCCTTACAATACCTGTCTCTCACTTAAATCATCATTCCAAAGAATGTTTTTTCTTCCTTTCTTTTCAATCCCTACGGCCGTTTTTCAGTTCTTTTATTTATTATCTATTCATTTATTTTGGAATAAACAAAATGTGATTTTTAATTTACCTTATATATACACACACATGCATGTTTTTAGTTTTTTTGTCTCTAAGTGGGAATAATAGAGTGGTTACTCATCAATTAAAAAGTGTCAGTTTATCTAACGGAATGCAAATGTGATGAGTTTATTAAAAGTAGAGGTTATGTAAAGTAAGAAACTGTTTTCACTGATTAAAGAATATATTTTATTCTAAAATAGATATAAAAGTTGGTGATTCATTCATCTCCAACAAAGTATAGAAAGAACCTGGGTGGGCTGGGCACAAGCGCCGTGAGGCCACGGCAAGGCCCGGCGCCGCCCCGCATTCTCGCCGCAAAACTTTCTTTTACGGCATCTACTCGCCGTGCCCAACTCATAATTTGTAGGGTGTAGTTGTGTAATGTGGTATGGTGTGGTAACACTACCGCCATCAAATTTGAGTGTGTGCTGTAATATAACATGATAAAATTTGAATGGTAGGTTTAGGTTGTAGTGTGGTGTCTGTGGTGTGAGCATCTCTCCCACCCTGAAGCAATAAGTTGCTTGAACGGCGTCGTAATGATGCTCAACTGGACAAGTTGACAAGAAAATACAAACAATAGCCTTGATGAGATGCTAATGTATAAAAAATTATTCATTCCCCTCGCTTCTATAGAAGGGGTAGTGAAGGAATCTGTGACGCTAGAAATTTAATTATCGGTAGTTGTACTATAAGCTTGTTACATTATAGATTCATCGCGACTACTACGAAGGAATTTGTGGTGGTTTTAAATATGTCTTGCCATTGATAGAGATCTATTGTAACTAAGTGATTAAATTTGTGACAGGTCAACCATCGAAAACTGCTAATTTTCTGAAAAATTATCTGTCGCAATATTAGCAACTCTAGGCATCATTTTTAGATATATGCAATTTATAATGATAAAATTACAAGAAAGAGGTTCAAATACAAAGTGTATTTTTGCTACAAAGTGTGAGAAGACACAATGAGTCAAAAAAAGTCACAAAAAAAATTATATCTCACAATCTAAATCGAATTTCAAAAAATAATTCCGAGCTTTTGTTCCCCTAGCCGTCCTCACTAAGAAAAAAAATAAACGAAAAATATAAAAAATTAACGTTTTTTTATTGTGTCATTTATGAAAGACACAATAACGTCATTGTGTCATTATGAAAGACACAATGACGTCATTGTGTCATAAAAGACACAATGAATTTTTTTTTTATTTCTATTTTTTTCTGAAAGAGGAAGACGAAAGGAACAGAGACTCCGAAGTACTTTTTTAAATTCGATTTAGATTGCGAGATATAATTTTTTTTGTGACTTTGTTAGCCTCATTGTCTCTTCTCACACTTTGTAACAAAAATACACTTTGTAGAATAACCTCACCCAATTTACAATCCACCTTAGAAATCTGTTACTAATTGACGATAAAACTATTTATGACCTACTTTATTTGTCGCAAATATCACTTTTTATTATGTTACCCGTATATATGTAGTAAATTAAAGAGAAAAATAAAAGGATTCATATTAATTTTTGAGCATTTAGGTTATTTTAATGTCGATTTAATGTAAACGTTAGGAATATGACTCCATGTAAAACGTTGGAGATATGCGTAAAAGACTAGCATTGATACGTCAAAGTAAACAACACATGGCATATGACCCATTAGAAGATAGCATGTATTCGACGCGATATGAACCATATCATGATGAACATTTATATAAAAGTAAAAATATTATAACTAGTTTTACTATCATTATTATTAGATTTAATTATACAGATACTCCCTATGATTTAAAACCGGTATAATAACAAACAAAAAGAACCCTACGTGCGATTAGAGAAACAAGGTCATATGGTATGATGTTATGTAGTGTTTGATTTAAGTTAGGTGAGGTGTTGTAGAAGTACCGAGTACATTGAGGTATAAAGAGGGTACAAGTAGTTAATGCAATAAAGCCACATACTAGAAAAACATATGGCATCACATATGAAACCATTTTCATGTATGTTGTGTAAACAAGTTGCCATTCTGATATAAACTTAAGGTACATCAAGTATGCTGTATTTACCACTCCTTCCTGTCCTTTCTACTTTCAACTTAATTATCTACTCTTACATAAGCTTAAAGAGCATCGAGTGTTAGTGTAGTACTTATTCATACAAAATCGATTAGTGGTTCAAGTCCAAATTATTTTCTCATATACATCAAAATATGTCCGGGGTGGTCCAACCCATAAACATATGTTGTCTTTTTTAAATTTTGATTTTATAAATAAATAATAACTAAATACAAGAAATAATAATATATCAAGTATAAGAGGAACTCATGAAACTTTTCATTTTTTGGTTGAGTTATTCTGTAGCCATAAGACATACTGATATAGCCATTTTTTGTTGAGTTATTCTATAGTAGTAAGAAATTAGTTTCTTATGGATATAGACATAAGACATATAGTCTCGTGTTATGCAATAATGACATATGCGTCACATATCACCTTACTATAGCAATAACTTTTTATTTCTTTTTGACATGGCTATATGAGCATATTGCGCCGTAAAAAAATACTAGTTTAGTGATTTTATCTAGATATTATTACGAAAACATACATTTTTATTATGCTTTAGTCTTTTGACAGAATAAGTGAAATATCAATGAGTTGATGATTAAACAAGTGCTGTTAAAAGAAAGATCATAACTAGTTATTACTACTATCAATAAAGTTAGGATAACGGATTAATAAATATCATTGTTTTATACAATACAGTTTAACGTTAGCAGAGTTTTGAAGCTGTATATATAATGGTGGTACCTGTTTCTGAAGGCAGCCATACAAATACTCTAAACTAACTTCTTGTGCACAAGGATACTGGATTCATCTTTCACTACTTTCTACTTTCTTCCAACATATGCAGCCAGTTTTGATAAATCAGGGATCCAAAACGACAATTCAGAAGAACCCGTCACAAACATTAGACTGCCTGGAGCCCATTTGATGACAGGGGGTTCGTTTTCAGTGCTCAACCAACTAGCCACCTGGAAAGACAAACAAATTTAAGGTCTCCTGTCCATCTCCTAAATCAGGAAGATCAAGAAAAGAAAATTACACAGCTCTGGTATACTGATTATAAATGAAACAACATGGATGCCAAAATAATGGGAATAGTCCTTGTGCTATTGGTAGAAGTGGCAAGATGGATGGATTAGGTCTCAGGTAGTAAGCCGTAAGGGTTCAGATTAAAACAAGTCATTTTAGAAGGGTCGAAACAGGTCGAGTTGGGACACAAATAAACTTCTGCCTCTAAATAACTTTGTCGTGTAAACTAATAACCACAGAATTTATTATGATTGTCATTACAATAATACTGTTAATCTTTGAGTAAAATAGATTTAGGAGGTTGTGTGCCTGACTTTCATTATGTTCGACTCATCTGCTTGTTCCGTCTTCAGCTGAAATTTTATTTTATTGTTAGAACGGCAGATCTATCCTGCATTCCTACTACTCCTAAACTACACCTCACATGTATATTACACTTGCTTAGGATTAAACCTGAGATCTCCTCTTAAGTTGTGCTCCTAAAGGCTTTTGCCTCTGCCAATGAGCCACCAACCCCAGTGGTTAGCTGAAATTTTGTTTGACCGTTTGAGATTAAAAAGGAACCCAAATTGATTCATTCAGGCATTTATAAGTATATTGGTCCTAATTGTCACCTCTATCTATTGGATTCTAAAACCTAAAGTTAGAAAACATGCCTTTTTAATGAAAATTTAAGCACACACTCACAGAAGCAATACAGTGTGTTAATAGAGCAATTAGATTGTAACCATCATGCTAGGTTTTACTTCCTGAAATAACCATTCTTATTATAAACATGCCAGAAAGACTATTACTTTTATTTTTTATTTATTGGGGTTTGGGAATCAAAAGGTGCAATTTGAATGAATAACAGATTAGTAAACCATACTTCTTTGCCACTACGAATGCTCCAAGCATAAACGCTACCATCACCTGAACCTGCAAGATGACATTCTGATTAGAGACGGCAAGCTTAAAACCATATTTAGGCATTTTTTTTTTACTATTGAATTGTCTTTGTGAATTCATAATACATCCACACGGAGTGTGCAGTGTGCACATGTGTGTGTGTGTGTGAGCTTTTAGCTGTTAACAAAAACATGTATACTTTACCTGATATAACGAACATTCCTTCAGGACTAAAAGAGGCCTCCAAAGTGGAATTACTTGAAACTGGCTTTACGTTATATGTGCCTAGCTGCACAAAAGGTACAAAATGGGAACATTTGTATGTATGAACTGAAAGCATCATTGATAATTTGAAGCACTTAAAAATACTCACTAGTGTTCCACGGAAGGAATCAAGGACATGAACATGCCCATCTTTAGTTGTCAACAACATAAGTCGACCATCATTACTGAATTTGACAACATTTGCATCCGACACATCTCCACCAACAGAAAATATTTCAAAAGGACCCTTTAAGGAGATCAAACATCAGCAATTTAATATCTTCTTAAAATTTAAATTACAAAAACAAAACAGTCTTTTTATAGCTTTGAACTAATAACCTTCTCATAATTACGTGAATCAAACATCCTTATCGATCCTCCAAAAGCAACTGCAAAGACAAGCCCTTGATCGTCATAAGCTGTTGCTGGTCTACCTTGTACACGTAAAAGTCCCTAAATCCATAAATAATCAGCTGGCTTCATAGAATATATATGTATACATACACACACATAAATCTTCTAGAAAACAACCTGACATTTGTCAGCTCTTTGATCCCAAAGCAGAACTGTTCTATCAAGAGAGCCAGAGATGAAAAGTTCTGTTCGTGCACATAAACTAAGGGAGACAACCCTAGCAAAATCAATAACACAAAACGTTTATCAACTAATTTAGTACAATAACTGCATGCGTGTAAAATGGCATAGGATGTGGGACCCTGCCTGTCATGATGACCTCTAAAGTAGCGCAAGTATTTGTTATCATGCAAAGAGAGAAGCCTCAGAGATTCTGCATCATGAAACAAAAATAAGGATAAAGACAAATTAATTTCACACATGCAAAAAGTATTATGATATACGAACCATCCCATCCATTTTTAGAGGAGTATATAACAGTTGTGGGATGGGAAGTGAAGGACACCAAGTCAACCCCATACTTTTTGCTATTAATTGTCTTCAAACATCTGCAGTAAGAAATTACTGTATCAGCAATAAGATCACATCCAATTATACATATAAGTTCAGCAATAATATGCTACACAGCAGCAGCAGTAAATAACAATGTGATCCCTCATAGTATGTTCTCTTTCTTCTTATACAACTAGTACAGGTCAAAAGTTAACAACTTAACACTGTGCATCTAGAGCAGGTCAACATTGTTATAAGTTGTTTGTACTGAGTGATAACATAAAACGAGTAAATGATCTGTTAGTTATGCATTTTGCTTGAGATCACATATTTGTGTCTCCAACCTCGAGGATTGTTCACAATAAAAATAACCAGATCGCTCTTTATGTCCCGCGATTATTTACTCTGACAAGAAGTACCTGCGCCCCCAAAATAATCCCTAGAAAAGATAGTTAACAAAATAGCATTCTTTTTAGCTTCTTCTTGGTGATAAATCAGGTAATTACATAGAAAACTTTCATGTGTTCCAACCTAAAAAATCTAAAAGAAAAAAACTGCATAAACTACATAATCTGATAACATGGGATAACTGTTGGTCCAAAAAAAGCAGAAATAGAAAACAACAAATAATTAACTCTATCGCCATTGAAGCTTTTCCATTCTTTTCAAGAAAAGATATAAACATCAGACAAAAAAACATACGTCGCATTAGACACATCATAGAGCCGAATGGATTCATCATCACTAGCGGTCACCAAAAATTTGAAGTCCTGTGAAAATCCATTGAACTTATCCTACCACTCTGCAATAAAAATGAAGTTTGTATCAATTTATCTGTTAACTGAACACGTAAAATTGTAGTGCAACTTCATGATCATAAATAAACTAATATCTACAGATCCCATGGAAATAGAAGACCATGAAAATGAAAATGCTTATCCACCTTAAGAGAAATAAAAATTTCTGCTTGAGTGTCAGCATTGAAACAGAGAAAAAGATATAGAAAGCCAAGCACATAATTCAATTGTAATGCTGAAGTCAATCGACTGAAGATGAATTCTTTGGAGATGTTAGCGCTTAGCAGCACCAGGTGATGCAACAATAAAAGATGCACCCTGCATTTATAAGATTATACATGCGCAAATGTTATCAACATTATGATATGCAGTTACAGGGCTGAACTTAGCTGTTACATGATAACACTGCAAAATATATTTTCGGTTGCTTGTTGAATTCTTGGAGATATTGAGTTTTACAGTGAATGAAATGCCAGTAAATGGAAGTGCTATTGCTGGAACGTAATGTCAATACCCTCTGTATCACAGGTTAATACTTCAATTACCTCACATAGAATGTTCCACTAATAACATCATCTGCATTTCTAAGACCTGGAACCTACAGCAAAATGAGTTACCAGACAATAATTTACTTAGTTCATTTAAAACACCATCAATTCTCCCACGTATTTTAGTCGCAATGACCTCTTATCTGATCACTGATCAGTCAATCTCAGCAATAACAAAGCAATTACCTAAGATTTGTTTTGGATTAAAGTCACCTGAAACTACCTCTTAATTTACAAAATCCAATGAAATGCATACTAAGACTTCTTCCCCAAACCTTTCAAACCCTAGAAACGTTGATTGACCAGAGCCACCTTGTAGTTTTCATTTCCCCCTACCCCACCCCACACCCAAACCAAAAAAAATGTGAATTTCACCCAAATGTTGCAGATGATTGAACCAGACATCGATTATATTGCTAATACTCTGATAATTTTCAGTTATGATGTTAATTATCAAATGACACAAAACTCAACGCTATAATACTTCATAATCACCAGAATCACGGTGATCACAAACTTTTAATTACAAACGAAATTCAACATAGCTAAAGATGCTTACATAATCACGGAACGCCATGCCTACTTCCATGCTCTGAATAATTTCTTCAGTAAGCTCCAATGATACTTTGTCTTCTCCATCCGTCTGTCCACCTACACACGATAAGAAGACGAACACTCAATTCACTTAAGCATCACGCAAAACTACTGGCATGATATGAACTCAACGGCATGATATGAACTCAACGGATTTCAATTCTCACCTGCCATAGGCAAGCTACGTACGAATAATCGACCGATGTATCTTCTCCCGCTACCTCTCTCTTTCAATACATAAAACAAAACCTCAAATCTTCAAAAATCAGAGCAAATTATAGGGTGAATAAGTGATTTCAGAGGCGATAGGGGTTTTATTCGCCGGATTCCGCCGTATCGCCGTCGTCTCTTCCGTCGTTCAGAAAGCACGGGGGTCAATTGAATAAAATTAGTGTAAACTGTATCAGCTGGTTACGGTTTCGGGCTTTCGGCCCAATGTTTATGTTCATCAGTTCATGTTGGGACGGTTAAAATTTGGAAACCAACAAACAAAAACAAATGGTTTTTCATTTATGTTCGTGAATCTATCCTATTATGTGTTGTGTTCGTTTTTTTAAAGTTTTATATATTTTATATTTTTATTTTATTAGTTATAACTTTTAATAATATAGAATCTTAATCTTAATTTATTATATTTGTCGATCAACATCTCTTATTTTTTACCATTTTAATTAAATTTTGTTAAAGTGTGATAACTTTTTAATTTTGTGTTAATTATGTCTATGATAATTATATTAAGTATATTCAGATAATTATGTTACATACTTGTTGATTTCTTGTCAACGTTTTTCGATGAAAAATACAAATTTATTTTAAATTGAAAATATGATCGTTTGTATTCATTTTGTTCATAAACTTTTGTTTGTTTTAGTTTATATTCATGAATATTTGCATTTGTTCTTTGGTGGATACGATGATGGAAGCACGCGTGGGGGACGGTGGTCTAGTAGTTTGGACGGTGGTGGTGATTGGGTTTTGATCTCGTCCATGTCGAATGGGGAGGAAAGTAGGGGGTGGTGTCTGTGTGGTGAGACATTTTTTGTGGAGGTTGCGGCGGTAATCGGTGGAGACATAGTTACTCCGTTACTTAACCCCAAATTAGTTTGACTAACCAGATTGAATGATTATGGCATGTTTTAAAAAGTCAAGGAGTCGGAAGAGAAAAAAATTAATTTTTGTGGAAATAGCAAAGCCAACCAAAACTCGAGAATGTAAAAAGCAATTTACTCTTTATTTACAAACTTTTTAAATAAATTTGCCGTTTCAATGTTAACTCGTGTTTGCACTCGACTTGCGAGCCATAATAATCTTTTAGAACGGGCTAGTGATATGATCAATCAAATGTGATGACCATTCATCCATCGAATTATTTTTGCTTGAATGATTTTTTTGGATCACCGAATACTCACCCAATCATTATCGAATTATTATTCCAGAATCTAGTCATATATTAGAAAACAACACAACAAAAGATAATTTTTTTAATTAGTGGAATGTTGCAAATGTTAGTATGTATGGTGATTTTCACAAATTTCCAACACAATACAAGTCGGATAATTGACAAAGAAATTAACAATGTGCAACGAGAACAATGTAGTTGGTTTATTAATTCATTCAATTTGCAGACTTTCCCCTAATTCTTTTTAACACAAAGCTCACAAAATTAAAAACTTAAAAAAATAAACCAAATTGAAGTTCCAAGTTTTAAACACAAAACTTGGTTTATGTGACAAGGTACAAACTCTCTTGAAGTATAATTATAAGTTGATTACCTTTTACTTTTTGAAAAAATCCCACTAAGTGATGGGATTAGAGTTTTCTTTTAGCTTTCTTGATCTTAAGGGATGAAGGACTTCTTTCTTGCACCTTTGGTACTTCAACAATCACCTTGGTTGGTGTGGCATTTGTAGGAGTTTGAAACTTGACCGAATCTTCATGTTTTAGTTCAAACAAGTTATCATCATTGGGTTCATATTTGTCTATAGTTGGCTTCACTTGAGTTGGTTTTGATCGATAAATTTGATATCTTCTATCTCAGGGTCAATGAGCATGTAACGACTTGGATTGGGTGCTCTTGTTGACTTCAATTGATTGAGCTCCGACTTTGTCTCGTCAAGTTGTTGTTTCAGAGACAATAGATAGTAGTTCATCAATCTTTTCTCATCTTTCGAACTTTCTAGGGTTTGTTTGTTGTCACCTGGTTGAACTTTTGTTTTATATTGGTTGTTTTCCCTTGCAATGCTATCCACCTATCATTATATATTCTACAACAAATATTAGTCGTTTTCGTTACAATGAAATATAGTTTCTTAACTCAACCAAACATATACTAGTCATTGGTGGAACCCACCCCCCCCCCCCCCCTACTTTTTTTTTACAGTAGTATATACATGTGAAAATCCCGATCGCCCCCGATAAAATTTTGCGATGTCCCCGTTAAACTTTTAAAACTAAAGAGAGTAAGATTGTCTTAAGTACATTGTTAGGGGCGAAACTACATAGGATCCCGTGACTCCTAGATAGTCCGACGGACTATACTTTCTCACTAACCGGGGTTTGTAACCGAGTTAATTTCTAATGATTTAACACTCAAATAATCAATTAGTTAGGAGGATGAAAAAAACAACATATCAAGATAGATGTTTTTGACAATAAAAAACAAAGAAATTATATTGGTTTCAAGATATTAGGGATGAAATATTATATTTACTTTAATCGACATTATTTTCAGATTTGCTGAACATCATCGGTGTTAAAGACTAATTGACATTCTTAATAATTATGCAAAAGTTTGGAAATCATCTTAATATTATTCTCAAACTAGTCCTGTCAATACGGTTCTTGATCATATACAAATACAATAGTTTAGAAACTGTTTTTAATGATGTTTTTCAGTGATGAACCGGATCCGTCTCGAACTGGACCCAAAAAATTTATTATATTGTGATTGCTAAACTACTCTTAAAAATTTCTACCCCTATAAAAAGATTACGGGTTTAGTTATGCTTAAACACATTCGAAACAATACCTTTTGTGCTATGCAACTTGGATTCTGATAATTAATATTGTGATTTATTAACAATAATAATTCATACTAGTATTTTAAACAATAAATTATAAACATTTGGTTTTATTGTCATGGATAATTAATGATACAATTGCCGTAAATATACGTTTGATATCCGTAATAAAATATTTCAAAGAACAAAACAACTGTACAATCCTTGAAAGCAAACCAAAGTGAAAAGCAAGAGCATATCTATGATGATTATGTAAGTGTAATTATATTTGACAACAACAATAAAAGTTAAGATTGAAGGTAGTAAAAATTTCTAACTAAGTTATAACCAGCCAATTAAGTATAGTTTAAATTATTAACACTGAATTTCTTTATTACAAATCTTTCATTTATGCAACCCTAGCTAAGTTTATTAAAAGGAAGAATGTCTAATTGATGCAACATTTGTAACCAAAATGTGACCGAATCATGCAGTATAACGACAAAATGAACTAACTTAACTATAAGTAGAACAATAAAAAAGTGTTACATGAATATTGTTTTCCTTATATCGCATTTACTTTTTAAAACATTAACGTAAACTTGAAAAAACTAACCACACGTTAAAAACTAACGAAACTAAAAAAACAAAATTATAAAATCTAAAATATATATATTTTATTTCGAAAGCAACATAACCTCTTTGAGCTTGTGCGCATAAACCTCGCCGACTAAAACCTTTTCTCCAAACAACATAATAGCCTCTTTCACCGACTTAAACGGTTGTCGACAGTCGATTTCCACCCTTCCTCTCACAATCAATCCCTCCTCCATCTTCTTCTTAAACCAAATTAAATAATAAAAAAAAAACACTAAAACCACATGCATACAACAAAAACACACACTACAAGGTGTCTAGAACTAAAGAAGACGTGAATGATTTATAAGAGCGAATGGTTAATGAAATGCGTATTTTATAGGAGATAAAAAGATAAATATATGTACATTTCTTGGCTTCCACTTTACTAGAATTCTGTTAATTGAAGTTGATGTTTATTGTTTTGGTGGTTGCCCCATCTCATTCCTTTTAACTATTTTTTATAATGATGAGTTATATGATAATAACTAAGTTAGAATTCATTGAAAGGAGGCATCAAATCTACCTTAATTTGTCCCACCAACATGGGGTCATTGGGTCATTCCTAAGTTATTTTATAAGAATTGCGTATTAATATTTCATTAAATAAAAACATCTTTATATTATTTAACCCTCCAAAAAAGAGGATTCTTTCCCCCGAAAAGGTGGTAGTGGAGAAAATAATCCAAAATGGATGATTTATAATTTATTCATCAAAATAGGTGTTTTTTCTTTTCCTTTATTCTTAATAATATACTCTTTTTTTAATTCAATCATAATTTTCTTATTTTTGTTCCTCCATTGTTGTATGTAAACTATGGTCTCATGGTGCTCACATTATTCTCTGGCGATGCTTCGGTTAACTTCAACTTATTTGGATTCCCAATTGAGTATAAGGCGTCATATTCCATCAAAATTTGCAATATGCAATATCCGAAATTTCAACACCAACCAAAAATTACTAATGCATATACATACTTTTGATGCTTGGATGTGAAAATTTGTCGGGGAAGGAGGAAATAAATTTCACTTACAATTACTAATAAACTAAGGTAATAGTAAATTAAGTTATACATTAGATGGACCCGATTAAGATAACACATATCCTCCGAAACAGTGTCGCATATTTGCTGTTAAAAAAAAAGTAAATTAAGTTATACTATAAAGAGCTTAAGCAATTGAGTTATACTATAAAGAGTTTTAACATCTAATTACATCAACTCCTTGCAAATACCACATTCTGTATATGTGACGATATAGATTTCAAACAATAGGGTGAGCTTGAAATTCTTTGGGGATGGGAGCTATGGTGGTTTGAAATTCACCGGGAAGGGGGGCTGTGGTGGTTAGGAAATCGCCGGAGACCGTCGTACAAATATGAAGAAGAGGAATAGAAAAAAAAAAGTAATTTAAGGTAGTCGAGGGGCGTCAATCTTTGGGATTTTTATGGGTATTTACTTTTGTTATTTTTATTTTAAAGGCTATAATAGTAATGTAACATAAAACTTAAAGAAAAAAAACTTATTTTGATAAATATTAATCAAATCATCTATTTTAATAAATATATTTTAACGAACACTTTTTTGATTTAAAAAAAGACCCTTTATTAGTATTTAACATAATCTTTTTAGAGTCTACTAAGCATCGTGATTTTATAACATTGATAAAATCATGTGTAATCGAACGTTTTGTACTAGTAAATGGACTTTTGCGATTTAATAGTAGTTTTCAAGTAAAATTTGTATACGAAATACAACTTAATATATATTCTGTTTCTGTTTGAGACAATTTATTTTTTTATCATAGTATTATACTTATACATATTTTTCAAGGTCGATAGCCACTACCACCGGCCATAAAACCCCCTCAGGTTTTTTTATTGGTACTTTTTAGCTTTAAATTTTTTCTAAAACTTTGGAAAATGCACTTTGACCCCTTAAGTTTTTAAAATTTCGAGTTTACCTCTGTACAATATAGATTCGAACCCGTCTATGTTTGGACGTAATCATAATGAATTGGATTAAATATAAATGTTTGCGTGCGTAACTTTATTGTAAGTATTTGTTATGTTTTTTAAGGCATTGGTGTATGTACTTTTTGCTAGTGTCTTACTACTTGTTTTAATAAAAATTATCAGACTTTATATACGTTTTAGAACTGTCTACGCTTCGACAATTAAGTGAAGACAATAGCATTCCATCGCGATGACAATAATCCCTCAAAGAAGATTAAACAAGTTTAAGTGCTCATAAGAACCTTCTCTAAAGGTTTTTTTATTACGTTATATTTAATCTAATTGATAGGTATACAAGTCATGTTACTTATGCATGTCCTTTAACGCACATGAAATGATAATTTTGAATAATAATAAGTAACCTTTTTGAATGGCGAGAGCATTAGATTCTAGGTGGATGCATGGATATGTGATAAGCCGTTGAAAGACTTATTTCCAATTTTGTTTGGAAAAGAAAGAGTAAAAGACCGCAAGGTGGCAAACCGGTCCTATCACGAATGATGGTGTTATCATGCGGAGGTAGGACTGGAATGATGGGAAATTGGGAGACGAGAATAAAAAATTTCTAGATGACCTTAAATCTAAGTGCCATCAAATAAGTCTTGAGAATCAAGCCGATAGGTGGGTATGGATACATGATAAAGATGGTATTTTTTAGTTGCTTCTGTCTAGAAAAAGTTAAACAACGGGTTCGAAGATTCGAGAGCTAAAAAGTTTGAATGGAACTATTAGATCTCGAAGAAGATAATGTTTTTGGGTGGAGAGTAATATCATATAGTCTCCCAACTTTGGATACAATTAAAAGAAGAAAGATCAATGTCCCCTCTTAATTTGTCCCTTATGTGGTGATGGTGAAGAATCAATGGATCGTATTTTTTTTCGCTTGCTATGTTGCTTCAATTATATGGCAGAGTATCTCAGTTTGGTGCAGGATCAGCCTGGTGTTTGCGTTTACCGCTAAAGATATCATAGAATTACACTAGTACGTGGCTGATGAAGGCTACAAAAGAAAATTTATGCACGCGATTATTCTTATGGCATGCTGGAGCATATGGAAAGCTTGAAATAACAAAGCTTTTTTGGGAGATTAAGTTAGGACTGAGAGAATTATGACGGAAATTAAGTCACTACGCTTCTAATTGGTAAAAAATAAGGCCGGAATGAAGCAATTAGATTGGACAAAGTGGAGAAAATATGAATTGTAACTAGTTGATGGCTAGCATTTTTTGTGCTAATAAAAGTTGCTGTTAAATGAAGGTAACATTTTTAAATAATGCGTCATAGTTATGTCATAATTCATTCATTCTCAGACGTTGACCACAAAATTCAAGATTTTGCTGTATAAAATAGGATTTACAAAATAAGTTCCGTTCACCTTGAAGTTTAGCCACTAACACTAAGAGTTATTTGAAATTTACTTGAATAATATATACCTACAATACGTGATTTAAGAAAAAACCCAACACATACTAGACAAGTTGTTCTTATTTCTCTTCACACTTTTAGTTGCACGAAAGAGAATAAAAAAAAAACAACAAGAAAACATAGTAAAACAAATTATATAATAAATAAAACAGATTCATTTAATAAACATGTACTAATGAATTTTAAATATTATTTATTATTTTCAATCATCTCTGTGTATTCTTATATATAAGAAAACATCAAGTTGCAATCTTTTTAAAAGCAATTCGACTAGGAACATCTAAAAGCCTAAAAAGGCTAAAACCACATTTCAAACATAAACCATAAGACGAAAAACAACACCGTCGTCTAAACTTAAAAAAAGAGCAACTCACTCGATCACCCCTAACAAAAATGACAAAACTAAAAAGTTCATGGCACAATCTTACAAACCCATAAAAACACAAGGACCATTTACGCCACACCGTCCATAAATTCCATTAACAACCCCGTCACGTCGAAACTGAAACATGAATCCTTCTATAAATTTTACGAGAGCCGATGAAACGTGTGTGAGTATGTCGACACCTGCTTGAAATGATCACGTAAATCAACCTTCGTTTCACACACAATGTTCTTCAAGCCACTAGAATCAAGCCTCTAACTCCCCAAATTCACTCTGCAAAACCTAATTTATTACAGCTATAATCTTACTAGCAAGTAGAAGAAGCAAAAGTTCGCTGTAAATTTGCCCTAGAAATCTGCAAGTTCAAGTTCAAATACGAAGGTTGATCGTGTTCGATTCAGTATTGATTCAGAGTGAAGCTAGGGTTTGATCAGTCATGAGTCCTATCCAGAATTTCGAGCAGCATTCTCGCAATCTTATGGAACCTGACATCCGTATGCGTTCTGTCACTCGCTTTACACACGCACCCGACGACGTGTAATTGATGTTGAAATTATGTTAACTGTTGGTTAATTCATCGTTTTTGGAATATCAGTTGTGTATGTGTGGAGTTGGTATACAGGGTGGTGGGGGAATGAACTCTAGTAGTGGGAGTTTAGATGTTGCAATTCTGTTAACTATTGGTTAATTCATCATTGTGTTTTGTGATAGTATGGTTTTTTGTCTTTCATATTAACAGTGGTCATAATCAACTTGAACAGCTAGTGACATGCACCTGCACGTGCATGTTTATTTTCCTTTTGTTTTATTTGTATGTTTAAGTCCTTTTTATTTAATGTTTATGCAAGTAGTGGGTGGTTTTATTTCTTTTCAATCATGTAGTCGTGGGTAGACACAGTAAAATAATGGGTAGTTATTTTGTCATGTTTTGCTTATGTAATTTCATGTTCTCAGATGTATGAAGTATTCGACTTTTTCCTTCAATTTACACAGAGAAGCTTTTAAGCAAAACAGTGTTGTGTGTGTGTGTTCTCTAGTTCTGCAGATTTCAGTTCTCACTTTGAAGACCCACTTGATTTTACAAGTGGTATCAGAGCCTGCTTCACGATGTCAGACTTGCATCTTATCGGTGGTGTGAAGAAGTTAAACAACCAGAACTACAAGACCTGGGCTACGTACCTTTCTTCGTATTTGCAAGGACAAGACTTATGGGAAGTGGTGCAGGGGAATGACACGGATCAGCCACGAAGGGAGACTGCTGATGGAGCACTAAGGAAATGGCGAGTCAAGGCCGGAAAGGCCATGTTCATTCTGAAGACAACGATAGAGGAAGAGCTCCTTGATCATGTCAAGGATGCAGTGAGTCCCAAAGAAGCATGGGATACTCTAGCAGAAGTTCTGTCAAAGAAGAACGATGCACGGCTTCAATTGTTGGAGAATGAACTGTTGAGTATAACTCAGAAGGAGTTAACGATCGCCCAATACTTTCACAAAGTTAAAACCTTGTGTAGAGAGATCGGTGACCTTGATCAGCAGTCGGTGATTGGAGAAGCCAGAATGAAGAGAATTATCATTCATGGTTTGAGACCCGAGTACAGAAGCTTTGTGGCTGCTGTACAAGGATGGCCCACACAACCGTCGTTGGGAGAATTTGAAAATTTATTGGCTAGCCAAGAGGCTTTAGCCAAACAGTTAACTAACCTGTCAATTGGGTCTTCCTCTAAAGGTGAGGTTGAAGCTTTGTATGCAGAGAAAAGCAAGGGGAGAACAAGGAAATCTGGTGGCTATCGAAACTCACATAAGTATTATGAGAAAAATAAGACTGCAGATCATAGCGAGAGGAAGCCGGGTGAATCTGATCGAAAGGAAAATTCTGGTGATAAGAAGCAGTTCGTGAACAAAAAGCGAACAACTTTCAAGTGCTATAAATGTGGTCAAAGGGGGCACATAGCAAGAAATTGTCGCTAAAAAATGAATGATGAGGGAAACCAAGCCACTGTTGAGCAAGAAGAAGAATGGGATGTTGAGGCTTTTTCTGCTGAGACACAAGAAGTTGTTGCTCTCACTGTCACAACTGAAAAGCAGAAAAATAAGTTAGACGACTGGATTATGGACTCCGGGTGTTCTAATCATCTAACCGGAGAAAAAGATCGACTTCAGAATGCGGTCAAATACGGAGGTAGTCGTGTAGTTGTGATCGCCGATAACTCGAAGCATAATATAGCTCATATCGGTGATGTTAATTTCCAGTCTGAGAGTAACAGACAAGAGTTGGTTCTTAGAGAAGTGTACCATGTCCCAGGGATGAAGAAGAACCTTATTTCAATCCCTTAACTTACAGCCGATGGTCATTATGTTCTGTTTGGTCCTAAAGACGTGAAGGTGTATAAGCATTTTGAAACACGGTCCACACCCATTCTTCAAGGTTACAAAACAGATAAAGTCTATGTTCTTAATGCTGAATCAGCCTATGTAGAGAAGACAAAAGGAAACCAAACAGCTGACTTGTGGCACCAGAGATTGGGGCACGTAGGGTTTGACAAGTTGGGGTTGATGATGTCAAAAGACCTTGTCAGTGGACTTCCTAGATTGGACGTGAATAAGGACACAGTATGTTCGGGGTGCCAGTATGGTAAAGAAAAACAATTGCCATTCAAAAGTTCTGGGCGCCAGTGCAAAGAACCTCTCGAGCTTGTTCATTCAGATGTATTTGGACCTGTAAAACAATCATCAATGTCAGGTATGAGATATATGGTTCTCTTTATCGATGATTTCTCTCGTTTTGTGTGGATTTATTTCATGAAGGAGACGGCAGATGTATTTTCCAAGTACAAGCTGTTTGAAGTTGAGGCCGAGACGATGACGGGGAATAAAATCAAGTGTCTAAGATCAGATAATGGGGGAGAGTATATGGCTACTGATTTTTGCAAGTATTTGGATCAGAGACGAGTTAAGAGACAGCTTACATGTCCGAACACACCACAACAGAATGGTGTATCGGAGCTTAAGAACAGACATCTTGCAGAAGTAACAAGAAGCTTAATCCACGATAAGAGCTTACCCGGGCGGTTTTGGGCAGAAGCGATGTGTACAGCATGTTATGTGATCAATCGGGTGCCCTCTCAAAGTCTTAACTATGTCTCTCCCTTTGAAAAGATTACACAAACAAAGCCGGTTGTTAGCTACTTTCGAGTATTTGGCTGCGTTTGTTATGTATTTATCCCTAATCATCTTCGCCATAAAATGGAGAAGAAAGCTGTTCGTTGTGTATTTGTAGGGTATGACTCGAGGCGAAAAGGTTGGCGGTGTTGTGACCCCAACACTGGAAAGATCCATGTTTCAAGGAATGTTATATTCGATGAGAACTCCTCATGGTGGTCACAAAACAGTGAAGTTCTACCTGATACCCAACAACTTAAGTCTGATCTTGAAGCATCCAAAGTACAACTACAATTTGGCGATGATGGTTCTCAAACTGAACAAAGGCATGATATGGTGGAACCAATAATTGAAGAAGAAGAAGAAGAAGAAGAAAGGAACTCAAACACCGGTCCTAGAAGATCACAACGTACTAGGAAGCTGAACCCTAGGTATGCAAATGTGGCTATAGTGGAAGATATTCTAGCAGAACCTTAATGTTTTGAGGAAGCATGTGATAAGGATGAATGGTGGGCTGCTATGAAAGAAGAAATGGCTGCATTAATCAGAAATGAAACGTGGGTGCTTGTGCCTAAGCCTAAAGATGTGAAGCTGGTTACGTGCAAATGGGTGTACAAACTAAAGCAACGAGCAGATGGGTCAGTTGAGCGGTTCAAAGCTCGACTTGTAGCACGTGGTTTTTCACAAGAGTACGGGGTTAACTATGAAGATACTTTCAGTCCGGTGGCCAAGTTAACAACGATACGAGTTCTATTAGCCATTGCAACTAGTAAACATTGGGACCTATGGCAAATGGACGTCAACAATGCGTTCCTTTACGGGGACCTTGATCATCTTATTCACTTGGAACAACCGAAAGGTTTTGAAAGTGAAGAGTATCCTGATTATGTATGCAGGTTGAAGAAGGCCATCTATGGACTGAAACAGTCACCCAGGGCCTGGTTTGCCAAGATAGCAGAATTCTTGGAGTTGAATGGATTCAAACTCACCAATGCAGATGCAAGCCTTTTTGTAAAGAAAGTGAATGACAAGGTCGTGGTAGTCTTGGTGTATGTTGATGATCTTATCATCACAGGAGATATAGAAGACGAGATAGCTCAGTTAAAGGAAAATCTGGGTGTTCGCTTTCGAATGAAGGACCTAGGAAAGCTATCAAGATTTCTTGGATTAGAATTGTTGTACACAAGCAATGGAATTATTCTACATCAGCAGAAGTATGCATCTGATATGTTGCTTAAATTTGACATGAAAAATTGCAAGATAGCTTCAACACCAATGGAATGTGGTACAAGGTTGTATGCACATGTGGGTAAAGACGTAGAGGATCCTACTGCGTACAGGAAGATGATAGGTAGCTTAATCTATCTAACCCTTACGCGGCCAGACATTTCGTTTGTTGTCGGTGTCTTGAGTCGATTTATGCAAAGTCCTAAACAGCCTCACCTTATCGCCGCTCGAAGAGTACTTCGGTACATAAGGGGGACAGTTGGTCAGGGAGTATTATTTAAGAGGGAGACTAATCCCAAGCTGATGGGTTTCTGCGACTCTGATTACGCCGGTGATTTGAATGAAAGGAGGTCGACTACGGGTTATTTATTCAGATATGGGTCAAGTTCTGTGTCTTGGCTAAGTAAGCGACAACCAACCGTGTCTTTTTCGACAACAGAAGTAGAATATAGAGCTGCTGCGATGGCCGCACAAGAATGTGTGTGGTTAACCTTACTGTTGGAGGAGTTAAACCAAGAGATAAAGTACAAAGTTCAGCTGATGTGCGATAATCTGTCAACCATTAAGTTGGCCGAAAATCCCGTGTTTCACGCCCGTACAAAGCATATCGAGATTCACTATCACTTTATACGAGAAAAAGTGTTGAAAGGAGAAATTGATATGGTGTGGGTCGATACCGAAGAACAAGTCGCAGATGTGTTCACCAAAAGCTTGTCTAGTCCAAAGCTACTGAAGTTCTGCAAAAGAATGGAGTTGGCTCAAGTGGATAATGAGAGGGAGTATTAACAGTGGTCATAATCAACTTTAACAGCTAGTGACATGCACCTGCACGTGCATGTTTATTTTCCTTTTGTTTTATTTGCATGTTTAAGTCCTTTTTATTTTAATGTTTATGCAAGTAGTGGGTGGTTTTATTTCTTTTCAATCATGTAGTAGTGGGTAGACACAGTAAAGTAATGGGTAGTTATTTTGTCATGTTTTGCTTATGTAATTTCATGTTCTCAGATGAATGAAGTATTCGACTTTTTCCTTCAATTTACACAGAGAAGCTTTTAAGCAAAACAGTGTGTGTGTGTGTGTGTTCTCTAGTTCTGCAGATTTCAGTTCTCACGTTGAAGACCCACTTGATTTTACATTTCATGTGTGGAATATAAAGAAAGAGTGGGTTTACATGGAGTGCTTATGTTGGTCAATGGTTGTTGCTTTTTCTCTGTGACAGCTATTCAAAACAGGCTTCAAATGGCGATGGAGGTGCGGGATAGTTTAGAGATTACACATACAGGGGAGTACTTAAATTTCCTGAAATGTTACTTCCGCCCGTTTTCTGGGATTCTATATCACATGACAAAGCCACAGTTCGTTGACAACTCTGAGCATAAGTTGCGAAACGTTGTTATCGAAATTCTTAATCGCCTTCCTCACAGTGAAGTGCTGAGGCCTTTTGTTTAGGAGCTGCTAAAAGTTGCAATGCATGTTCTTACCACTGACAATGAGGAAAATGGATTGATTTGCATTCGCATCATATTTGATCTCTTGAGGAATTTCAGACCAACCCAAGAGACTGAAGTGCAGCCTTTCCTTGACTTTGTGTGTAAAATTTACCAGAACTTTAGTCTCACAGTTAGTCATTTCTTTGAAAGTGGTGCGGTTGTGCCTCCAGCAATGCCACCACCTTCATCGATGTCAGCATTACCTTCTCTTGGTAGTGAAGATGTTAAGCCGATGGAGATTTCAGATCAAGTTGGATCTACTGCCTCAAGCACCGGGGCTGCACAGCTTAATCCAAGTACCAGGTCGTTCAAGATTGTGACAGAGAGTCCATTGGTGGTTATGTTTTTCTTTCAGTTGTACAACCGGCTTGTTCAGACTAATATCCCTCAGTTATTGCCATTGATGGTTTCTGCTATCTCAGTCCCGGGCCCTGACAAGGTTCCACCACATTTGAAGACCCACTTCACAGAGCTGAAAGGGGCTCAAGTTAAGGTAGTTTCTTGTGATCATCTTTGTATTCGTCCTTCCTAAGTCATATTTGTAGCATTATACCCTCTCATGTGCTTGTAAATGTTTGTGGAATCACTGTGGATGCTCAGCATGCCATATTTTTGTGATTCTTTTGATACATTTGTGTGCAGAATCTATACTGTATGGATGTTATACAGCCTAGATAATGAAATAATTACAAGCCTAAACCTTTAACCACTATCTCTCGTATTATCATGTATACTTATCTGTTTCTGGCTCTATTGTTGCAGACAGTCTCATTCCTGACTTACCTTTTGAAGAGCTTTGCTGATTATATTAGGCTACACGAAGAAAGCATCTGTAAAAGCATTGTGAACCTGCTTGTGACATGTTCAGACTCTGTTTCTATTAGAAAGGTGATAGCATGACTTAGATCTGTTTGTCTTTAATCTATCGTATCTCACATTGTGAACTGGTATACACACTTTACTTATCATGTGCAGGAATTGTTGATAGCATTGAAACATGTCCTTGGAACAGATTTTAAGAGGGGCTTATTTCCTCTGATTGATACACTCTTGGAAGAGAGGTAACACTTATGTTGTAGATAGCTAGCTATGCTATCTGATTTTACTTGCCATTAAAGCTCCACATTGTCAACGTAGATGGACACTTCAACTCAAGGATTCTCACATATTTCTATAAAAGTTGTTTTTGTACTGACCCGTCTTTTTATAAAAATAATAATGGAATATACTTGGTATTCTTTTCTTTTGAACAGTTTGATTAAAAAATAATTAAATAACTAATACTATCAAACATCTAAAATACATTTAATAGAATCAAAGAGCCCCTTTATTATCGTCAATGTACTTACGGGAGTGCTAATAAGCAACTATGTACTCCATCTGTCTCAATAAGATTGCTATTTTTTACTTGCACTTTAAGTAATTCGATATTATGTTAGCTAATTAAATTTCCCAAATCGATGCCACCAATTCCTGGTAATGATGATAATGGGTGAATAGGTTAATTTTTGTCATGGTAATGCTCGAAAAGATGATTTTGCAAATTTCCAGACCCACATAACAAAGTATTGCACCTTTTATGAGATGATAAGGTTGCGACTCTAATAAGAAAAGTTCATATAAAAGGTGAAACCATGCGTCAGGAATCCTGGTTCTGCCCCTGATCAGGAAATATGTGAAATGAATCTGCTCTTTCTAGTTTCTAATAAGATAACTTCCTTTTAATTTCTTTAGATAGTGTTTTGCATTCAACATAATGTCTAAAGCATCATTTGACAATTTTGCGAACTATGTTAGGGTTCTTGTGGGAATTGGCCGGGCTTGTTTTGAGACATTGAGGCCATTGGCATATAGTCTTTGGCAGAAATGGTTCATCATGTTCGGGGGGATCTCTCATTGGCCCAGGTTTGTAGCTTGTTTTGAGACACAGGCTATTAACATACGTGATTTTATTTATTAGGTTCAGCAGATAAATTATGGTTCTGTCAATTGTCTGCATGCATGTATCATCTTAACTCTTGCTTTATCAGAAAATAAAAACGATAGTTGTATCATCTGAATGTATCTACTTAAAGTGCTTGTAGACTATGGCTTGCGAGTGATAGTCAAAAAGCATATTAATGGGTAATGCAAAATACACAGGAAGAGTAATATATACATTGAAATAACTAATTGATTAACTTCAATTTGCAGCAAAACTTGTATTAACTAGTGATTAAGTCACATATTCACGTTTACTACCTTGAATGTATATGTACTTTCAGTTTGGTTGTTTTATTTCCATCTACTTCTTAAAAGTGTTAAACATGTTTATTTTTGTGCTCATTCTTACTTCATTTATTGTTTTCTCGTTTGTTCAACAGTAGTCATACTTATCAATATTGATGCATTTATAACAGATGGGCAACTCTGTGCTGTTTTCATCATTTCATGTGTTACATGTCTTACTACTGTGTTTTATCAATTTGTTGCAGTTGTCAAGGATTATCTACTTATTTTCAAGTAATATGCACGATGCTTCATTATCTCTCAGCATTCACACCACATGTGCACGGTTAATGTTGAATCTGGTACAACTTGGATCTCTCAGTTTAAAGTGTCGAGTATTTCAGCCTCATGTTTCTTTGAATCATAAATTTATTTCGACAATATGTGTATAGGTGGAGCTGATTTTTGACAAAGGTGTCGATCTGCCATCCATGGATGAAGCAAGGATCT
The DNA here is from genome assembly GCA_025506505.1 of Flaveria sonorensis. Classification (NCBI taxonomy): domain Eukaryota; kingdom Viridiplantae; phylum Streptophyta; class Magnoliopsida; order Asterales; family Asteraceae; genus Flaveria; species Flaveria sonorensis. The sequence goes on along the minus strand of CM046440.1, from coordinate 66,435,857 downwards.
TATTGGTAAGATTTATATGATATCTTATCTGCTTTTCTTTGTGGATTTCCCACATTGGCAATTTTAAGATAGTATCTTATTTGGAGTAATGATTGCTGATTCTTAATTATTTATAGGGGCGAATATTGGATGATTTTGTTGGAAAATTTGGCACCTTTAAGCGCAGTATCCCTCAGGTATATTGCACTTGCTACACTCAGTTCCTACCTGCTTTTATAACAACGTAACTAGTATCTACTATCCTTTACAATTTCTCATTTCTATTATCATCGGGAGCCTTCATTTCTGTTTAGCTACCTATAATTATTGGTATAAGCAAATAATATAAAATATCTTCCAATTAAAATGGAAGTTCAGAGACTTTCTACCTATACTAGCACGGTATAAGCAAATGTAGGAATCTGTTATCAATAAAATGTGAACCAGTGATTAAATGTGCAGATACTTGAGAAAGCATTAAATTCGAGTAAATTGAGTAGGTTCACAAGATGTGAAGATCTAAAATATAATTGGAAAAGAAAATGAAAAAGAGTTAATGGCCATCTTAAATTCTTAATAAAGCATGGAGGTTTTTTCTGTGGTATATGGTGTGATTATTCTGCTTCTTCATTAAAGAAGGGGAGGGAAATGGAAAAATATAGTTCAAACCAAAGCAAATAATAACTTGTTTGAAGATATTTAAGGGGTGGAAATTGGTTTATAATAAGTAATAACTGGAATATCTTTGTTCAATTCAGTTAAGCATTGCTAATGACGTAGAGGAGTGCTCATATCATGCTTAAATGCCTAACTCGATTATTCACAGTTTTTTTATGAAAGTTTCTATAATAAAAAATAAATGAAGATAAAACAAAATAGATGACCATGTCATGCAGGATATATCTATAAGGTGCTTCTTCCCCATTCCGATAACTCTTGCATTCTTCCACTAATTGTGATAGTTTTCTGTGGCAGCTTCTGGAGGATGGAGAGGAAGGAAAGGACCAATCTACCTTAAAGGCAAAGCTTGAGCTGCCGGTGCAGGTTATATTAATCGACCTAACCTTTTTCCCCCATGAAACCAAGTGTTTCTTATGATAGGAGGCCACAACTATGTAAGACTTTGAAAATGCTTGATACTTCAAGTCTACTCTAACCACAAGTACTTCTAGTTACCGCTAGATTAAGTACCTCTAGAAGGTAAAATAAGCCACTGTAAAGCATATTTTGTATATACATATTCTTCTAGTTATAAGTAGCAAGACATTAGTTGACCCAAGAATTTACTACACACTAAATCTGCTATAATTTTATCATCATACAAACATTTACACACAGCTTCAGTCTATCGAGTTATATACTCATATTTGTGATAATATGTGGCACACTGACACCATATCGAATATGCAAATTATTTGCAGGCTGTACTAAACATTCAGGTTCCGGTAGAACACTCAAAAGAAGTCAGTGATTGTAAGCATCTGGTCAAGACTTTGGTTATGGGTAAATTTCTTCCATTCTTTTATAGCTGATCTGTCATTTATAGATTATCTTGAATGATTTTTTCTATTGATGTCCATCGAGTAAAAGACTAAGGTTTGCCACAAAATGAGAACTCTTCATTTTTATTTTTCATTTACTTCTTTTTTTCAGGAATGAAAACAATAATATGGAGTATAACACATGCACATCTACCCCGATCACAGGTCTCACCGTCCACTCATGGGACACCTCCACAGATGCTTCCCACACCCCGCCTAATTCATCCATAGGCCAGCCATTTAAAGGGCTGAGAGAAGAAGAGGTGTTTAACTGTTTATATGCATTAAATGCTATTACTGAATAACATGATTGTTTATACTAGTTTTAATATGAACTTGGGTAGGTATGGAGAGCTTCTGGTGTCTTGAAGAATGGTGTGTGTTGCTTAGCTCTCTTCAAAGAGAAAGATGAAGAGAGAGAAATGATCCATCTTTTCTCCCAAATTTTGGCTATTATGGAACCTCGAGATCTTATGGATATGGTTCTCTTATGCATGCCAGAACTTTTTGAATGCATGATTCTAACACACAACTTTGCACATATTTCTACTCTACTTCAAGCACCAAGGTTTTCAGATCATTTGCGGATGTCTTGGTTAATTTTCTAGTCAGCAGCAAACTTGATGTTCTGAAACATCCATACCCCCTGCAGCAAAACTTGTTTTACCTTTTTTCGGTTTTTATTTGGTGCTGTAGCCAAGCTCCAGCAGATTGTGAGCGTATTTTGTAGCCTCATTTCCTATTATTGTGGAAGCCTGCATGAAAACACCAGTGAAGTTGAGAGACCACTTGGTTATTTACAACTTCTTAGAACAATGTTTCGTGTCCTAGGTGGTGGCAAATTCGAGCTTATATTAAGGGACTTAATTCCCACACTACAACCCTGCTTAAATATGTTGTTGGCAATGTTTGAGGGCCCCACCGCTGAAGAAATGAGAGACCTTTTACTAGAGCTTTGCTTAACACTCCCTGCACGGTTAAGTTCATTGTTGCCTCACCTTCCTCGGTTGATGAAACCACTTGTAATGTGTCTTAATGGGAGTGATGAAGTAGTCAACTTAGGATTAGACACTTGAGTTCTGGATTGATAGCTTAATCCTGATTTTCTTGAACCAAGTATGGCAAATGTGATGTCAGATGTGATTTAGCATTATGGTCCCACTTAAGGCCCGCACCGTACCCATGGGGTGGCAAATCTTTACAACTTCT